>OX336389.2:152103131-152529233 GCA_946902985.2 Meconema thalassinum
CCAAAATGTTATGAATACTGTTTTATAAAACTCGATTTTCTATTAAGTTAATCATCCTTCGAAATTGACCAATTCAACATTAATTACCAATTTAAAACCTCTATAGGTTAGCTGCTTTATATTTGCAACCAAAATTCAAATTTTAGCCATAAATTGCCATAGTATCTGCAATCATGATCCATAATAATTACAAAGTAATTCTTCATAAATATTTCATTATAATTCTTAAATAATTCATTATGTTCAACTTGACTCAATCAGTCAAACTCGTTAACTAGTGTTGTGAAATATTCGATATCCCATCAGTATCACATCCATAAATGAACTGTGCTTAAAAATTCACAATGGAAAATATTACTTAAAAGGAATTAAATTAATTTTATTTAATTAGAAAATTAATTAATTAAATTATCAATTATTAAATTCGTCAACAGATATGTGTGAAGAAATTATTATTATTGGGAATGTCTTATTTCTAAGGTGCTCTTTATGTTTGAAAATCAGGCATAATATATCAGTCACTTGAAATAAAAATCAATGCATTAATTCATGATGATGGCTGCCATGTGTTCAGTTGATGTAATATGGACTCACTGCCCTTGTGTGTTGTAATGGGGTATGATGTCTCGGTAGTTAAAGTAAAGCTGATCTTCCTCTTCCAAGATCGTCGCCCTTTGAATCTCTGACACTGCATCATCTGCGTGCTGTTTGTACGATGTAAAATAGTCTTCCTGAATCCTCATTCGCATCATTACTCATAAGTTTTCCATTAATTGATTTAAGCTGTCATCATTTTGTGTGAATTGAGATTCTTGAAAGTTGCTTTCATGTCCGAATTACGTGTGATATGCAAGCTTGAAATTCTTGACCCTTGAAAATTGTAATATTGTTCGCCACTGCTGGTCAAATATAGCATATGTTTCATATGTTCATGAATTCCCATAAATCCAGAATATAGTTCATTGGATTATGCTATGCTCACAAATATTGCAGTGCATAATAATTAACTATGTGTTGTGAAATTACAGTTTCAATTATAACGAAGTGAGAATGACGTGTTAGAATGAGCTTGTATCCGCAGACAACTTGTCTGGCTCGATCCCGTGAACATGTGCTAGGTAGTTGGCTTTGAATCTTGCGACCTGTGCTGTTCCTTTAACTATAGCGTGTAATTTAATCAGTTCATAATAATGTGGAATAGTTTGAATGTTCACTGTGTAGAATAGTTTATCACCTTCTGTGTATAATAACCCAGATATCCCTGACGTCCTTCCAGAAGGACGAACGAATAGTTCAAGTTCGGTGTGCTCTAGTGGTAAAAACAACTAGCTATCTCCACGCATGCGTGTATTTACAGTCCTGCCAATAACTTGTCATCAGTTTGTGACAGAATGCACAGCGGTGCAGACTTTTTGTTAGCAACAATAGCGTTAAAGGTGAACCGATGTTTCTGTGATGGGCGAATTGACTGACATCATTGTAGAAGGGTAAGTATTACGACCACAGGTATGCCTGGATGATTAAAAAACATTGTCACACAAACTCTATGGATGTTGTTCGACATATGTGATGATGTTTTTGTTCGCTGTATCAATATTAGTTGAAGTTATTGTTACCTAAAACTGCGGATCCTTCCAGAAGGACGTCAGGGAAATACGATGTATTTTTTGTTTTAGAAAGGTTCTTACTCTGAATGAACTCCTAGCGATCATTTAAAAGAATGACACCCCTGAACTTGAGTCATTTGACTCAGGGGCAGAAGTTTTTGCTACAATTGATCATTTTCCAGGTTTCCAACTGCAATCAGAAGCATTCCTCAGCACCTCAAATGCTCCCTCGCTAATCGAGATAATACCTGAACGTCAGTCTTTGTATATGCATAAAATACTAAATATTAAATATTTACATAGTAGGTATCAAGGGGGCTGCGTGGCGCAGTCGGTAGAGGCGGTGAGCTTCCAACTGAAAGGGAGTGGGTTCGATCCCCATCCAGGTAGTGGATTTTAGAAACAAAACTACTACTTTCGGAAACGCAAATAGCCCTGGGGTTCACTCAGTCTACACCAGAAATGAGTACCAGGGTAATTACTGGGAGCAAAGACGGTCGGGCGTGGCACTGATAACTCCATCCCATGTAGTGCCGATGTCACAAAAACTGGAAGTCTCTACCCTCCTCTACTCCCAGGGCCTCCATGGCCTGTACGGAGTTGGATTTGCTATATTTGGTATCACTTTATTCCATAAAGGATATAAATCACGTTCATTTCTTGTTTTAAGTTTGCCAATCTGCTCGAATCAAGAAAATCAGGGTAAATGTAAGAATTTAGGAGAACGCGCAAACGCCCCAATCCTGCGGAGTATAACTGGAGCAATAATGAGCTAAAAGCTATAAATGAAAACACCACTCGAATATTTCAAATTATTCTTTGATGAACAAGTTGTGCAAACAATAATAATTTTTACCAATCAGTATGCTGCTAAGAAGAACAAAGTTCGTGATGTGTCTAATGCTGAAGTGTGGTATTTCATCTGCATACTACTAACTTTGACAAGTTCAGTCCCTTGAGTAAGGTATCCCGATTTTCCCGCCATCAGAGAACAATAATATCCGTACCTCAGCCAGGCTTGCTTTCCCCTTATAACAACGAAATGGGTGGGATTGATCGAACTGATGAAAATGTGTTACGGTACTTTCAGAGTATCAATCAGAGGAAAAAGTGGTATTTTCCCACAATAGCACATACTATAGACCTGGCAGAGCAAAATGCTTGGCAGTTGTATCGCTAGGAGGGTAGAAAACTTGACCACTTGCACTACAGGACTTGAGGAGTGTAACTAGATCTATCTTGGCATCCAATAGAAGAGTGAGCTCTGCCTAAGGACGTCCAAAACAAGGAAACATGGAAAACTGATGTCCGTTACGAAGGAATACATCATTACGTCTCAGACCTTCCCACTGATGCCTACACAAACAAAAACTGCTCGAAAAAATGCACTTCAAGGTGCATAAAATGTGACTGTGCTTTGAATGTTTCTTGCTTTGTAGTATTTCATACAAAGTTGTAACCATTCAATAGTTGTTTCTTAAATAGTTCTAGTGTAAAATAAAGTGTTATTGTATTTTATGTAATAAAATATTTTACCCAATGAATATTATGATTTAATTCACACGGATTTAATTTTGATAGTGAATATCCCTGACGTCCTTCTGGAAGGATGTCTGATTTCCGGCAAACTAGGCATGGCACGTAATTAAACCCCCTTTTTCTGGCCTCCTTACAACTTCAACAGAAGATCTTCATGGAACAAAAACAAATCTCAACGAAAAAAAAAATTCAGGGTTATCTGGGATAAGTTATGCTTAGTGTAGGCTATTACACTGAAGAAAATGGAAATTGCAACACCCAGAAGGAGTGGTGCTACATTGCTGCAATTGAAAATGCAGGACGAGTGTTCGATTGTGATTCGATGAATACACTTTCAGGTCCCTCTGACCGCAAGTTTGGACAACAATCAATACAGGATGTGCCAACCACGATCTGCAATACATTGATGAATTTGGCGAGGCATGGAGTCAATAAGGCCCTGGATCTCTTACTGAGTAATTGTGGCCCATGCTTGCTGCGCTGCACGGGTCAGTTGTTCCAGAGCTGTGGGTGGCTGAGGACGGTTGGCCAGTTGTCGACCCATCATGTCCCACACATGCTCAATAGTACTGAGGTCCGGGGATCTGGCGGGCCATTCTAAGGTTATGATGTCGTGGAGAGCTTCTCTGGAGATGCGTGCAGTGTGAACCCGGCCATTGTCCTGCTGAAACATCCCGTTAGCACTGTTCGCCATCATACGGACAACCACTGGATTGAGTACCCTATCAACGTACTGTCGAGCAGTCATAGTGCCCTCAACAAGCACTAATTGTGAGTTCACATTAAAGCCAATAGCTCCCCAGACAATAATGCTTGGTGATGGCCCTGTGTGCCTCTCGACAATAAGGTCTGGGCGGCCCCTCTCCCCGGTACGTCGGCGCACACGATTCCGGCGATCACTGCGGGCAAGACAGAAGCGCGATTCATCACTAAAGACGAACCTATGCCATTCGTAGACCCACGTCGATCGTTCTCGACACCAGGCCAGCCTTACACGTCGCTGTTGTGGGGTCAATGGAACACCTTCTGCAGGGACACGGGATCGTAAGCCAGCTGCACGCAGGCGATTACCAACTGTTTGTTGTGTACCGTGGGGTGCCACAGCTGCTCGAATTTGCGCTGCTGTTGCATGGGGTTCCATCCGGGCCATCCGAATGATGCGGCGATCCTCTCTCACAGTTGTCTGTCGCGCTGGGCCTGTGCCAGGTCTACGAGTGTGGGTACCTTCATTTGACCACTACTGCCATACACGTTGTACCGTAGATGCCTGTCGGCCAACACGTGCAGTGACAGTACTTAGCGATAATCCAGCCTCACACAGCCCAATTATCTGAGCCCTCTCAATCGGCGACAGTTGTTGATAGCGTGCTCTTCTCTGTCGTCGAGGCATGTTTGACGGGGAACACTTCATTTCACAGACTGCAAGTCAACTACGCTACACCAGAGTCCGTATACTGGAGTTGATTCCTCCGCGACCAATCACGTGGGGAGACCTGTACCAACAATCCAATGGGTCTGAAACTTTGATCGTTTACATACCTACATGGCATCGTTCCATATCTTGAAAATCAACAGAAACGACCAATGCCTTCATGGTGTTGCAATTTCCATTTTCTTGAGTGTACTTACGTCAGACACTGCTATATTCCCAAGTATTAGCACTGAATTTACTATCACCTGTTGCTTCCGCACACGAAAAGAATATAATTTTCCCATCTGATATGCGAAGTAAATGTTTCGATCGCAGTTAATCACTGAGTTCAAATTTGTTACACCCACGAGCTTAATTTGCGTGTTCGCGAACATACCGTGACTGTAAGCGAATGTGGTCTTGTCAGGTTCGACATGGTACTGCAGACTAACTTCTTTGTCACGTGGGTGGATAGGGATAGTAGGAGAAATCATCCCTCTTTCTGTCGTCGTCATCATGGGAAGCTCCACATAGAATTAATAAGAAATAATAGATTTTCTGCTACAATAAATTAACCGTTTATCAACTGATATCTTCTGTTAACTTTGCGTGATGATATCAAGTAACGAAGGCAATTATAAGATGCTATAATAAATAGAAATCAGTGAGATTTCATAAAAATGGAGTTGCATGCTAAACATATAAATTATATATTCTCGAGTTCATAAACTAGCTCTCAATCTCTCGGTGTGGATTGGATAGCGATCCTTCGTTTCCTTCTCGGCCATGGCTTGGGCAGCCGAGTCGCATGACTGGATTTCGGTCACAGTAACAAGAATCTCAAACTGAGATCAATGATTTTTTTATCGCTCTGACTCCGATAATATTGTTTACAGTAGTCTGAAATTTATGTAGGCCTACAGTAGTATGCCATACGATATTTCCATCATCTCCTTAATGATTTTGTGACATTCATCTATTTAGCCTATTTGCATTTATGAATCAAGTAGTTCCGTGACGAACTAAAGAGCCTACTTTTCCTAAAAGCTAATATCCATGCCAATGAATAATCTATATAGACCTATCTAGAATAATGACAAAATTAAGTTGGTAATACTGAAATTTTTAATTAGTTCGAAATATACCTGAAATAGTTTAGCCTAATATAGCACTATATTTGGCACCACTGGTGACTGAGTATATTCTTAGTTCCGTCTTTTAAGGTACAGAATGCACACATAAAATTTGGCTGAAGTACAATGGATAGCATGAAGGTCACATGCAGTTAGACTTTGGATCTATCAGCGCGCGTAAAATCATGATGGCAACAATGTCATGCAGTCTATGTGTTGCTCAGAATTAATCTGAAATATTATGATCTATTATTGTACCAATTTTGGACGAAATACATTTGTTAGTACAGGAGTTGCATGCATCTAAAAGCTGTACCTATCAGTTGGCTTGGTATTAACGTATTATGTTGGTGGCACTGACGTATTTAAGTTACTCCAAATTAATCTATAATGTCTGGTACTATACGTGTCCAAAGTTTAGAGCTGTTGGCTTGCATACTTTCTGATATATTGCTATTAGGATAAGAAAATAGAGAGAACATTTATTAACAGTTGGCAGCCCTGGTGGCTCTTAAGAATACTTTTAGTCATTTTTGTTGTTGTACACATAGCACATAAATTTTCGTTGAAATCCAATTGATATTGTAGAAGTTACATGCATTTGAAATTGGACTTATCAGCATGCTTAGAATCATTTTGGGAACATTGTCATACATGGACTATTGGAAATTAATCTGGAATGTTATTATCTATGTGTGTGCTAATTTTGGAACAGTTTGCATTCATAACTTCCGAGATATCCATCATAGAGCGCAAATTTCAATTGCGATTTGTCAGCAATTGGTAGCATTGACGTCATTTTCAAATAAGGTCGTGAGATATTTAAGTATAGATCATTACTCACACCAAATTTGGTCTCGATAGCTACAGCCATTTAGGAGTTGATAGGCAGGGGCACACACACACACACACACACACACACAGACAGACAGAGGGACAGATAGGCAAACATTTGCCCGGAACAATCCCATTAGTCTACTTTTTCCTCAATTTTGCAAAATGAGAAAATTAGGCTAAAACATAGGCCTATGAGATCACCTTTCGTCCATGTGTGTGTGCTCCCCTATCTCAACGGCTCGAGCGATTTCAATAAAACTCGGTAAGGTCGTAGTACTGTTTTGTCCGACCCCGACGGTGCCTTTAAAATTTTATTATGTTTCACCAATCCAGCATGGCGGCTGTGCGAAATATTTCACTGGTATTCTATATCTCCGAAACAATTGCTGATATCACCCTGATATTTTGTACGGTGATAAAGAGCACTACTAGAAGTTCCCCAATGTTAATCTCAGAAATCTGTTAAGTACAAAACGAACATGGCGACCAAGGAATGTATAAACATTTAAATAAACTTATCTAGCGATTTAACCATCCGAACGCAGTAAAACTTGGTACAGCAAATGTTCATACAGATTGTAATGAACTAAGATCTCATATTAGTTCAATTGTTTACATAACTTAAGAAAAAGTATTTATTTCTTGTGTCCTAATCGTTCGATCGAAGTCAACGTTTTAATAATGCAGGCAATAATCGTCATCTAATAGTAAATAACTCAATGGCCTACCTTGGCTATATAAAAATCGCACATGACGACCATCTGAAATATCTATACGGTTCTCATTATCTACTAATCTATGACAGCAATCTATCCTAAATCGTGTATGCCAATAAAGGCTATGAACATTAGTTCAACTATGGGACATTCAATAACCTTATTAGCCAACTCCGTACAGGCCATGGAGGCCCTGGGAGTAGTGGAAGGTAGAGGCACTAGATGGGATGGAGTTGTCAGCTTCATGCCCGGCCGTCTTTACTCCCAGGAATTACCCTGGTACTCATTTCTGATGTAGGCTGAGTAAACCCCAGGGCTATTTGCGTTACCGAAAGTGGTAGTTTTGTTTCTAAAATCCACTACCTGGGTGGGGATCGAACCCACTCCCTTTCACTTAGAAGCTCAGTGCCTCTACTGACTGCGCCACGCAGCCCCCATTCAATAACCTGGTGAGCACATATCCAACATAGCAGTGACGCGAAATTTTAATATTTTAATGGACGTTTCCTGGGATTTAACCATCCGAGCGTAGCGAAACTTGATACGGTAAATGAAAAAATCCACAGCCTGCTTCCAGTCTCCGACCGGGTCAGGAATGGAATGAATGAAGCCCCCATCTAGTGGCGAGGATATGAACTGTGCCGGCTGCCGAACGAGCGGCTAGGTACAGAGCTGATCCACTGTTTGATTGGCTAGGGGCTGCTGTGTTCATATTAATAATTTAATAAGTGCAGCTAACTGCCAAAAGAAATATATACATGACCGTGCATACAATAACCTAAATAAGACCACACATTCAGTCATTGCAGAAATCTGTCAACGAGACTTTCCTTTTGGAGCACAAAAGCAGGTGATAACGGTCACAAGTTGACCCACAAAGTTTACACCTGCATTTATCGTCCGGGTCGTGGAATTTCTCAGTCTGGCATATCCGGTGGTGGAAACCATGCACAGCGTATCGCGTCACTACATGCCGTATTGCTTTGTACGCTGCCTAGAAGCGACTACTTTCAGTCGAATACATGAAACAACACGCTTAGGAGCAATGCGAATTCAGGTAACCATTCGACTGAAAGTAGTCGACTATCTAGTCGATTGTTTCTTCCAATGAATGACTAGTCAGTCGATGGTTAAAAGTAGTCGATAGTCCCATCTCTATGCCAATGTAATGGTTGACATACCTAGAGGTAGTATTTTATTCCTACACGTTACTTACAATATTTTTCAACACGTAGGATGCCAATGTCTAAGCCAGTCACAGCTCGTGCTCAGTAGCGGCTGGTGTTGAAAATTAGTTGTGTGCTGTAACCCATCCCCCCTCTAAAGAATTAAAATATTTAGAAACATACAGGAGCATTCTCTCAGAAACACTCAATAATAAATTGGGAATGTTAATAAACCTTCAGATGGGGACTGCTGATAGCTTCCTCTATTTTTTCCCCGTTTGATTTGAGCGATTCCCTCTAAAATGCTATCGCAGAGACTAGAAGGTGCCACGGACCACGTTCTCATTTCGTGTGACCAGTGCTGCCACTCCGTGGATGAACGAAGAATGCCTTGGCTCTGGTCAGGACCTTCTATACTACCGGACCTGACACCGCAATCCAAGATTTGCCCAGAGTGTATCCACATTGCTCCCTTCACTTATCCAAGAAATAAATTTTGATTTTAGGTAAGGTCCAAATTCATCGAATTTCTTGTCCTGTGTGACCCTCCTATTAAGCCTTTTTGGTACCAGACCAACGTCCATTATTGCAGCCTTTTGGTCACCTATTCGTTCAAATACGTGAGTTTTTTCAACAAGTGTCCCTGGTTTTATTAGGAATACATCCAGCAAGTTACTGAGCCTAGTTGGTGCTTGCACTAACTGTGTAAATCCTCCCTCCCAAACTAATTTATTTGCAAGTTTCTGTTCATGGGCTTCTGTTGCAGCTCCATTCCAATCAACTTCTGGCAAATTTAAAGCCCCCCCCCCCCTCAATTATTACCATGTCATTAAGTTATTGTTTTTATGAGTGTAATCTATTACTTTCTCAAATATTTCCATGTCTCTTTTCTCTCTCCCAGGCCTATATATTCCTATAATTCCCACCTCCTTCATATTGTCACAAACTAATTCTATCCTAATATTTCATCCTTTTCGTCGGTAAATCATTCATGTGAGCAGTAGGTTTCCTGCACCAGAATACCCCCCCCCCCCCCTTCCCTCCCTTCTTATTTCCTCGGTCTCTACGATAGACTACATACCCTTCTGGGAATACTTCTCTATTTCCTACCCCTTCTCTCAGCCATGATTCCACTCCTATTGCCACATCAATTTCATATGCTTCCAATTCTGTACTGAGTTTTATATGCTTGTTTACTACACTTTGACAGATTACCAAGAGCAATCTTAGACCCCTACCCCTTCAAATTTTGATGTTGTGGTTGGGCAATTAGTAATACGTGATGACTGTAGTAGTGTGTGTAGCTGTATAAGGGACTGGCATGGGGAGGTGCCCCAGAAGTTGAAGTAAGGTACTACCAGAGTTCTATCAGGAAAGGAATCAAATAAAATAATGTTATGGCCCACAGGAGAGATCTGCAGAATATCTTGGCAGAGTGGACAGGGAAAGTTGTAACTGTTCCTGTAGGAATTTCAATTTCTTTTTAGTAGATATTATTCTTAAAGATAAATGTGACCAACCAGGGGGTATAGTTCTTGGTTGTCACTTCTGAGGTCCAAGTTTGATTCCTGAATGTCACGAAATCTAATTCTAGTCTGAGGGTAAGAACAGGGTACACACAGCCTAGTGAGGTAAACCGGGAAATGTTGAGTTTGATTCTCCCGTTAGCCACCCAGCAAGTGGTTTATCATGGGTTCCCACACATACTGAATATAAATTTCTAGGTAATTCCTATCATGACTGCCTCCTGTAAATCCGTAAACAAGTAGGGTAGTCGTATTCATTCATTCCTATTCATGAGCTTAAATGGCACTCTGTGAAACGCATACATGTGTCAGAATCCAACACAACACAAAATAACATAATGACTTGATTTTGTCTGCTGTTAATTCATTTTATGGGCTTGGGACATCTTGGTCATCAGCCCCGTGCATTTGGGTGTGGGTAGAATTGCTCCGATTATGTGATGACTGTAGTAGTGTGTGTAGCTTTATAAGGGACAGGCTTGGGGAGGTGCCCCAGGAGTTGAAATAAGGTACTACCAGAGTTCAATCACGAAAGGAATAAAATAAAATAATGTTGAGACCCACAGGAGAGATCTGCAGAATATCTTGGCTGAGTGGACAGGGAAGTTGTAACTGTTCCTGTTGGTATTTCAATTTCTTTTTAGTACATATTATTAAAAAAAAAAAAGTTCCTAACTATGGCTGCCACCTTTCCAGTCCTCATCTGAATTACAGAAAATATAGCCTACACACTACTACAGATACCACAATAACACAGATTATCATATAAATCCTATACACTTCCAAATATATGGTGCTAAATGAATATGTTATCAAAAGCCCTAAAATTATTATCAAAACACAATGATTCTACAATAAGAGATTCTTTTAAAATACAGTTTAAATAGGTGCAAACATACACATAACAGCAAATTCAAGTTCTCCATTTCAAGCATTACACATTTATTAAGTTAACTGTTTCAACATACAAACTTGCATGTGTTGTAGGAATTTGCGGTTCATCGGTGTCAGCCATGGCGTCAAGGAGGTAATAGGTCCATTATCATGTGCTGTAGCCTACCGTTATACCTTGGCAAGAAAGAAGAACATGCCTCAACACATACTTTTAAAAGGACCAGATTTGATTACTGTATTTTTGCCAAGTTTGATTTTGGCTCTCCCTGTTATTTTTTCTTCGTTGACAAACTTTTTAAATAAAACATGATTTCTAGCAGTATTGAGTGTGTTTCTTGTTTTTCATTGAAAGTCCTATTTCTCCTTTCCCCTTCACAGCATGTCATAGAATTTACTGTTTTAGTGTGCCATGATATTTGTTATGTACATGTACTTACTGTATTTCACCCTTCAAAAGTGGTGGACTGGATATATTTTAAAGGGAATATGAAATGAACTACTGTATATAAATTTTGTGATATCCAATTATTTTTCTGAAACTAATGAATTTGGCACTAATTACACTAACAATTTTAGTGTGATGAGGATCAGGTTACACCACCTATTTCCTTAGTATTCTCTCTTAAAATTTTCCTGTTATTGCGAACAGCATCAAGCATTTTAAGATATGAATATTCTCCCTTCCCAGTACTTTTCCTTTCTAGTGTAATCTCGGAACTAATCGGTTATAATTGGGCCTACAGTGGTTAATTGGAAGGGACCATTTTTTTAAATTGAGTAATAATATGCTGCAGACCTTATAGTAGCCTAATTCTTATCAATGCAATATGCTCCAATTGCAATTGAAAGAAATGTAAACATGTAAATTATTGATGAGGTCATGTCCTAAATGCTGTGATTGCTCATTTCAGAGTTCCGGAATTCACAATATCCCACTTTGGTATTATTTAAAAAAAAAAAAAATTATTGCTATTTTGAATGTAATTTATTTCGTGTAGATCATATTATTATCTCCACACTTAAAAACGTGTGCTATAAGTATTGGGAAGATTGTGATTTTCGGAACATTGAAGTGGGCAGAGCAGTTAGGACGAGAATATTTAGCGGAACGAGGGGAAGGGGTGGGGTAGGCTACCCGCACGGCCGTGCTCAACTAGTACCGCGGTCAAACACCAGACAGCGCTGAAGTCTTAGGGACCAAGAATTAGCATGGCTGTCGGCTGTCTGTAGTAGTAGGTAATCTGTGTACGGACCACATGGATAGATTTTGTAGGCGAATGGTTAGGTTAGCAAATTTCTGTCGGTGTTTACAAACATTACGTGTGACGGGAATGTGCTACTGTAGTGCAATCTGTACAGAATCTATTGGGCGAAGAGGAAACTGTGTCCAGCAATCTTACCAAAACAACAACAACCAGCAAGAAAGGCGCCTTGTATTCTTATAGGATCAAAATGCAGTCGCTCGTCCGCTGTGAACGCAGCAACATATCCGTCGCTTTCGTCTGGTGTTTGTGTGTGCGGTGAGCGGTGTGGTGTGCGATTTGCTATCCATATGTAAGTGTGTTGTTTCGTCTTTATTTCCTTGTGCTTGGTGACGTTTTATGTAAGTACTATACATTCGGAAATTCTTCGCCGCAATGTCGGAGAAGAGTGGGGGAGGTCAAATAGGCCTCCCACCGGATAATTCATCGGCGGTTATTATTGATGGTTACGCCAACATTGAAGCAATGAATATTGTGGAAGAACATGAGAACACTACAATGTCGGAAGTTCGGGCTACTCCTGTGGTCCAAACCCCTGTACAACCTCGTACCCCTCCCAGTGACTATCGCCACTTTTCAAATCATACGGGACCGTATATAGTTTTCGTTCAAGGCGTTGAGCCTCAAGCGATTGGACATTTGCATCCCATGGCTTTGGGACGTTTGTTTTATGAACGTAAAATCCCAGGAATTCAAGAAATCCAACGAAAAGGGCGCAATCAGGTTCAAATTCAATTTAAGTCACTTCGAGATGCCAATTCATTTTTGGAACATCCGGTGTTAAAGGATAGAAATCTAATGGCCTTTATTCCATCGTCAAGCATACAACGAGTGGGACTCATTCGGGGGGTAGATACCTCTTTTACGCAGGAGGAACTAATGCGTTTCATTGACTCTCCCGTACCTATCGTTCGCTTACAACGTTTTTTTCGTACTAAAACCGTAGATGGGAAATCGGAAAAAATAGCAACGGGCACCGTGAAATTTTTTTTCGAAACTCAAAACTTGCCGACTCATGTCAGCATCTTCAATGTTCTTTTAGAAGTAAGTTTGTACATTTTTTCACCTCTTCGATGTCAGAAGTGCCAGAGGTACGGGCATGTGCAACTTCACTGTCGGGCTCGGGGCCCTAGATGTGGACAATGTGCGCAGGAGCATTTAACGAGTGACTGCAAAGAAGTGATTTTCAAGTGCGTTAATTGTCAAGGCAATCATATGGCAGGGGCGGTGCGCTGTGAGGTGCATCAGCAGCAAATGGAGATAAAGAGGCTGATGTGTACTGAAAACAAATCATACAATGAAATTGTGAAGCGCCAGACAAGTACCCCTTTTCACCCTTTAGCACTCCCCCAACAATTCCCCCCTTTGGCAGCTTCAACTAGTGGGCAACGATTTGATCCTCCGCGCAAGCCTAAATTTACAGAGTTGTTACATCCGGCTCCGAAATTGATTACACCCGTGGGATATGACAGGTCGGCATATCTGCAACTGATAAACACCCCAACCGTGGAACGGATATCACCACTTGAGAAGCCCAGCGAACCGGGCACATCCGGTGTCCGGCGACTGGAGCCCGATTCGGGGCCCGATAAGTCTGCTCCTACTCAAATCATCCTCGACGAATTTACAGAACTCATGGATCTTTTAGGCCACAATGCACAGTGGGCGCACTGTGTTAAAAAGTTATTAGATAAAATACTGCCATTACTTTCACCCCTCGAAAAACCACTACCACGGGGCACTGGTGCAGTTTGTCAATAGTTTCTTTCCTTTTTTGGGGGGGGGGGGGGGGGTGTATTCGTTTAGTCTCTTTCTTCATCTCATGTCGTTCAATAGGTGAAGGATGTGGCTGCTGCAATGGAACTGTCGGAGTGTGGTAAATAAGAAGCATGAATTGCTTCATTTAATATCGACATATCACCCTGAGATCGTATTTATCCAAGACACGTGGCTATACCCACATTATCGTTTTCAAATTCCCAATTTCGTGAAGATGGTCCGGGATACGGAGGCTTAATAACCCTCTGTAAAACGGATTTACAAATAACTCCGCTGGCTTTGCCTTATCAACTCCCTTTTTGTTATCATCAATTTTTTCGGGTGGGGGATATATATGTGAGTCATATCTATTGCCCACCACGTGTTCAGGGCACGCAACAACAGTGGCACATGTATTTTAAATATGTCGCACAAAGATCTACGCATGTTATTCTAGGAGATTTTAATGCACACCATGGACTCGGGGGCAGTGAACGAATTAATGCTAAAGGTAGACATATTGCTCATGCGATTTCCACATTTTCCTTAAATGTGTTAAACGACGGTTCTCCTACGCGATTGACACCCCCAGGCAGTCCAAAAAGTGTGGTAGATTTAACTCTCACTACCCCGGACTTGTCGCATAAATTAGATTGGAGCACGATCGGGGACACGCATCAGAGCGATCACTTCCCTATTTTAATTTTTTATGATCGCACTGGGGTAGCACCATCGATACACTGGGGCACTAAAATAACTCGTTCCTTAAAATACTTTGATTTCGACCTCTTTCAGACATTCATTCAGGATAATCTGGGCCGCATTCCACCCCTCCCACGTCAGAAATACTCTCTTTTGTATCACCTTATTCAGCAATATTTGGATTGTTATCACCCGAAGCGCCCAATTCCGTATAGTAGGTTCCAACGCCCTGGGACTATACAGTGGTGGGATGCAGAGTGCGCCTTACTAGTAAAAAGACGGAAGGCGTGTTTACGAAAATATCGGAAACATGGTGAAATGAAAATCCACAGCCTGCTTCCAGTCTCCGACCGGGTCAGGAATGGAATGAATGAAGCCCCCAGCTAGCGGCGAGGATATGGACTGTGCCGGCTGCCGAGGCCTGACGCACTCCTCTGGGGCAATGAGTAAATGAATGACAGATGAAATGAAATGATAGTGGAGAGTGTTGCTGGAATGAAATGTTAACAGGGAAAACCGGAGTACCCGGAGAAAAACCTGTCTGCCTCCGTTTTGTCCAGCACAGATCTCACATGGAGTGACCGGGATTTGAACCACGGACCCAGCGGTGAGAGGCCGGCGTGCTGCCGCCTAAGCCACGGAGGCTTACCGGAAACATGGTACACATGACAATTATATCTTGTATAAGCGCGTCACAGCCACGATCCAACGAGTATTTAATGAAAAGAGACGCAACGCATGGAAGAATCACATCAGCTCATTAAATGCTACAACCTCTTTAACTAAGTTATGGTCTACCATCAAAAGTTTGTCCAATACTCGTTATATGGGGCCGCCTACAGGCCTTAGCGGGCAGGGTTTTCAAGAATTTTATATAAATCTCACGCCAGATACAGTTATCAATACGGGCCCGTTTCCGTCTTATACAGCTTCAGATCATTTCAATGTTTTACTGCAACCTATAACGCACGTGGAAATTCAATCTGCCCTGCGAGGTACGAAATCGACAAGTCCTGGTGTAGATTCCATAACATATCAGATGGTTGCCTATCTCCCTGACAAGGCAATGGAGATGCTTATTTCTGTATATAATGAAGTATTACGTTTTGGCACGTTTCCCACTGAGTGGAATATCTTTGAGGTCCTGCCTATCTTAAAAATCTCGAAGGACGCACGTGACCCTCAGAATTATCGTGGGATCAATTTAGGCTCCTGTGTGAGGAAGATATTTCAAAAAGTATTATTGCAACGTTTGCAATGGTGTATGGAATATTACAACTTATTCTCTAAGTATCAATTCGCATTTCGTAAACGTAGCAGTACTGTAGATGCTATTTCGATTTTCTTAACTGATGTGTTATTAGCTAAAGGACGCAAACATCATACTATTGCTGTTTGTCTGGATATTAAGGGGGCGTACGATGCCGTAGATCCCATGATTTTACAACGGAAACTGCAGGAGCTTCAGTTCCCCTCTCCATTTCTTTGTATTGTTCACAATTTTTTAACTCATCGGCGTCTCATATTACCTACCCCCGAGGGGATGCTGGACCACCGTCAGACGTCTCAGGGCTTGCCGCAAGGGGACATACTTAGTGGTTTTCTGTTTTCCATTTATACTCAACAATTAGAAGCGGTGATTTTGCCTTATGCCCGTATCATACAGTATGCGGATGATTTTATGATTTATTGTTCCCGTGACACTTTACATCAATGTCGAACAGATTTATATCTTGCATTAACTCTAGCCCATGAATGGCTAAGTAATCATGGCTTGGAAACATCTCCGGGTAAGAACTCTGCTATAATTTTCACGCATCAACGGCGGTACGATCAGACCCCTATTTTATTTCGACAAGGTACCATAGATGTTGTGCGCAATATCAAATATTTAGGCATTTATATTGACGATAAACTCCGGTGGACACGGCAGGTACAATATCTTGAAGTTAAAATCGAAAAACGGTTACAGGTCCTTCGTGCTTTGACAAGGCGTCGTTGGGGTGCGGACCCCGCTTTATTATTGACAGTGTACAAGAACATTATTCGTTCACAATTAGATTACGGCAGTTTCTTTTACGATCTAATGGCGAACAGTCGCTTGTTAATGTTAGATAGACTACAATATAAAGCCATCCGCATAATTCTAGGGCCTTTGGCCTCCACCCCCACGAGTGCATTGTTGGTGGAAGCCGGTGAGTTACCCTTATCACAACGACGCACTTTTATAGCGGGTAAATATTTAGCCTACAAATTGTCGTTAGTGGCGTCTCCGATTATCTCTAAATTACAACTTCTGACGGAATATTACGCACGAAATCGTTTAGATCGCTCACATAAACCGGCACTTGTCATGGCTTATGAGATTTTACAACCCTTCAGGAAGGATGTGTTACAAACCCGTTTAGCACTTCCATCTACAATCCCATACAGGGTTTTGCATACCCAACCTAAGATTCTGCATAATTCCTTTCCATTGCTATTTCAAATGTTCAAGCATCATCCGAATATCATTTCTAGTGCATTTCGAGAGATTCAGGATTTGTATTCCAATTATACGATTTTTTATACGGATGGTTCAAAAATGGTTCGACCGGATCGCGTGGGGTCGGCTTTTTACTCTCCTGACTTACAGGTCAGTCGCACTTATTGCCTCCCCCCTCATCTTACAATCTTTACAGCTGAACTCTTTGCTATACGCCAGGCTTGTCACTATATTCATGCCCAGCGTTTACATCACGTGCTAATATGCACGGATTCTTTGAGTGTTATTAATGCCTTACCTCATTTTCTGCACTCGAATAATTGGTATCTTTACCAAATAGTGCAATATTTCCATACATTCACACTCACAGGACAAGACGTGGGTGTCATGTGGATTCCTGGGCATTGTCATATAGCGGGAAACGAAACAGTCGATCACTGTGCAAGGAATGCGGCATGCGGTCAGGGAACAGTTTATAATATCGGGATACCGTATCCGGATATAGTACCGATAATTCATCAGCGAGTCGTTAGTGCTTGGCAAAATGAATGGACCGAGATAGCAAAATGTAAAGCAAAAAAATTTTTCTTAATAAAACCATCTGTAACTACGGAGCCTTGGTTCCGGGTCGGAAAATATTCGCGGCGTCATATTATTACCATCATTCGAATGGGGTTCCAGCACGCTCTTACACCAGTAGCTTTGGAGCGCATGCATCTCAGGGACAATGATAGGTGTGTATGTGGTAGGGCACGAGGTACATTACATCACATATTGTTTCAGTGTGAAACCTTCAATCTGCAGAGAGACATTATGTTGGAGAAATTGAGGCGACTTGATTATCCTTTGCCTTTAAACATCGCGTCACTTGTACATAGTCCTACAGTTCCATTGGTGGATGCCATTATGTCATATTTGGATCACCTTCCATTTCAATTGTAAAATCATAGGTGGGCTCCTAGGGGATTCTTCCCGTTATTTGTTCTGGTGCTCCTGGGTGTGGTTTTTAGGCTTGTGGTCCCACATATATATATATATATATATATATATACACGTATAGATCTCTTTTTCGTTATTCCTCCTATTTGGCGTGTGCGATAACTATATAGCTTTAGACATCAGTGCTAAAGATCAGCTCCGATAGTGAAGAGGATAATGTGGACATCAGTTTCTCAATGTGACAAACGAAGTCCAAGAGATTAGTGGTTTTTGAACATATGGACCAATTTGCTGCGGCATTTTACTGCGAGGGCTACTGTTTGTCTATTCCCAGCCGGATGTTATTGGGCGAAGAGACTTCTGTGTCCAGCAACGCAACCAAAACAACAACAACAGGATCAAAATGGCGTCGCGTTCGTTTGGTTTGATGCTTGCGGGCGGCGAAAATCCCAGGAAGACAGATTTAGAGTTTGTGGCTGTAGTTATACGTGTACATGTGATTTTATATCGATCGATAAAGTGATTACCGGTACCTTTAGCCAGAACATTACATCTAGGAGATTTGTGTGTGAAAATGTTTTGATGAGGTTATCGCATGGGTAGATTTTAACTCGACATTTTTAAATTCTTCGGTTGGATGTAATATGTAACACGCGGAAGTTACCTTCGTTTACAGAAGTAGTTGCTACCTTGTGCTATTGCATATTAAAATGCATAGTTCGTAATATCATTGGGTGAGTAGAAATTTTACGCTTTCCAATATACACTAAGAGTTTTTTTTTTTCATTCATTAGGGTGTCTTACATTATTATTTCTTTATTTCAGGCAGTACAGAAGAGATAAGTTCCAGAGAAGAAAAAGTCTTGTTCTGACAGTGCTCGAATCTCGTTCAACTGCCAGCAAGGCGGCCACACTGTTGCCAACATGTGGGTTACAAAATACAGCACACAAAAGATTATTCTTGCATAACAAAAACCAGGGATGTATATAGCTAACGCAGCCCACACTCTAAAACCATTGTCAAAACCCATTGGATTGGACAAAACTAAGGTTAGAATGGTCGGGTAGAGAAGCGGCCGCGGGAAGCCAGCGGGGGCACATTAATTCTGAATGAGACAAGAACGCGGCTTATACACTTGCATCGGACATGAATGACTTTTACATACCTTGTATCC
Organism: Meconema thalassinum; assembly: GCA_946902985.2. Lineage (NCBI taxonomy): Eukaryota > Metazoa > Arthropoda > Insecta > Orthoptera > Tettigoniidae > Meconema > Meconema thalassinum. Next base: position 152,122,282 of record OX336389.2, read on the forward strand.
TTGTCTCATCTTCTGGGCGATATTACGCATTGAAATTAGTAACCCTGGTCACTACTGCACCTGATATATGTGCTAAAGTAAGTAAATATGTGTTTTTATTTATTGCTCTTTTAAAAACGGAAGCCATTTTCCGACAGCGCTTGAATCTTGTTCAACTGTCAACAAGGCGCTCTCTAACGGCACACGCTGAGGTGCACACATTGTTGCCCACATGTGGGATCAAAATCACTGTTGATAAAAAAAACATTGATCGGGACGCGTTAGGCTGTAACCATTGTCCCAAACCATTGATCTGGACGTGTTAGGCTGTAACCATTGTCAAGAACCATTGGATTGGACAAAATGAAGGTTTGAATGGTCGGGTATAGGTGCGGCCTTAGCCGCGCGCAGCTAGCTGGGCACGGTTGACACAAAAATGATGTGCACTAAAGAATGAACTGGGTGCTTCTTTGTTTTACATAGTTCCGTAAGGGCAGGTTTTTTAACACTGTCTTGACGATAATTCATATGTGGACAATGGCGGAGAGAGCTGGAATTTTGCCTGTATGTCGTGATCATATTTCGGATGGTTGGGTGGGTTACAGACAGCGGAGGAGTAAACTTCTGATTTATTTCTCGTATTTTGATAAGGTACTTTGGCTAATACATGTGCAGGGGGCGTGGTGGCTCAGCGGTCTAGCTGTGTGCCTCTCACCAAGGCGGTCCGGGTTCGATTCCCGGTCAATGCATGTGAGATTTTCGAAGTGAAATGCCATGTCCTGTGGTTCGGATTCCACGTAAAAAGGAGGTCCCGTGGCTCATAATCACAAGATTCAAGGTCACGTAAAACTACAATCTTCCTTTTAATACATGTGCAATAGAGAAAGTTATCGCTCGTTCGTATTTCATTCAGTGCTACCATGGGGCACTGTTCATAAATAAACAATGACCAGGACGCGTTAGGCTGAAACCATTGGATTGGAGAGGTTAGGCTGTGACCATTGTCAAATTTCATTGGATTGGACGGGTTGATGTGGGGTCTTGGCAGCGGGACACTGTTGACTACACGTTAGGCTGTAACCATTGTCAAAAACTATTGATCTGGACGAGCTAAGATGTAACTATTGTCAGCACAATCCTTGTTGAACCGATTCAAATTCGGCGTATTGTCAAGTGAACTGGGCGCAATTTTGTTTTATAGTACCGCTTATATACAAGGTAGATGTGACGCATGCACAGTTGAGTATTTTACAGGCTTGTAATACAGTTGGGTCGTGCGGCAGCTCTGCAAAAGAATAGCCAGGTTCTCTAATAAGGTAAATCGAAAATTTGGTAACTTATACGTGTAGTTGACAGGGCACATTCTGCATGTATCACACGGGATGTTGGGCATTCAGGTATTGTAAGGGGCCACATTTCAATAATTGGTCATTTTGCTAGTATTAGTCTGAAACTTGTTGGTAAGGGTCAGATGACCTCCCTGTTCCACTCCTTAAAGCAACAATAACTATAAACTTGTTTGTACTTATTGTGCCATGTTATGGAGGCTAAGTGGCTGGCTGCGTGGCTCAGCGGTAGCGTTCTCACTTGCTGTTCCCAAGGTTGCAGGCTCGAATCCTGTCGCAGTCAGCTGGCATTTGAGGGTGCGCAAATGCGAGGGAGCAGTATCAGTAGATTTACTGGCATTTAAAATCTAAGATATATCGCACAGTGATTAGACCGGTGGCCCTTTATGGATCTGAATGCTGGCCTACAACATCGAAGCACGAACAGGCGCTTCATGTAATGGAAATGAAGATGTTGCGGTGGTCCAATGGTATGACTCGACTGGACCATATTAGGAATGATGCTGTGCAGAAGGATTTCAAGGTGGCCCCAATCACAGAGAAAATGCGTGAATCACGTCTCCGGTGGTATGGACATGTGCTCCGTAGCAGTGAAACCTCAGTTGCTAAGACTGTCCTTCAACTAAATGTGGAGGGTCGTCGACCTCGAGGGCGACCTCAAACACGCTGGTTGGATAGGGTGAGAGATGGCATGCGGCTCACTAAACTCCGCCCCCGAGACGCTATGGATCGATTGAAGTGGAGGAAACATTGCAGGAAGGCAGACCCCACATAAGTGGGAAAATGCAAAGAAGATGATGACTGGCACGTTAAAGATCTCCTTCGGGGCGAAATTCAGGGGTTCATTGTTACATGGCGATGCGGCCGCGTCTAGGGAATTTTTAGGGTCATCAGTGACGTCAGTGACATATTGCCGCTTTGCGTGCTTGTCAGCTGATTAATACGTCAGTTTAGCGCACGGTTTTGCTCGTGAAAGTCGTACATTTTTTCACCTGTTAGCGGTTGGTGAACGTAATTTTAAAGATTATTATTCCTGTGAATAACCTATAGAACAAGATTTTGATATTAGCAGTGTCGTCTGCGCGATTGTGTTGGCGATTTGTAATAAAATTGTTGAATTCCTGAAGTCTTTGTATTCAAATAAATTGCCGTTACGTGTTACGTGAGGAGAACGTGTGGTCGAAAATTGCTGGTTCTTATTGTACATGTGGAATAATATGAACTGTGGGACCTATCGGTGAGTTTGCATGGTGTCCACAGGAAGGGATAGTCAGGAAAAGTCAGGAATTTTGTTTTTGGTCAGGAAAAGTCAGGAAAAAGTGTGAAAAAATGGCGTGAGTCAGGAAAAAATGGCGAAAAGTATTAGAAAGTCAGGAATTTTATATTAACCATACAGTATTTTGTGTTTTACAGCCATATTTAATGTTATTAGTTCAACTAATCTCTGAAGATAAAAAGCAATAACTCACTGGGCTAGTAAGTTTCCATTTTTACAGTACATCATAGTAAAAACCTCTTTTACCCATTTTTTTGTATGCTTTTTTGGCGTTGCGTTGGGATGTGGCAACCCCATCACTATAGTTTAGGTTATTAAGTACTTTGATTTGTGTATGATTGCATTATAATTTACTTTATTTTGTATTTTAAATGAATAAAGAGGCAAACGTTGGGCAGCTATAAAGATGGTGGAGGCTGCAAATAAAAAAGATATATATATATTTGCTCAATAAACCTTTTTTCCGATGTTACGATGACTTCGCGAGTCAGGAATTTTGTTGAAAAATTGTCAGGAAAGTTCAGGAAAATTGACATTGAAAATTCTATGGGCACCATGGTTTGTTTTTTACGTTGTTCATATTTTATTTTGGTTTTTGCATTTAATAGGGATGTAGCGGGAGAAAGTTCGTGCCAGATAGCGCTCTTGTAGTACTGGGTAAGCGCAAGGCGATCGTCTTATGTTTCTCCCAGTCAGCTGCGAGGAATGTATAAATTGTGACCGAGTTTTCTAAGCTAAAGTAAATTATATCTTCTCTAATTTTACTCCAAGACTATATTAATTAATTCTATAGGTATATCACCTAATATATTATGGACGAGTTTAAGCGTTAAACAGCTGCAAAAGGAGCTACGGACTAGAGACACTGAAACTAGCGGGAGGAAGGAAGAATTAATGGCCTACATCGGTAATAACAAAATTCTAACACGCTTTATTATTCAAATAATGAATATGAGTCAGCATGCTTTCTCCTAAAGATTACAATTACTAGAGTATTGTATGCCTATATTGATAAATATATCTCCATAAGACTTAAATCATAAACAGAGATTTAAATATTCACTTGCTCCCCCTGCTTACAGACTTCGATTCATGTATTTTTTTAGGTTGATAGCTTACATGAAACTGTCGTGTTTTAAGGTAAACATAATCAAAGAAAGTTGATACCGGTAATGTGTACCTCGAAAATGCATCGCAACGTTTGGTTCTTATGTAATTTTGTCAATTTCTCAATAAGAATCGTTCCCTTACCCCTGGAAAAGGACTTGGGGGTACAATTTTTTAAAAGTTTGAGAATCCCTGCTTTAGAGCCACAAACTGTTTCCATTCATCTGACTATGTCTCAAGAATGTACAGTAGAAGTCAGTCGCTACCACATTCTCCGTCAGGCAGATGGAAGTGACGATTAATTCTGATTTCAAGAAACCAACCATAATATGTTTGTGATTGTTAATGTTGCGACATTTATTCTTGAAGTATTTGACCGAGTAGCATATTGATGTCTTTGAAAATGGGAGTCAGAAATGTTACTTTCATTTCTTCGTGTATATTGACGATTTCTTCCCATACTTCAATGGAGATGATTTTTGCAGATTCCGATATTGTAGGCTTATCGTGATAATCCGGCAATTTTCTTGTGTATGGCCTCTTCCTAAATAATTATTTTTGTTGTGTTCGTGGTCCACGGAAAAAGCGATGGAACAGCGCCCGGTTTTTATCTTGCTTTCTCACCTTCAGATACAAACGCATAAATTCAGTGGTTGTTATCGAAATGTCTAATCAGTTTATAGGTACAAAACAGGAATTATTTCCCTTTGTAAGGGCCGGTTCTACCACATCCGGGTAAAAGTTGCGGGCAGCAACCCGGGTGATAAACTATCTGCCGGTGTAAACCTCTGTGCATCTTGGGCAGCGTTCTACCACTCCCGTGCAAGTTCCGGGCAGCTGCCAGGAACCTAATAGCAAAATACAGATGGTGGCTAGCCTGATTTTTGTTAAATTTGAGTAATCGATGAGTGAGCCACCTATCGTTAGATGCGTTAAGTTTCTTTTCGTTTCGCTTTTGTCCGTTGTTTGTTGATATCACGTGTTCTTTGGTTTCAACAAGATATAGGCCTAGTACCAAAACCTCTCGCCACACTTCTGGGCAGTATAATAAACCTAGCATGTGATTCAGATCTCGGAGGAATGCAACTGAATAACCATACCTAAACTCAATAATCGAAAACTAGACAAGCATGAAGTGCTTTTCAAGGAGGAATAACCTGTGAAATATGTTTCTAGCAATAGGCTACTTTGCAGTCTGAAAACAGGCTTAGGCCTATATGAGCTACAGACATGCTGTGACAAGGCTTGCAGTGCATAGGTTCGGGTTCAATCATAAAATGTATGTCAAATCAAATTATCACACTCCAGGCGACAAGTTTGTTTGTAAACTCTGTAAAATGAATGGAACGGAATGCGCACATTTGTGCATAATTAGATAGTTCTCTTTGCTGTATTCTACGAGGGATTTCACTCTTCTTGCACAGCTATAGAAGGTATCTTGGATAGGTCATGTTGCAAAGTTCACATTTACACTTTTCGTTTGGCGGATGGAATGATTTTGTCACATATTTTATGATGAAAGCCATTGACCGTATAACGCGTCACCACAAGCCTAAGATCGTAGTTCTGTTTGTCAAGGCTTTAGTGACGTAGAAAACTACAAAATGCAATGCCCCAAATATCAGGTCTTATGCTGCATAAGCAAAACACCAAGTCAATGACAATGTATAGTACGGTACAGAACCTGAATAATGTCCCGTACACTCTGTATTTCTCATGCACACGTGTGCGAATTTATTAAATTATATGAGCGTTTCATACAGTATTCCTAAACATGTAATAGAGATAATATTAAGAAATCTATGATGGTTCCGTACGGTAATCACTAGGCGGTCGTATTTCATGTCCAATCAACCGCATCAAATATAAAACTGCTGGCTTTTGCAGCCTGAACCGGACGAAGAATTCCTCATTCGACCAAATTTCATTATGCTCCAGCCGATCTCTGTTCCGTCTTGGACGTGTGACTGCGTCTTCTTCTACGTCGACAAAAAAGTTATACATTTTCAGGACGTTAATTAGCTCTTCCATAGCCTTAAAATAAAATATGATCAGTAGGCCTAACTGTTACATCCCTTATAATTAATTAATAATTGTAATTATATCATTATGTGACAACAAAATTACCAAATGATTCTAATTGTATTATTAGTAATTTATGAAGAGGTTATGTACAGCATAGATGATGCAAAGAAACCCTTACGCACGGCTCAAATCTGGCTGGTAATGCTTTATCGGCCTCTCGAAGCTCCCGAAAATTTACACTCCGGGTAGACGAAGTTTATACCGCCGATAGCACTACCCGTTGATGGTCGAACGGAAATTCTTACTTATTCCGACGGGCAAGTTACCGGCCCCTTTGCCCGGATGTGGTAGAACCGGCCCTAAGACACACTAATCCACCACAGTTTTCGTGAAGTCATCGGGTTGTAAATGATGGAAACAGACTTTAATATATTCGGTCAGATTTTTCTCACCAAAATTTTTCCTTCTGATAACATGTGACCATTTCTTCCTCATTTCTTTATTTTGTGGAAATTGGTGTAACGAAAACGGGCTTCCCTGATTTTTGCAAAGAGGGACACTGCAATAGCTCGGCATAGTCACGAAAATAACAATTTAAACAACTTAAATTCGTACATATTAGCGGCATGTGAACACAGGAGCCAAATGAAGAGCGCCTTGCGCTTACCCAGTACAACAGCAGTGCGCTCTGTCGGTGCTAGTTCTATACATCCCTATTGAAAAGTTGCACTGTATTCTTTTAAAGCCATAGATAATGCCATTTGTCTAAACGATATTACGTCAGGCAAGGTGGGAGGGAGGTAATACGCCTGGGTAAAATATAGAGAAAAATTGGCATTTACAAGAACACTTGCAAAGGCATATAACAGTCTTTTGTACCAGACATATATTGGTCGGTTTTTACGTTTCATACAGTATGTTTGTGTGGCGTTATTAGACAGTCTGTAATGGATGGTGATTTCTAATTAAGTATTTCCAGTCAATATTCGAAAACATAAAAATACCAAACTTTTATACATACCGTAACCATATATTGCTATACACAATTCGTTTTGTAGTTTTTTATAATGCTTATTTCTGTTATTGAGTCGTCACTACCCAAAATAATATATAATCAATGTTTTTCCCGTAAGCTTGCCAGAGAAGCATTTCGTCAAGTCGTTGATAATATCACTGAAGCCGACAGTTTTATAATTATTAATTTCAAATAATTACGATATGTATCGTAATATGTAATTGAGCTATATAGGCCAATTTTAGATTTCGATGCGGAAAATTAAAATTCTCTATTTAAATCGCGAATTAGGTACAGCACTCATTTCAAGTTCCGTATTGACAGTGTTTACAATAAGTAAAACCTGAATTTCCCGCCAAATCAATACTTTACTTCATAGAAAACTCTATGGGTACATGTTTCGGAGACCCTCTTGTCTCCTTCCTCAGCCCTCTTTTGGTACTACAAACATCAAAAACACACTCGAAATCCCCAATAAAACAACATAAAACACACATCATAAATTACAAAACCACAACATATTAAAAACTACGAGCTTAAAAAGTACACTAATTAAAATTCAACAACGACCATAAACAAAGCATGTAATGCTCCTCGCATTTTCAGTCATTCAGTCCTTGTTTAGTTTGTGTCTTTGGACACAAAAGAGGGCTGAGGAAGGAGACAGAGGGTCTCCGAAACATGTACCCATAGAGTTTTCTATTAAGTAAAGTATTGATTCGGCGGGAAATTCAGGTTTTACTTATTGTTAAATCGCGAAATTTTTCCACGCGTTGGAATCTTTAATTGAGCTATGTAGGTCAATTGCAGATTTCGATGCACGTTTTTTAATTATGAAATTACAAGAATTAGGATGTGTATCGGAATCTGTAATTGATCTACATTGTCCAATTATAGATTTTGATGCGGAAAATTATAAATATCAATTGAAATCGCGAAATTTTTCTACGCATCGGAATCTTTAATTGAGCTATGTAGGTCAATTACAGATTTCGATGCACACCTGGTTACATAGGTTTTTGTGTTTCCCCACCAAAAACCCCCTATTACCCAGGCTTTTCCCGTAAGCTTGCCAGAGGATTGACATCGTTGATGACTTCATGGTAGACGCCATTTTGTTTTTAGGGAAATTTTACACGCGGCCGCTTCGCAATGCAAAATTCTCCCAATTCAGGCACCCCGGTATATCTAAAAGCCGCAGATGTTAGAAGGGCTGTAAAACAAATAACATTATTATTGAGGCTAAATGATTTTAGGAAACAGCACAATGAACATTTTAACGGTAGTGGTGAAGAAAACACGAACCTAGGGAAAAAATCTTTTAACTACTGAAATTTGCGATACATACCTTTTATAATGATTCAAAATTGATCTGGGAATTATGTAGTTCACTCCTCCGCTGTCTATAACTCACCCACCTTTCCAAATTATAACACGACTCATATAGTATATATTCCAGCTGTGTCTGCCATTATCGGCGTTATTACAGTATTGCATACGGTACTAATTGTATAGACGGTTGGTTTTGACAATGGTTATGGCATAACGCGCCCAGTTCCATGGTTTTGACAATTGTTACAGCTTACCACATGGTAATTCAATGGTTTTTGGGGTAACAGTGCCCCTCTAGCTTCCCACAGCCAAGGACGCATCTCAACGCGACCATTCAAACCTTCGTCTTGTCCAATCCATTGGTTTTTGACAATGGTTACACACTAACGTGTCCAGATTTTAGCTTCCCGCCGCGTAGACGAATGGGTTTTGCCTAGTGGTGGTGTATTCATATTCAGTCAAAGTATGCGGTTGTGCTGGCAGTGCAGTGCCCGCACCAGACTGGTGATCCCATGCTGGACGACTTAAACACGAGTAGGTCGTAGGCATCCAGTGACAATACGGGTGGACTCGTTAAGAGCCATGTCCACTTTCTTGGTATGCGCAGATGCTCCCCATCTGATGTTCCATATTCTCCTGCTGCGAAACAAAGTCCCAAAGCTGTTGAACTTAGAACCTGAGGGTTGCTCCCCATGCTGAACCAGGGTTGTTACAAGACCAAGATTTGCATTTTCCCTGACCACCAATACTTTATTCTGATCACCGTATGAACATATTACAAAAATAAAACCCGTTGAATTGATCAAACGATAGTTACTGATTTACATCTTCCGAATCCTATGACATTCGCTGATTATTTATCGTATGGCTTTTAGTGCCGGGAGTGTCCGAGGACATGTTCCGCTCGCCTGAGTCTGTAGCTGCTTCCAGCGGACACCCTAAAGGGTGAGCTACAAGTTCCGTTCAATTTCAAGTAGTTCCAACTTTCGCCACCAGATATCAATGATACCTAGTGGTGATCGTTGGAACTTTGATAGAGCGTTCTGATGAAATCTAACCTAACAATTTTGCTTTACACAAGTTTAGTCTGTGAAAGGATCTTTTACTTGCCATAAATCTATGACATGGGACCGCCGGCTTTACTTCCCCTCCGAAGGAAGGCATACTGAAGGATTTTTAACGCTCTTAAAAAATCCGACTACTTTGGCCGTGTTTGAACCCGCTATCTTGGGCATAGCAGTTCAGCATGCTACCAACTATGCCACCGAAGCCGCTGATTATTATTTTTAAATACACGTCCATGCTAACCTTTCGGTTTCTTTTTTTTTTTTTTTTCCAGCTACTGTATTACGCGAGATTTGTAAGCCATTTCATACAAAATGGAGTTTCTTTTCAGAGATTGTAAAGAAAAGGCTTAAAGAAAGAATTTTAACTAAAACCTAATTTTAAGAATTAGACCAGTTTCAGATGCTGTGAGCACTTCAGAAGGCATGAAAAAAACTGGCTTCATCTGACTTTTTTTTAAATAAATTAATCGGTTATGCTAAAAATAAAAAAATAATACTGACAAATAAAAAATAAAAAAAATGGATTCAAGGAACTTTATTTTTAACTTCTTTCTTTGTCAGTACACTCAGTTCACAATGAAACTTCTTACATTCAAAAAGTTATTGCAATTGTTATAACTAATGACTTAAAAACTATGACCTAATAGTTAAATAATACGATGGGCACGGATTCTTTCAAAATTATTGCTAAGGTAGGAAGGAAATTGAAAATTAATAAGTTCCCTGACCTTGCATTAAATTTCCCTGACCGGATTTTTCCCCCTGACTTTTCCCCGATTTCCCTGACCTGTAACAGTCCTGTGAACCTATCAACTTCCACTGTATGCTATTCCTTGTGCTGATCTTGCTCTTCAATTCTCTACAATGTTTCCTGAAGCACAGGGTACGATCAAGCTTGATTCCCAAATATCGAGGGGTTTCACAGCTTTCGAGTGTCACTCCTTTCCAGACGACATTCAACTTTTTCCGGGCCTCTCTGTTGCGAGAAATATGTATTGATGTATGTGCCTAAAAGTGGAAAATATGTGACTAAGTTTCCAAAATATGTTCTTAAATTAGTATCATATTTATGTCACCCAGTTACTTGAAGTGTAGTTGAAACGTCTAAGTTAGCTGCTTGAATAATCCATAGTCCTGCCTACAGTTAATGTTCCCGCTTAATAAGCTGGGGCTTGTCCCAGATTCCGAATCGTACCATACTTACTGCAGGTGCGCGATACGAGATCATGTACGTGCTGTTTTAGAATTTCATTCGAAAGAGAGGAAGAAAGGGTCACTTCAAAAGCTTTCATAGCACTGTCAATACTCGCAGAAGTTTTGCAAACCACTGTAATTTTAAGTAAAATTTCCTGTCAAGTTAAGGACTATTGGAGGCTTAATGAGACTGTTGACTCCAGCCCACCTACTATACATAATGACTGGGGAATTCCTGTCTTGAAATTCTACATTGCAGAGACAAGGGTGCATCCAGGAAATATAGAAGCAAATTACTGGAATTGCCAAGGGTCGAAAATGTGGGCAGCAGTCATACCTCCAAATATAGAAAATATGTACTTATGAATAAATATGCCAGAATATTTATTTATAAAACCTGCAAAGATATGTAAATAAATAAAATATTTAGTTAGGTAAAAAAAATTAACACATAACTTTCTGGGCCTTAGTCATAATGAATGGCAATTTTAATAGGTATTGATTCCTGGAACCCCTGAGAAGGTATGAAAATCATATATTATCATTTACCATCCAAGTGGAACTGTAAATGTCAGGTTCCTGTCTCCTTCACTACTAATCATTTTAACTTGGGAGAAATGAACTTATGAAAAAAAAACGGGTCACCATGTTGGATAAGGCTTGTATCAGGCAATGCTGCCCACATACTTTACTGCACTCTCCTGTAGCCAGGATAGACGACTGTCTGGACGAATATTACTCATTGTACCAAAGTTGGGTAAGACAAAGCCATTGGTCATTACTTGGCTCGACGATGGTCTGGTCATATCCATTGGTCACTGCTACGTTAGACGACGCTCTGGACGAAAATTACTAAACAGGTTAGGTTTGTGTTGGTATGTAAAGCCTTATTCCATGTTCCATGTTCACCACTGCAATGACCGCAACTCCGTGTTTCTAATGGTAGAACTAAACAACTATTCTTAAACTACTGAAATTAGCCAAAATACCTGAGGTAATATTCGGGGGAAAAAATCTGGAGTTTGGCTGTGAAGTTGTGAATGAATAGATTGCGTCTTTTTCTTCACTCTAACACAAAGAAATAGAAGTAACTAATAAATAACATTTCTACCAATGTATTTAGTCAGCAGAGCCCACAACATTTTGCACAACTGTGTATCAATGGCACGTTCCTGAGGCTTGCAGGCTGTCCAAAATCGGTAGCATAAACTGTATTTATTGATTTTCTGGCGGTTTGAGGAGTTTCTTTGGCATGCAACTTTCTCATATTAAGTTTACAAACTGGAAAAGTAACTTTTCTTCAATTGATCATTCGAAACATTATTCTATAAGCCATCTTGTCTTATGCAGTTCTGCTATAAAATATCTCCATAGTTGACTGTCAACTGTCTCCCACAAATCCAACCCCTCGTCCTCGTCGTGGGAGATGGGCAACGTAATTAAGTAGGGGATTGCCTGTAGGGGTGAAGTACAGTGGGGACTTTGTGTGCCTCAAGACCGCTACGGTAGCTGTGAAGGCCCTACAGGAACCCTGAAGAAATTACGGCTAACAGGGCTCTGGTGAAACAAGTGCTGCCTTGTAGTTTGGAGTTGGTTCTTCAAAGGCTAAGGGAAGAAACCCTGACAGAAAATCAGCCTGGTGCCTCTGGCTTAAGGTGGCAGCCCCTCCAAGGCACTCGGAGGCAGTGGGTTAATCACTCGCTCCTCTTAAATAAACTGATTACGGAAACTGAAGTGAAATTATAAAACCGGACGGATAACCTGATGACGACTTTTGGCATGAAGAGGACTATGAAAATCGGTTTCTGGAATGTGAGGACCTTGATGGAGAAAACCAGACTGAAACAAGTGACACGGGAGATGAAGAACTATGGGCTGGATATCCTAGGATTGAGTGAAGTGAGGTGGCCAGGATTTGGTGAAATACAGACAACAGATGGAATTACATTTCTCTATTCTGGGGGCGATGATGAAGAACACAGGGATGGAGTGGGGTTGCTGCTCAACAGAAATGCAAAGAGAAGCCTTATGGAGTGGAAGCCAATTTCTAGTAGGCTCATGTTTGCTAGGTTCAAGACAAAGATCAGGAATGTGATCATCATCCAATGCTATGCACCTACAGAACAGTCGGTGCCAGAGAAGAAGGAAGAATTCTACCAAATGCTGCGAGATGTCACAAGACAAACAAGTAAGAAGGACATTCTCATTGTTATGGGAGACTTCAACGCGAAGGTGGGCTCAAACAATGAGGGGTTGGAGCAGATCATGGGTAAACATGGCCTTGGTGAGATGAATGACAATGGGGAGAAATTTACGGAATATTGCGCCAGTCAGGATTTGGTGATGGGTGGGACGGTATTTCCTCATAGGCGGTGCCACAAGGTCACCTGGGTGTCGCCTGATCAAGTCACAGAAAATCAAATTGATCACATCGCGGTGAGCAGGAGGTTCAGAAGAAGCTTGGAAGATGTTAGGAACAAGAGAGGAGCGGACGTTGGTAGTGACCATCATCTTGTGGTTGCCAACTTCCGCATGAAGATCGTCGCAGTCCGCCGAAAGTTTAACACTCGGCACAACAAGTTTGATGTGGGCAAGCTTAAGAACCAGCAGAGATTGGACAAATTTAAACTGGAGCTCAGAAATAAATTCCAGGTGTTGGACTCCGAGACAGAGAAGGACGTGGAGACTGTGTGGAGCGAGGTAAAGAATATATTCGTGGAAACCAGTGAGATGCAGCTCGGGTACAAGAACTACCTGCGGAAAGAATGGATATCCGATCAGACCTGGGACAAGATAAATTATAGGAAGGAGATTAAGGCCAAGCTCAACACCTGCAAGACTAGGCAGCAGAAGGCTCTCACACAAACAAAGTATTCAACAACAAACAGGGAGGTAAAGAGGAGTGTACGGAAGGATCATAGGAGGTGGATTGATGAGCAGGCGGAGAAAGCAGAAGGGGGGACGTTAAGGAGCTCTATGACATCACAAAGATGCTTTCGAATAAAGGTTTTAATAAAACTAGGCCCGTGAAGAGCAAGACGGGCGAGATCCTCACGACGTGTGAACAGCAGCTGACAAGATGGAGAAAACACTTTGTGGACGTTCTTAATAGAGATAGAGGACCAGAAAGTAAGCAGCGAGGAGAAGATGAAGAGGAAGCAGAAAGTGACCCAAGCATCAGCCTCGACTCCCCAACTGGGCGAAATACGGACAGCGTTGAAGCAGATGAAATGCGGGAAGGCACCAGGTCTGGATAATATCCCAGTGGAAGTACTGAAAGCAGACCTGGATATTACGATCGATCTGCTGCACCCGCTGTTGGAGAAGATCTGGAAGGAGGAGAAAATACCAACCGACTGGAAGAAGGGGTTGATAGTAAAGTTGCCGAAGAAAGGGGACACCACAAACTGTAACAACTGGAGGGGTATCATCTTGCTGTCCATTCCAAGCAAAGTGCTGGCGAGAGTCATCCTGAATCGTATAAAAGACTGCGTAGAAAAATGGCTTCGGAAGGAACAGGCTGGATATCGACAACATCGCAGCTGTGTGGATCTCATCAACACCCTCCGAATCATCCTGGAGCAGAGTGTGGAGTGGCGGAATACCCTTTACCTCACATTTGTTGACTTCGAGAAAGCCTTCGACTCCGTAAATCAAAGAATCATGTGGAAGACTCTTGAGGAATATAAAATTCCAACAAAGATCATCAGAATCATGGAAGAGATGTACGAAGGGTATGAGAGCCAGGTTCTTCACGAAGGCAAATTAACAGAAAAGATAAAGGTCAGTTCCGGAGTGAGACAGGGGTGTGTCCTTTCCCCCACTCTGTTCCTCTTGGTCCTGGATAGTGTGATGAAGAAGGTAATGGGAGGACGGAAGAGGGGTATTCAATGGGGTATAAATGACAGGCTTGAAGATCTGGATTTCGCAGACGACATTTGTCTTATGGCACAACGGTACCGAGACATAGAAGATAAGCTGGGGAGGTTGCAGAGAGAAGCAGAAAGTACAGGACTGATGATCAACACCAACAAGACCAAAGAGATGAGGATAAATTCTGACATCACGACTAGTTTGACAGTCAAAGGAAAGGACATTGAGCGAGTTGAGTCCTTCCTCTAGCTTGGAAGTATAGTCACAAATGATGGGGGAGCAGAGGAAGATGTTCGAAGCCGTATCAGGAAGGCAAATGGTGCCTTTGTCCAGCTCTACCCCATCTGGAGAAATAGAAACATTTCCAGGAAGACCAAGCTCTGCCTTTTCAATAGCAACGTAAATTCGATTCTTCTCTACGGCTGTGAAACATGAAAAGTCACAAAACCGATCAACAACCAGCTACAGGTGTTCATTAACAGATGTCTGCGTCGCATCATGAATGTGAGGTGGCCAGACATAATCTCAAATGAAGATCTTTGGACCATCACCAATCAACAACCGATTAGCATCCAGATCAAGGAGAGGAAATGGCGCTGGATTGGTCACACACTAAGGAAGCCGGACGGAGCTATTGAGAGGGCGGCGCTAGACTGGAATCCTCAAGGTGCCAGGAAGCGAGGTCGACCTAAGAAGACCTGGAAGAGGACGATCGAAAATGAAATTGCAGAGGTGGACAAGAACTGGAGTCAAGTGAAGAGAATGGCCAGGAACCGTACTGCGTGGAGAAATTTCGCCAAGGCCCTATGCTCCGGAAGGAGCGGCAGGAATTAAGTAAGTAAGTAAGTGACTGTTAACTTTTTGTTGAAGCAAGATAGGGAGGGAGACTTCATCCCTAATTTACCAGTAAGACATGGTTCCAGGAAGTAATATCCCCGCCATAATGTTATATTCCATTATATTCTTCCAAAAATGCTGCACAAATACTAAGTTTTTGTTTTAAGGGGTAGAACAGTGAGGACATCTGTTCCAAACACAGCGGCTTCGGTGGCAAAGTTGGTAGCATGCTGGGCTTCTATGCCCAAGATCGCTGGGTCAAACCCAGCCAAAGTTGTCGGATTTTCTAAGAGGGTTAAAAATCCCTCGGTATGCCTTCCGTCGGAGGGAAAGTAAAGTCGGCGGGCCTATTTCATAGATTTATGACATGTAAAAGAACCTTCCACTAACTACACTTGTGAGAAGCTAAAAATGTGTAGATTTGATAACGCCATATTAGTTCCAACGTTCGCTGCCAGGCGCTAGTTGCGATGGCATCTAGTAGCCAAGTTCGAAGCTAGGTGTCATAGATGGTAGCATTTGGTAGCAAACGTAAGAACTACTTGAAAATTGATCGTCTGCAGTCCATACCTGAATCACAGATAACACACGCTAATACAGCCATCACAATTAACACTGGATTCTACACATCCCCAAAGTACACAGGGCTACATGAGCACGTTGTCGCTGCTCCTAAACTAAGGAACCATCCATGTTCCAAACACACAAATACAACGTATACCAGAAAATCTATAGATTGTAATGCGTGAAAGCTGGTGCCACTAAGAAGTTTGGGAGAAACCTACGGAGAGACTAGCATGATTTTATATTCCTTTAACTAGCAACCCGCCCGGTATCTTGAACGGTTTACGCAGCATAAGCTTAAAAGGCGAACGGAAGGCAGGTCCCAGGCACAATTCAGAAAAGCCGAGGTGAACAGCGAAACTCCAAATGCACATAATCTTCTCTTAAGTTTTAACTTGACACGACTCGACAGTTTGATGCTAGCCAACGCTGGGTTGATAGGCTCGCTTCGAAGCTAGTAATTTAAATTTCCACTGAATGGAGAATGTTGGAAGAAATAAAAACTTAACACACTTAATATTGGGCGATGTATTAAAGATAGATATCCCGTTGAACAAAGCCTCTGTGGCTTGGGCGGCAGCACGCCGGCCTCTCACCGCTGGGTCCGTGGTTCAAATCCCGGTCACTCCATGTGAGATCTGTGCTGGACAGAACGGAGGCAGACAGGTTTTTCTCCGGGTACTCCGGTTTTCCCTGTCAAAATTTCATTCCAGCAATGTTCTCCACTATCATTTCATTTCATCTGTCATTCATTTAATCGTTGCCCCGGAGGAGTGCGTCAGGCCTCGGCAGCCGGCACAGTTCATATCCTCGTCGCTAGATGGGGGCTTCATTCATTCCATTCCTGACCCGGTCGGAGACTGAAAGCAGGCTGTGGATTTTTTCATCCCGTTGAACAATTTTTACACTCTTAGTACACTCTGGACAGACAGGAACAACTACTTGACATAATATGTGGAGGAAGACCTCTCGAAAAAGTAGAAACTTTTGAATATCTTGGCACCATATTAAGTAGTGATGGGAAAATAGAGCAAGAGGTACTCAATAGAACTAAAAAAGCCATCTCAGCCTACTATCAGATGAATAATACAATAGTAGGGAAGAATGAGATAAGCATCAAGACCAAAATGCAGATTTACAACACGGTTATGGCCCCGATCACCCTATATGGCACAGAGAGTTTAGCACTGCAAGACAAGCATCTCAGTAAGGTCACTGCCTCTGAAATGAAGTATACAAGGCGAGCAGTGGGGAGGACTAGAAGGGATAGGATCCGGAATGAGAGAATCGGAGAAGAAGCAGGACAAAAGAAGGCGATACGTATGGTGATTGAGGAACGTCAGTTGAAGTGGTATGGACATGTCAGGAGGATGGATCAAGAGAGAAAAGCAAAGCAGGTTTTTGAAATGCGAGTGGAAGGGAGAGTAGGAAGAGGAAGACCCCGTACCACTTGGGATGACAGAATTGAGAAAATCGGACAGAAGCGAGGGAAAACAATGATGGAAATGAAGAGATTGTGTGAAAATAGATTGGAGTGGCAGAGATGGACAGAACGAGGCTACCCCGACGCTTGAAGGCACAAGGGATACGAAGAAGAATAAGTATAAAGATATTATTAACGGTTTAGCCAGCATAAGCTTATAAGGGATAGTATAGATATTTTAACGGTTTACCCAGCGTAAGATTAAAAGGCGCCCTGACGGCAGGTTTTCCTTCGACTCGATTCACTGAAATCGTTACTGTTTGGTTTCCTTTGGTCTTAAATGAATGTTTCTCTACAGAAACCTTCCTCGATAAATCCTTTACAAAATGGTGAACGCCACATCAAAATCAGTCGAGTGGTTCTCGAAATTGCCCATTACATCCAAGAATCGGGGACTTTGTTTTAAACTATGTATTGGCTAGCATTTTCGGCTGGCACCCTGGAGGGATTTGATTTCTGGTTATGCCAAGAAATGTAATTCTGGTCTTTGGGCTAGATTGGGGTACACTCAGCCTCATGAAGCGAAAATGAGAAGAGGTGGGTTCGATTCCTACTTCAGCCATCCTAGAAGTGGTTTTCCATTACTATTTTGGGCAAAAGCGGGGATGATTTCTAACTTTAGGCGCCAGTCCCTCAATTATAAATACACACACCACAATATTACAGGGATCAGACATATTATACACATACCCAAATATGCGGGGCTAAAATGTCCAAACCTCTACATGAAACAGAATGGAATTTCTAGATGGATTTCAA
Source organism: Meconema thalassinum (assembly GCA_946902985.2). NCBI lineage: Eukaryota > Metazoa > Arthropoda > Insecta > Orthoptera > Tettigoniidae > Meconema > Meconema thalassinum. The sequence continues at coordinate 152,140,139 of OX336389.2, forward strand.
AATTCCTTCATTTTTACCCAGAAATAACTTGATACAATATTTCATGGTTTCATGTCTGTATTAAAGATTCACTAGCAATAATACCCTACAACTTTATTAATGTCATGAAAAATAAATAGCAAAGTACCCTGAAGTTTGGTGGCAGCAATATTTCAGTAGATATTCCTGGAAAATTAAGAATAAAGATTAAAGTTGAATTAAAACTATGAGAACAAATGATAAAGTGCACTAGCAGGACTGTTACAGGTCAGGGAAGTCGAGGAAAATATTCTGGTCATGGAAGTCAGGGAAATTTTTTGAAATAAAATAATACATGCTGGAGCGTGAATCTGTCTATTTGCCTTTAGCGCGAAACTCCTTCGCTTTGTCGGGTTAAGGCTGCAAAATGCTAAAATTATTAGAGATATTATACATTTCAGGTTCCGTATTGACAGTAATCATTAAAATTAAAACTTACAATTTCCGCCTAGTCAATACTATACTTTTTTTATAAAATATTTCAAGGGTACATGTTTCAGGTCCCAATCTTTCTGGACCCTTCTTCAGCCCATAAAATCACACATGGAGCCCATCAAATCACAAAAACATCGATAAACACAAACTGCACACACACAATAAATAGATAAAACACTGTAAAAACATCTAAGAGTCTAAAATTTAAAAATAACATGCATGTTTTACTGTCTTCAGGAACATGTTTTCACTTGTTCTTCATCTAAATAAAATGTCATTTGACGCTGTGAAACACTGGGCACATATTTTGAAGTCTATGAGTGGCGTGCTGTAAGAACTTGCTGTATATCCTGTACTGTTTTTGTGGCTGAAGATGGGTTGGACGTCAATAGCTACATGTTACAAATTCTTGTTTTAAAATTTTATGCATTTGGCAACTTGTCTTTTATGGATTAAGATAGTCTTCTGCCATACGGTATCTGAAATGATTGACATAATTAGTACTGAATGTAAGGAAAAAACAATTACGTAAGACGGCTCGAAAACGGATTGCATAAAACTTACGGAAAAAGTCAGAGAAGATTGGTTGGCGTGTAGCTACATTTGAATCCTGAAGAAGACAAACGGTGCGAGTTAATAACAATGCATCTTACTTATAGCCCAGCTTACTAGAACAAGAAAGAAGAAATTTGGTCGTATGAATTTAAGAAAACGTAAAAACTTACCGAAGTCAGACGAAAACAGCCCCGCGGCGACAAGTGGAGGTCAAGCTCCGCTCGGCTAGAGCAACTTACTAATACTGAGTGCGTGTGCCTGACGTGTATTAAGGAGTAAACAAACTGCTCAGCTTAAAGGGGTGGGGGGGGCGGTCGAGAATGGGCAAAGCGGTTTAGATGAGTTAGTGGTTGGAGAATGGGGGGCAGATCATTTAAATATCAAAACGCATAAACCGCCATAGGTCACAATGCCTATCTTTTCTTTCAATAAGCCCCATCCTTTCCCCCCCCCATTCTCCAACCACTAACTCATCTAAACCGCTTTGCCCATTCTCGACCGCCCCTCCCCCCCACCCCTTTAAGCCGAGCAGTTTGTTTACTCCTTAATACACGTCAGGCACACGCACTCAGTATTAGTAAGTTGCTCTACCCGAGCGGAGCTTGACCTCCACTTGTCGCCGCGGGGCTGTTTTCGTCTGACTTCGGTAAGTTTTTAAGTTTTCTTTAAATTCATACGACCAAATTTCTTCTTTCTTGTTCTAGTATGCTGGGCTATAAGTAAGATGCATTGTTATTAACTCGCACCGTTTGTCTTCTTCAGGATTCAAATGTAGCTACACGCCAACCAATCTTCTCTGACTTTTTCCGTAAGTTTTATGCAATCCGTTTTCGAGCCGTCTTACGTAATTGTTTTTTCCTTACATTCAGTACTAATTATGTCAATCATTTCAGATACCGTATGGCAGAAGACTATCTTAATCCATAAAAGACAAGTTGCCAAATGCATAAAATTTTAAAACAAGAATTTGTAACATGTAGCTATTGACGTCCAACCCATCTTCAGCCACAAAAACAGTACAGGATATACAGCAAGTTCTTACAGCACGCCACTCATAGACTTCAAAATATGTGCCCAGTGTTTCACAGCGTCAAATGACATTTTATTTAGATGAAGAACAAATGAAAACATGTTCCTGAAGACAGTAAAACATGCATGTTATTTTTAAATTTTAGACTCTTAGATGTTTTTACAGTGTTTTATCTATTTATTGTGTGTGTGCAGTTTGTGTTTATCGATGTTTTTGTGATTTGATGGGCTCCATGTGTGATTTTATGGGCTGAAGAAGAGTCCAGAAAGATTGGGACCTGAAACATGTACCCTTGAAATATTTTATAAAAAAAGTATAGTATTGACTAGGCGGAAATTGTAAGTTTTAATTTTAAAATGCTAAAATTGTAAAATAGAGGAGAGAGAGCAAGAAAGGAACACATTGCGGTAGCCCTGCTGCTCTCATTACTTCGTCTCGTTTGTCCTCGCTACACTCTTTCCTCCACTTCCCTTGCCCAAGTCGGTCGTGTTTCGTCGGGAATCGCGCTTGTTCGGGGCCAAAGCCTCTACTCCACATGCGCCATCCCCCTCGCATCCCCTTTCATCTCGTCCGTGTTCAGTTCGCCGAAGTTTCGCTTAGTGTACCTTCGGCAGAGCACCTATACACGATCTACTAATACAGAGATGATGTCAAAAATCAGCTCGAACGTTCTCTTGTAGGCCTAAGACAAGTGTACGATGGTGTTCAATCTGAGGGAGAGTTAGGTCAAGTGACTGTCACCAAAGAAATGCTCGTTAAGGCGAGGCATGCTCGTTCAGAATATGAAAATGCACCTAAGGAGAGGGCAGACGGAAAGAAAAGAAAACGAGGCCAAAGAAAAACAGAAGAGAGCAAGACGAGGTAAAAGAGTTGAAAACCAAAAGAGTCATTGATGTTAGAAAAAGAAGCCGTACTAAATGATATTGAAGAACGTTTAAAAGTGCTAAACAGAGGTTACTTGTAGAGTGTTATTCAAATAGATGTGTGTGTTAGCTTTTCTAAATGTGATTGTACTTACTTTCGCTAAGAATGTAGCAAAAAAGTGTATACTCCGAGCCAAATGCGTCGCTTTCCTGTTTTAGTCCATCGATTTCTTTACCAGTCTCAGTCACTAAATTTTGTATTTTCGATGTCTATATTTTTTCTCAGTATTGATTATGTATTTTAAGTGTTAGTAATTATAGCAATAAGATCTTACGGGCACAAAACATGTCACGATGTATGGTCTTTCTAGTGTACGTCAGGCGTCCGTTAAAGCTTTAAGTTTCAAACCATTCTTTTAGTTCTTCAATTTTGATCAGTATAGGATAAGGTATCAACGAATCCGTGGCATACCAGACTTAGTGTCACCTAGATCGCGTATGGATTTAGTAATCGATTGATGTCAGTCATGGCGCAGTCGTAAGACGTAAAAGATTACAAAGTGTTAAACGTCTTTCTGTGTTGTCTGTGGGTCTGTGCAATACTTGTTAGCTTCCTAGACAATGAAAAGGGCTTTTGCAGTCAATCGATGTAAATAAGTCCGATAGCTTTTGAGTCCAATTAAATGGTTTAATTGTGCCATTTTTTGATTACCTATTTTTAATTCTTACCTTAGCAATAATTTTGAAAGAATCTGTTCCATGTACGTTACTTACCCATCGTATTATTTGACTATTAGGCCATAGTTTTTTTTAAGTCATTAGTTATAACAATTACAATAACATTTTGAATGTAAGAAGTTTCATTGTGAACTGAGTTGACTGACAAAGAAAAAAGTTAAAAATTGTTTCTTCAATCCATTTTTTAAAATTAATGTATTTATTGTGTTATTTTCTTTTTAGCATAACCGATTAATTTATTTTAAAAAAGTCAGATAAAGCCAGTATTTTTCATGCTTTCTGAAGCGCTCACGGCATCTAAAACTGGGCTAATTCTTAAAATTAGCTTTTGTTAAAATTCTTTCTTTAAGCCTTTTCTTTACTACCTCTGAAAAGAAACTCTTTTTCTGTATGAGATAGCTTACATATCTCGTGTAATACAGTAGCTGGAAAAAAAGTTAGCATGGAAGTGTATTTAAAGAAAAAATGTAATCACCGTATGTCGTGCGATTCGAAGATGTAAATTGGTAACTGTCGTTTGATCAATTCGACAGGTTTTATATGTTCATATGGTGATCAGAATAAAGTATTGGTGGTCAGGGAAAAGTCAGGGAAAATGCAAATCTTGGTGTTGTAACAACCCTGAATAGAACAACTGCTTTATATACATCACCTTCACAATAAGTTACTAACAATGTAAGCCTACCATTAGTCCCTCATTACTACAAACATGGTGATGCACCGACAGCTGTAGCTCGCCGACGCGTAGCGCTAGGCCATGGGGCCAAGTTCTCTGCGGACTTGGTAGACGTGGGTTCAAGTTCCACCGTCGGCAGTCCTTTTCCGTGGTTTCCCATTTTAACTCCAGGCAAATGCTGGGATGGTTCCTGACAGGCCACGGCTGCTTCCTTCCACATCCTTGTCCCCTTTCCATTCATTTCATCTCCTTTCATGCGGCTGGCGTCGGGATGGGCATCCGCTGGTAAACCTCACCCGTCACATAGACTTTCAAGATTAACTGGAAGGTTTTCCATTTTGTAAGGTCCGTATTGACGTGTACAAATTCACTTAAAGTAGCTGATTATGGCTTAATACACACTTCAAAAAGACACTTTAAAATTTATAATTAGTTAACATTTTTAAAAACAGTTCTTAAAAGTTTTTAGTAAGAAACTTCACTGGGGGCGTGTTGGACTGTCCTTGAAGTTGGTGCCTTTGTATATCAAGTCTTCTCAGCTTGGTTCAAAAAGTATGTTATGAAAAAGTTGCCGGGCGCGAGACCCATCCGACCTCGTTGGCCTTGTTGTTGAGCTGGGCAGAGACTTTGACATTCATTTTGATATGACGTCATGCGGACATTTTTAGACCAGGCAACCGTGCCTAAAGGTAGGTTGCGGCCCAAACTATAAAGAGATATTAAGATATCTGTAAGTGGGAGTGAATGTGTCAGAGAAAAAAAAAAAGGAAATATAGTGGGCTTAAGAGTAACTTACTTTGACCCATTGAAAGTAGCGAATCTATCGAAAACACTCCTGCCTGGGAGCTGTAATGAGTGGAAAAGACTGGGTTAAAAACATATATCGCCTAAACAGATAAAACGTAAAATTTGCATCAGCGGGTGCAAACTGCTTACCTGTACTGAAGCTGTAGAAGGCTCGCAGTAGACTGAAAGTGGGAGCGCACTGTTGCATGACCGTGAGCTTGCCCGAACATGTGGTATGCACGGAAGGGACGGAGAGGGGAAGTTAAGGATCTAACTTGGTGAGGAGTGAAATATGTTCGTGGGTGTGGGGCCTGTTTATGGCCTGGGGTAAGGGAGGGGGGGGGGGGGGGAGGGGAGTTTGAAAACTGATGCCGGGTCGGGAATGTGATCATTTGTTTCGTTTTTAGGGATTTGGGAAAGAATTTGTAAATGTTCTCAAAAAGTATATTTGCATCAAAATTGATTTTGTTTAGATTATGCATTGGGTTGGTGCTCTGTGCATTATCGATTTCGATCTGCTCAAGTATGTTCATGATGGCGCCTTTCCTGACATAGTGGATGATTTCTAAATCTTTCTCTATATTTGGAAATTGTTCACTAAATAGCAACACAGTGATCGAAACTCGGTTTGTCATTATATATTGATTTGAAGTGATTTCACTTCTGACTGCTAGATAGCTCTAGCGTAGCACTGAAATGTCAAGTCGGAAGTAACGATGGCTTCACTATAGTGCAATTTCATACAGTTAGTTGAAATAGCTTCATTCATTGTTTCAAAGAAAATTTTCATAATGGAAGAGATTGGGAGGGAAATGGTAAGATTTAAAATCATTCAGCCCCTCTCCCCCAGTTACTCCAGAAATATGCAAAAGTTGACAGTCTATGAAAACCTGGATTAACGTGGAGGTAATTTGTGAAACTTAACTTACTTTACCCAGGCCTATATAGACAACAGTATCTTTCATTTTCAACGACTAGTTGAAAATCAAATGATGTGCAAAACATAACTTCACTCACTTTATGGAGTGTACTTTTCTTCACATATCAAATACAAATCTGTGCGGGTACATGAAAATACATTAACCTACAGGTAACGTAACTTAATTTACCTATAGACAGCAGTGTCTCATTTTCAAATACAAGGAGAAAATCAAATGCTGTGAAAAACATAACCTCACTCACTTTTCTTCACTTATCAAATATATTCAAATTATCGGACCCTGCAGCCACACGGTACAAGCGCTGAAGAGGAAGATGATGATCAAATATATTTAAATACAAATCTGTAGGGGTCCATGAAAACATGGATTAACTTCCTATAAACAACGGTATCTCTCATATTCAAATAAGAGGAGGAATTCAAATAGTGTGAAAAACATAACCTCACTCACTTTTTGGAAAGTACTTTCCTTCACATATATTCAAATAAAAGTATATATCTGTGGGGAACAATAAATAAGCGTACCCGTATTCATATTGTGAATAAATACCTACTGTAAGTACGCGCACATGATATTCAAATGCCGGCGTGATAAATACCAATATGAACGGTTATATCCAATCGAAAACGCCACGATTACGGCACTTCTTTTCCACAGAATATCAAGAAACACATGTATTTAAGGCGAAATCGATCGGAAAATCGGGGGTAGATTAAGAAATATTGCTGTGATCTATAGAAAATGTAACACTTATTATAAATATTGGAGGTACACCGCCATGTTTGAAGCAGTGCAGTAGTGGTAGTGCTCAGGATAGCAGTCGGTTCAACCAGGACCTTCTATACTACCGGACCTGACACTGGCAGCGGGTAAGATGCAAGATGGCTGACGTAGTTGGTTGTTGTTTATAATGATGTGTGGTTTTGTTTACGATGTGATAGTGTTGTGATAGCCTAGTGGTGTGAATAATCCCTATATCGCTTAGCAATCGTCTCACTTGATTTGCTGTGCTTAGTGGTTATTGCTTTCGTGTAAATAAATGCCTGCATTACCATAGTGCTTCATAAACTCAGATACCGGTACCTTCTGATTCCATCAATTCTACTAGTGGGCAAGTTGGTCTATTTATTATTCTGTTTAGGGTTTATAAATTATTAGTAATGGTAATCCATTATGAGCAAGCATAATAATAATTAACGTATTCCATTTTTAGGTCTAAGAAGATCTGAAAATTGATTACGAAGAAACATAACCTGCTTTTTAAATTGGATGCAGTGTCCACTAATCCAGTTTTAAGCCTGCTAGTTCAAGGATCTTATCACGTACTTGGTGTGGATTCCTGTTTTCTATAAACTATCAGTAGGCTTACCCGTGGAGATATGCCTCGGAACTGTTGTGTGCCTGGATGCAAATCCAATTATCATAAAGATAAACCATTAGTGCCTACTTTCCAATTTCCCAAAGAAAAAGAACTTAGGGATAAATGGACAAGAAGCATTCATCGTGATGCTTTTTCTCCGACAGCTAATTCAGCTGTTTGTGTCAAACATTTTGTCCCTGAATTAATTATTACAGAAAACAAATTCCCTTGTGCAGATGGCTCAGTTCTAACTGTACCTAGAAAAAGAACAAAACTACAAGAAGGTGCATATCCTACCATCTTTGAAAACCAGCCATCATATTTAACAAAACGCCTCCAAAAAGAAAGGATCCAAAGGAACGCATGAAGCAAGTTCTTGCCCGTGATGAGCAACAGTATAGTGAGTGGACTGAAAGAGATACAATATTAGGGTTTGAAGAATTTAAAAATGAAGTAGGCACTAGATATGTGGGGCCTTTCACATTATTTACCAAAGATAGGCATGTTTTGCTGTGTAAAATTGATGGCAGCCCCAATGAAGCACCTAAAATTAATACCTCCATCAGAATTTCACCATCCTTTTCTGTGGAAGTTTTCCACAACAATTTGCATCTCCCCAGCAGTCAGTTTCAGTGGTGTCTTGGCGATAATTTGCTTTGTGATAAATGGACCAAGTTTGATTGTCTACTGAGTCACCTAGCAGGTTTCCAGCTAGAAGATTTAGATGGTAAACAGAAACTTAATCTCTTACTTGGTTGGTTCCTACGTGTTAATATTGACAACTTCGACATTACCACTAAAAAGAAATTGAAATTCCTACAGGAACAGTTTCAACTTTCCCTGTCCACTCAGCCAAGATATTCTGCAGATACTCTCCTGTGGGCTTCATCATTATTTTATTCTTTTCCTGGGGCTTATCATTTTGTTCACTCCAGCCAAGTGTTAGCAGTACCTCATCCATCTTATTTAAGAAGACTGTTGTGTAAAATGGGAACAAACTGTGCAGGGATCAGCGTTTCACAGGAATCATACTTACGGGAGAAATGCAAGCTTCTGAGTGACCATGAAAAAGTTGTGTGTATCTTGTTAGATGAGATTTATGTTGCCCCTAAACTAAGTTACAAGGGTGGAAAAATTGAAGGAGTTGCTTTGAACAGACCAAATGAAATTCATTGTGCGACTACAATACAGGCATTCATGATAACGTCACCTTTGTGTAGATTTTCAGATGTTGTTGCTCTATTTCCTGTGAAGAACTTAAACAGTGACATGCTGTATAAAATGACTTTAGAAGTACTCACTGTATTGGAAAAGAGTGGGTATGTTTCCCTTTGTCTTATATCGGACAATAATAAAGCAAACAAAGGCATGTTTCAGCACATAAGTGGAGGTTCTTTGAAAACCAGTATAAAGAATCCAGCCAACAATGACAGGAACTTATTTTTGCTGTTTGACTCTGTCCACCTACTCAAATGCATTCGCAATAATTGGCTGAATTCCCAAGACCAGGTTCATAACATTCCAGACATTGGTGATCAGCTGTCAGCAGTTCAAGCTCAATTGCAAAGTCAACCAGGTGATGAATGTTCAGCAACATGTGTGTATTACACCCAAGAAGCAAGATTTCAGGACCTGATAAACTTGTATGAATCAGAGAAGAAATCTCTTCTTAAAGAAGCTCCTGCAATCACAAGAAAAGCCCTGTTCCCCACTTCCTTTGAAAAGCAGAGTGTGCCTTTAGCCCTAAAAGTTTTCGATGAAAGGAATGTTGTAGCGCTAGAAAGAAAGAAAGAAAATGGGAGGTGGTTGCTCAGAAGGTACGATAATGATTCTCAAACTTATAATTCGATGGTGGAAGATCATTAATGTAAAGAATCCACTAAAAGGAAAGCATCTCAGGGATGAAGATTGTGTTCCTGTTACTGGACCTGAAGATAAGAAGTTAAAATTTTTAGAAGAATTTTCAATTTTTTTGAAGGTCTGGCTGGCATGCTTCAGCAATTAATGGAAAGTTGACAAATGAGACACACACAGCTTTGACTCACACCATTGATTGTATTGTACAAATGTGTAAATATATTTTCCATGCCCTGAAATGGAAATATATATTATTGGGAAAGTTTCAAACTGACAAGCTTGAAGGTCGATTCGGTCAGTACCGCCAGATGAGTGGTGGTAACTACAATGTCTCAGTAGAACAGATCTTAGAATCTGAAAGAAAATTAAAGATATGTAGTGTTTTGAAAATGAAATCAGCCTCTCTTGGCAAATTTTCCATAACATCTTTTGTTGAATCTTGTTCAGACTACAGTACTTGTGCTTCTGATGATGAAATTGTACCTGACATTAGCATGGACAAATTTGATACAGTACTACAATGCATTGAGTCAGTCAGGGTTGATGAAAGCAGTGCAAGAGTGATGATTTGTATCGGTGGATATGTCGCACATAGTGTTCTAAATGTGCTGTGGATGAACAAAAAATAAGTGTGAAACCTGTGTATCAGTGCTCATGACAGACAGGGACTTGTTAATAGAATGCCAAGACAAGTTCTCTTACTTTGATGCTCTCAATCATGGTGGTCTGAAGTGTCCCTCAGACATTGTGGTGACTTTGTGTACAATTCTCTATAAGATCTTTTGTATTTTAGTCAGTGAACCTTATGAGAAATACTTCCTACTGTTGGTTAAACGCCAAAGGGAACTTGTCATGCAGTTAGCAGTGGTTCACTTTGAACTGTACTTTACAGACTTCGATGTTGTCTGTGAATGTGGAATGTCTATGAGAAAATTGGCAGTTAAATGCAGTAAGGTGTTGAGTAACATTTTTCTCAATAATTACTGCAAAGTGCAGGCTGAAAGACTTAATTTGAAGGGAAAGTTAATTCGCAAGGCTTTCACATTAAATAAGTAGGTTTTATGTCTAAAACCAACAAATTAATGAATTATTTCATGTGCATATATTTCTCTACTGTAGGTTTATGGTAATTTTTTGTTCTTCAAATGTAAGTTGCATCAGTTAACTTACTATCCAGTGTATTTTGTATAAAAAATTTAGTTGGTACAATGTCATTTGATCTTATAAATAGGACTAGCCTTCATGTTTATGGATTTACATGGAAATTACGTATTTCTTGTATGTAGGCAGTCGTGACCTTATGATAGGAATTAACTAGATATTTACCTTCAGTATGTGTGGGAACCCATGGTAAACCACTTGCTGGGTGGCTAAGGGGAGAATCGAACCCAACATTTCCCGGTTTACCTCACTAGCCCTCTTACCCTCAGACTAGAATTAGATTTTGTGACAGTCAGGAATCAAACATGAATCCCAGAAGTGACAACCAAGAACTACTCCACCTGGTTGGTCACATTTATTTTTAAGAATAATATGTACTAAAAAGAATTTGAAATTCATACAGGAACAGTTACAACTTTCCATGTCCACTCAGCCAAGATATTCTGCAGATCTCTCCTGTGGCCTTCAACATTATTTTATTTGATTATTTTTCTAATGGAACTCCAGTATTTCAACTCCTGGGGTACCTCCCCATGCCTGTCCCTTATACAGCTACACACACTACTACATTCATCACGTAATCGGAGGAATTCATCCCACACCCAACTGCACGGGGCTGATGACCAAGATGTCCCAAGCCCATAAAATGAATTAACAGCAGACAAAATCACGTCATGATGTTATTTTGTGTTGTGTTGGATTCTGACACACGTCATGCGTTTGATGACCGATCACCAACTACGGCGGCCATCTTGGATTGCAGTGTCAGGTCCGGTAGTATAGAAGGTCCTGATTTCTTTGAGCCAATTAACAAACAAGTCACTGGTCATCCAGGCACGTGCTTGATTTTTATATTCACACGGAAGACGTTTAATGTTTTTAAAACATCGGGGTCTAGCCGACTTCCCCAACAGAGGCAATTTTTCAGATCGATCAGCGTTTGTAGCAACAAGTACAGTTGCCCTTCCTTTGCTTAATTTCCTACCGTGACATTTCTACACTTAAGCACATATGACTTGTCGGGCATTAACTAAAAAAATAAGCCGAATTCGTCCGCGTTAAAACACATCGCATGGCACATAATTTTTAGTAAGTGTAGGTAGCACTTCACTTTGCCATTCCTTAACATCACTGTTCCTAACTGACTCTGATTCATCACAGACTTGACGATACACTATGCCAGGGGTGCCCAACCTTTTTTTTTTTTTTTTTAACTAAGGGCCACATTGTAAATAGTTAGAGGACTTTGCGGGCCAATAACACTCCAGGGGAGGGTTGGGGGTATGCAATATGGTGAGTTTTGTGGCTGTCTGAGCTTAGTATTGTTGCAGTTTTCTATATTTATTTATAGTGGATAAAAAAAAAGACTAAAACACATTTAAATATATTTCATAAATACCTTTAAAATAGAAGTACGATGATATTCAATACACTCATACAACATGAATGACAAAGAGTGAGTATTTATGTTCATTTGACACAATTATTAATCGAATTGTGAAATAAAGTTCATGATAATGTAGTTTAGTGCGACAACTGGAAAAGCTTTGTATCAGTTCTTAAAATTTCTCTCCACTTAGGATAATTGTACCAATCATTAATAAGGATTTTAAGTGTTCATCAGTGAGTCAATGACCTTGGGTAGGGGTGCGCACGCACTGCTTTATTCAGTTGGCTATAGTTGTCGGAACGGCGGGCCGGACGAAATAGTCTCGCGGGCTTAGGTTGGGCAGTCCTGCACTATGCCATTCCTTTGTTTGAATCTATCAAGCCAACCATTCGAAGCACTAAAGTCTGTACAGTTTAATTTGCCTGCTATTTCCCGTGCTTTTTCCTGTATGATTGGGCCTCTTAATGGGATTGTAGCCTCCCGGGATTGGTTCTTAAGTTTAGGGGCTGCGACAACGCGGTCATGTAACCCCGTGTACTTTGGGTGTGTGTGGAATCTGTCTGATAACCGGTGTTAATTGTGATGACTGAATTAGTGTGTGTTATCTGTTTTTTAATTTAAGTACAGTGCTACTTAGAATTTTTCAAATATTTCCTACTTTTGCTGCCACTAGGCCAAGTTCAGAACTTAGCTACTAGACGCCACCGCAGTCGGCTCTTGGCAATGAACGTAGAAACCTAAGAGCGTTGTTTACATTCTTAACCTATCCAATTTAGCTTCACATAGGTGTAATTAATGGAAGGTTCTTTAACATGCCATAAATCTATGACTTGGGACTACCGGCTTTACTTCCCCTCCGAAGGAAGACATACTGAGGGATTTTTAACGCTCTTAAAAAATCCGGCGGCTTCGGCCGGGTTTGAACCCGCTATCTTAGGCATAGAAGCTCAGCGTGCTACTGACTACGCCACCGAAGCCGCCCGGGATTGGTGAATCCATTCAATAATAAATTCCTCAACGTCTTCATATTTTCCAGTTCTAACTTTTTAACGTTCGCAACCACCCTTTGCTGCGTCGGTAATAGCGTGCCTATTTTTATTAATGTTCTCAAGGTGGATGTAGGAATACACACAGATTCACAAAAATCCTTTTGATTCAGAGTAGAATTTTCGTCGTACTTACTAAGAATTTCTAATTTTTCACTTATGGAAAAAGATTTACGCTTTGCTGTTCTTCATACAACATTCACAACTGCACTGACACAAATTCAGAAAATGAATAATAAGAAGGGCAGAAATGAGCTGAATTAACAAATCAGTGTTAAATCACTTTCAAGGGAAGGCAAATCATTAGTTAAAATTTCGACACTCTTGGCCGGTTGCTTCACTTCGGGTGGGGAACTCTTTCATCTACTCAAAGTAAATGACCTCCAGTACAGGGACACCAACAAGTATTTTACCACACCTTTTAAAACATCTCAAATACAGTGCTATTTTACATTATATGGATTTTCCCTCTTTTTTTTTTCGACATGAAAAAGCGCTATAATAGGGTAAAATTATGCAGTTTTATATACAAACCGTCCAGGGTCCTTACAAAAAGACATAAGCTCAGAGGTAGAGTAAAGGAAGCCTAAGTTGGAGATTGCAAGTTCATGTCGTGTGTGCGTCTGACATAATTTTCTACTCTCCATCAATATGGTTTGTACACTTTGTGAAATCCACAACCTAATATCTGAAATCTTCTATGCTCATTTACAGGATATTTCCTTGAGCAGCTTGGCCCGCATTCTTCCATGTTTAGTGGCATGTTATAAGTTACATTCCACATTTGTTGTATTTATAGATTGATGTTTGTATTCTTACAGATCTGTCCACTGGATCCAGTCGAACAGCCATTTGCATGAAGCAGACCTGGAGGTAAATGCAGTTACAATAGTGTGGTTCTTTTTATAGCCTACTATACATGTACAATAATTGTATTTCTATGTTGTGTATTGCAAAATTAAATTAAATAAACTTTTTCAATTATCTATGGTTTTCATTTATCTTTCTCCTTCCTTCTCATCACATTTGCAAGAGGATCATGGGATTCAAACAAGAATTTGGAACCTGTGTAGAATAGCAGGCGGTGGTGGGGGTTGATAATGGAAGAGAGTTAAGTGATTTTGTAGTCAGATTTGGACGTTATGTAGGTTACGACGAAAAAGGGGGGCCAGGGAGGATATTATGTCTGGAAACCTGACTCGATATTTCATTTTATAACATTCAACCAATAAAACTTGTTTGATAATAGATTTTTAAGTTATTTTATTTCATTAACTAACTTCAATACAAAAGGAGCTATAATTATCAGAATACAGCTTACATATGTATGTTTGCTGCCAACAATGGACAACAAATTTCAAAATGTCTCATATATTGTTGATTGTCAGAGCTAATGCTGTCAAAGGTAAAAGGGACTAGCTCTGTGGAATATTCATAAAAATTAGCTGATATCTTACGGATTAATTCCCTACTAAAGAGAAATGGTGTTTTTTTAAAGGCGGATATAACGAAAATTATTTAACAAGGGAGCTGACTGGTTTATATCCTCTTTGGTTTTACTTAAATACCGATAACGACTGCCACGTCACACTTCGCACAGTAGCACTTCCTAAGGCTATCACGCAAACTAAAATTTACGCACGGGTAATTAGAACCGTAACCTGTGGCAGATGTGCCCCCCCCCCCCCCTCTTCCACATTGGTTTACATTAATCTCATTCATGTATTTTGGTTTCATAGAGTCAACTTGCATACTCAACCTAATGGTTGATCCTTTCCTCTGATGAATACAGTTAATGATGATAATTATTGTTTAAATGATACGATGTCTGTGGTCGTTTCAAAGGTCCCAATACCAAGGCTATCAAAAGCACATGGCATAGCATGCCCCACACATATGCACAAATAGGAAGGGTGCTACCATATTGGTCGCCCCGTGGTCAGCATGCTTAGCTGCCACCCCGGAGGTTCGATTCCCGGCTCTGCCACGAAATTTGAAGAGTGGTATGAGGACCGGAACGGGGTCTACTCAGCCTCGGGTGGTCCAAATGAGTAGAGGGGGTTCAATTCCCACCTCAGCCATCCTCGAAGTGGTTTTCCGTAGTTTCCCACTTCGTCCTCGGGCAAATGCTGGGATGGTACCTAACGTACGGCCACGGCCGACTCCTTCCCTCTTCCTTGTCTATCCCTCCCATTCATCCCATCCCTTCATGAGGCCCCTGTTAACTTTGCAGGTGAGGCTGCCTGGGCGAAGTGTTAGTTACACTCCCCAGTTGTATCCCCCAACTCAAGCTACAGGACACAGCCCTCAGTGGCGGTAGAGTTGGTATCCCTCGCTTAGTCTGTGGGAAAAGCCAACCCTGGAGGGTAAAACTATAACGAACGCTACCATACTGGAAGATTACAACTGAGATGTAGCCCACTCCAATCAATTGCTGCTCACTGATAGGGAATGTCAATGAGCACATTTTTTGTTCAGTGTTCTGATTCATTATTACAGTGAGGTCCTTCTCCATATAACATAATATAGAACGGAACCTCGCAGGCGCTGTGTGGCGACTGGGCCACTGTGGCTAGCCGCCTGTCGAGTGCCAGTGCAGCCCCCAACTAGTGTTAACACATTTACACTTTTTGACGTATTTAATAATCATTACTTACATGAATTTCTATGACCACATCCACTGCTCCCCGACCCACTGTCGTGTAATCTGTAGACTAGTCATCGGGCATTGACTCGACGCTCCCCGGCGAGGTTCCGTTCTGTAGAGAAGGACCTCGCTGAAGATAACTTATGATTTATTTAAACTCTGTATCGCATGACACTCGCTGGCACGGAAGCTGTAAGATGGCTGGTATGAGATCCTATTGACCCTTGTCAGTGCACCTGTTTTTATGACCAACGTGTATATATAAAAGAATAATAACCCCTGGCACTACAGCCCTTGAAGGGCCTAGGTCTACCAAGCGACCGCTGCCCAGCCATTTGGCCTGCAGATAATGGGTGCCGCGTGGTCAGCGCATCGGTTCCCCTCAGCCGTTAGTCTCGGTTTTCATGACCGGGGTGCTGCCTCACTGTCAGACAGCTTCTTAATTGTCCTCACGAGGCCGAGTGCACCCCGTTCCAGCCCTCGCGTCAGTTTCTAAAATCCCTGAGAGAGCCGGGAATCGAACCCGGGGCCTCCGGGTGAGAGGCAGGCGCGCTACCTCAACACCACGGAGCTAACAACGTATATATATATCAGTATATAATTTTATTGCAGGCAATGAAATTCTAAATCCACAGCTTGCTTCCAGTTAACCGACCGGATCAAGAATGGAATGAATGAAGCCCCCCATCTAGCGGCGAGGATATGAACTGTGCCGGCTGCCAATGCCTGACGCACTCCTCTGGGGCAATGATTAAATGAATGACAGATGAAATAATAGTGGAGAGTGTTGCTGGAATTAAATTTTTGACAGGGAAAATCGGAGTACCCGGAGAAAAACCTGTCTGCCTCCGTTTTGTCCAGCACAGATCTCACATGGAGTGACCGGGATTTGAACCACGGACCAGGCGGTGAGAGGCCGGCGTACTGCCGTCTAAGCCACTGAGGCTCAACATTGCAGGCAATGACCATGCTCAAAATCACACATTTGCACAAGACTTCAAACTTAGTCTCTACATAATCATGTTATAGAGCATGGCCTTCTCAGACACTGAAAGGTGTGACAACGATCACATAACTTTTTACATCGGCACATACACTCGTTTAGTTTATGATATTGAAGTATAATACACGCCTTGAGTTGCATCCCTGAACCGCCGCACGTGTTACCATTTAACCGAGTTCGTAGCAACTCCACTTGTTGTCAGTCATCACATCTGTGATGTAAAAATCACTCCAAATTTCTTTTTTCTGTAATTTTAATTTGTGCAGGAGCTCCTGATATTCTTTCGTGGACTGTAGTGGATGTCCAAAGTATTGACCTATTTAAGTTCAAAACTAAATTAAGATTTCACTACTTATTTCTCAGAAACTTCGCCTGAACGTTAAAAAATATACTTTCTTGAGAAACAAATGTGAAATTGAAGTACGGTAATTTTGTAAAGAAAAATGAGCCTACTTCATTTCATGGGGTCATTTTTAAAGAGACGGCAGTATTTTGTCTAAATTACAGCAAAAGTAATGCATCGATCCTTTTAAAACAAATGTATCTTCTATGAATATGCATAATGAAAGTATTTTGGCATTATCAAAAATATTAGGCTACTTCACTACTTGGCACTAAGAGGCACTACCTTGCAGGTAGCAGTGCCATAAAGTACTCCAAACTGCTGTCATTGCGATGAAATGTAATTAGAACTAGATGTAATCCTCTCTTTTCATGCTATTTTAAGTTACAGGGGGCTAATATCCATACTGACGATACAGATCAAAGGAAGAGGTTTCCTGGATTTGTACTGCAAATATTTATGCATATATCTCTGGAGACTTTCTCCTACAGTCACCATACCTTTAAATCACCATGTAGAGTACTCCATAACATATTCTCAGCACAATTGCCACTACATTCACACTAAATTTTTTTTAACGAATTTAAATCCATAATTTTAATGAAAGAAACAATAGGTTTCTTTGCATTCCAACATTCATTAGGTGGAATAATGTAAGGTTTTATGATCAACGCTAAGTATCCTGCCATCTGTTGGATTTGGTTAGGACTAAATAGTAGACATGCTAACTCGCTGGGAAAGGGTGGTTAATACTTATGAGTTGGCCTCAGAAGCTCCATAACAGTTTCACCATATTGCCCTCTCGTGAGCAAAAAGGAACAATTGAATTATTATTGTACATAAATTTTTGATTAGTTCTTATTAAAAATTTAAAAAATAATACATAATTTAAAAAATAATACATATATCTGAATAATTTTATTATTTTACAAGAACTTTCATATTTTTTTAACCCCTCAGATGGGCAATTAAATGTCCTAGTGTGTGCATTCCATGCAGGATTTAAATTTTGTAAAACTTCAAATGATGTATATTTGAGAAACTATTCAAGTTAATAGCCATACTTTCAAGTGGATGCATTTGCTGTAGGACTTGTTTTTAATAACTAGTCTATTAAGCATCTTGCATTAGCAAGTTGTGTGCAACATGCAATATTTTGAAGCATCCTGTACTATAGATGAGAGATGTTTTCCTTCAATCTTATTCTTGCCCAAACTTGTCTCTGTACAAGTACACAGTATCTAAGCTTAGTTTTAGTACTCTTGAGATAATATGTGCATACTGTAATGATTATTCTGTTTGTATTGCATATGGGAAAATATCCCATCAAATAGCACTGAATAATAACTAAAACTGAGGCCCTTTGGGAGAACTCTCGCATGTGTATAGTGCCCGTCTGTCCACCTGGGATGGGATGTGAGGCAACGCGAAAACAGTGTGAGCACGAGGTTCGGATCTCAGGGCGGCCTGGGCTATGCCGGTTAATAATTGCACACTGTCCTCATGTTCCACATAAAGGATTGAGGGAAACATGTGAATGACAACACACACACACAAAAAAAAAAAAAATATTTAAAAAGAAAATTAATTCACATTTATTAATAAAAAGATCATGAAAAGCATCTATCACATGCACTCCTGCGATAAATAATGCTTGCTAGCTGCAAGGTATTCATAAATTAAATTCATAGAGGATTTTCTAATCCTTTGGGATCAGTGCATCTCCAAACAAAAAAAACATAGTCTTTAGAATTGTCATAGAGTCTTTGTTTGGACTATGTTGAATTATCATCATAAACACATTTTACCCTATACAAGCGGGATGCACTGTCATCTATATGAACACGAATAAATAATTAAATTAATTTTCTGCATTCCATTAATCTTTTCATAGATAACTATTTACGATCAACTCAATTAATTTTTATTCGTTGACTCGCTTTACAGTATGCTTCTTGCTCAGCAGTCACAATTTTATCTTACCTTGCACGGATTGAGTAGCTTCACTGACAACAGTGAAGCTGCTGGGCTATGGAAAACTAATGTTTATGATAGTGGTAGACCTGAATAATTTAGTTTCTTGAATCCTTCATGGCAAGCAATGACCATATTAAAGATTCCAATGGAGATCTGGGAGGAGCATCGTATATTCTTCAAGATGGGGAGACTTCAGTGTAATTAGACCGTCCAAAATTGTTCACAGAAGTGAAGGTGAAAAACAGCACAAAGAATAACAAGGAATGTGGTCCTGATTTAATCCATAATGAACACCTTAAAAGCATCACACCAGTCCCTGAAGAGGGAATAGTATCTATTTTAAATGAGTGCATCCACCCTGGGGATATGCCGAACAACTGGAAGAAATCTACAATTAAAATGCCTTATAAGGAAATACCCCCTGTTGACCATCTCAAGATTTTTAAAGACATGTTTAGACTAATTTATAGGAATACAAGCTGTACCCAGCATGCGTTCCAATGTCAATCAAAGAAAGTGTTGTAGTTGTAACTTTGTTTGTTGAAGTGCTTTTAGATACACAATATTTTTTTCTTTTTCCGTTAACTGCCTCTAAATTATTGTAAAACGGATTTACTATCTCAGAAGCATTCGTGGGAGCGTGCTCAACAACTCACCAGTTTCATCGCAATCGGATGAATGGTATATGAACACATACGGGACTTGGTTTTCACCCATTTGTTAAATCTACTCGTGCGCTACCTATTGTAACGTGGATTTACTGCATTAGAAATCTTTGGAGGAGTGTTAACGACGACTCGCCAAAGTTTAATCGCAATCGTATGAAAATGGTTCATGAACAAATACAGGACTTTTTGAAAAAAATAACTCGCCGTCACTCATTTGTTGAATCTATTCATGCGCTACCTATTGTAATAGGGATTTAATAAGTCAGAAACCTTCGCAGGAGTGTACACAACACCACACCAAAATTTCATCGCAATCGTATGAATGCTTGTGGGACTTTGTTGAAATGAATTGCTTGCCATTTTGTTGAAGCTACTCACACGCTCTCTATTGTTAATCAGCCTTACTATGACTAGAACCATCCCGGGAGTGTGTACAACAACTCACCAAAATTTGATCGCATTCGGATGAATGGGTATATAATTACGCATTAGGGACGAACAAACAAACATTCATTTTTATATATATAGTAGATTTAATATTGGAAATTCGTACAAATGTACAATACCAACTATTTGCATTTGGAAAATTATTTTTATTAACATCAAATTAAAGCCCATATTTGTTACTGGTCAGTTTTTAATTATTTTTATAAGACTTTTCTTAGAAAAATCATGTTAAATACTTTGCTTTGATCGCAATTACTTTAGTTTATAACAACACTGCTGAAGAAGGCCATAATATGGCCAAAACTGGTACATTTTAATTAATATTAATTTAATTTTTATTGAATAAAGTGTAATAAGTTTATTAAATACCAATTCGTTATTCATCTCTACATACCATAAAACAAAGTCCCCGATTCTTGGATGTAACAGATAATCTCGAGAACCACTGGATGGATTTTGATGCGGTTTTCCACATTCTGTAAAGGATTTCTCGAGGAAGGTTTCTGTAGAAAATAATTTATTTATGACCAAATTAAGCCGAGCAGTAACGATTTCAGTGAAAAAATCGAAACAAAACCTGGCGTTCGTGCGACTTTTATGCCTACACTGGGTAAACCGTTAAAAATATCAGTATACTACGCGCATAAGAATTGTTCAGCATGAAAAGTTTTACAAAAAAAAGTCCGCGACAGCATATCTCTATCTTCATAACATCGCCCACTATCAGTGTTTTTATGTTTTCATTTCTTCCAACTATCTCCATCCAATTACTGAGGCGACAGTTTGCGAGCTAGCTAGGGGCGAGCTTATCACCCCAGTTACAGCCTAGCTAGCAGGCGAGCCTATTACGCCAGATACAGCCAGAGTCAAACTGTCGAGTCGTGTTGAATTAAAACTTCAGAAAAGAGTGGATGTGTTTGTAGTTTCCCTGGAAGTGCAACTCGGCTTTTCTTTATTTCGCCTGTGAACTTTTGTTCCGCAGAATACACAGTCAAGTTTAGATTGGACGGAAGGGGGATGCACCTCGCTATACTTCTCCATGATAATAAAATTAATAGTCCAGTCAATGATTTTAACCCATCATGCCGAGACAGAAAACGGATATAGGTTGTAGTTCATTGAAATAAAATAAAAATACACTGTTTAAGCTTACGCTGGGTAAACTGATAAAGATACCGGGCTAGTTTAGAATAAATCATCAATAAGGAAAGTTATTAGATATGATCAGGCTTAGGATAATTATGCATTTTGCATATTGCATATTTAGGACAGTTTTAACTTAACACCGCATATTTAGGGGTTTCCTCCTATTAGTGCATATTTCAAAAACATTCTTAATCTTGAGTGTAGACATCAGCTTCTGCAGGACACTTTTGGATTATTTGACATGCATTTCAGGTAACAGGAATGTTGAGAAGTTTGCATCGTGTTTAAATTTAGCAACCCTAGCCCTACATCCGGCCATAGCTTTGTCTACCTGCAATGCAATTAGGTGGGCACTGATTCTTGGTATTTCCCGTAAAGCAGGTTATCTTTTCCTCATTCCGTAAATAGTTACCTTTCATGCACAATTAGTTCTTGTCAGTCTTACTTTCGTTGAGTTGAAACAGGCTGTGTGGTTCATAGCACGTTCAATAGCTACTGTATTTAAGATGCCTAAGTAGAAGAACTGTTAATGAGGTAATGAAAGGGTATGTACGAGAGTTTCAAGACTTTTCAACTGACGGAAGTGTATTGTTTTGCAAATACTGTAGAACAGTCATAAACACAACTAAAAAGTATCAAATTCAACAACATCTTCAAACAACGAAACACAATAAATTGAAAGAAGTAAACCTAAAACAAAAACACCAGGTTCTTGTAACCACTGCTTTAGTTAAACCTGGACCAACACGTAGTACATTCAATGAAGATCTGTATAAAGCATTTCTCTCGGCAAATATACCGTTGGCTAAACTAAACAATAAGAACTTAGTTCAGTTTCTGCAGGTGTATACGAAACAGCCAGTCCCAGATGAATCAACAATTAGGAAGAATTACGTTCCTGAGCTTTACAATGTAACGTTAGGTAAACTAAGGGAAAACGCTCGTGTAAAATATATTTGGGTCTCACTAGACGAAACAACGGACGTAGATCAAAGATATGTAGCTAACTTCATGTTTGGAATTTTAGGAGAAGAAGAAGAGAGAGACAAATCATATCTAGTAAATATGGCTGTGTTGCCTAAGGTGAATCACTCAACAGTTGCTGCATTTTCAATGATGCACTTTCTTGTTTGTGGCCATCAAGCATTCTTTACGATCATGTTATCGTGGCCTGCAGGATGCCGCACCTTACACGTGTAAAGCCATGGGAGGTCTTTGGATATTATATCCCAAGATGATACAAGTCACATGTGTAGCACATGAACTTCATCGAGTCGCTGAAGCAGTCCGGGCTTCGTTTCCTGAAGTAAACACGTTGATCTCCACAGTGAAAAGAGTGTTCCTGAAGGCTCCAAGTCGCAAAGAAAAATATTTTGATGCAGATCATGATGTGCCACTCCCGCCTTCACCAGTTCATACAAGATGGGGAACGTGGCTCGAAGCTGCTGTTTATTATGCCAATTATTTAGAGGTAGTAAAAAAGGTAGTTGAAGACCTCGATTCTGAAGAAGCTGCTTCAATCAAAGAAGCTCAAAAAGTCTTGAGCAAAGATAGTGTTCGTGAGCAACTTATATTCATTCGTTCCAATTTGCGTTGCATACCTTCAGCCATCAAGAAATTGCAAGAAATAGGACTGCCTCTTCACGTTAGCATTGGAATTGTTGAAGAAGTCGATCGATCCCTAAAGAACCCAACTAATCAAGTTTTCTCGAAAAAATTGCAGAATGTAGTGCTGAAAAATTTCGGTCTCCTCAAACTTAAAAGCATTTGTGGTGTTATTCAAGGCAAAGACAAAATTGACAGTGCATCGATACTAGAGGTCTCTGATTTAGTTAAGTTGGAGTATGCTCCAATTGTGGCATGTGATGTGGAGAGTGTTTTCTGAGTACAAAGTCATTTTAAGTGAAAATAGGCGCAAGTTTGTGTTTTTGAAAACCTACCTATTACATTACCCATTACATCATGCAGTGATTAAGTGTAATCAAGACTTGTAAATTTTATTGACAAACTGGAGCAATCTATTGTAGTACTGTAATTAATTTTCTTTATTTTGGCGATATCTAATATGTAACATTGATTTCTTGTAATATAAACCACTAATTGATATCAGATATATGTTTATTTTTAATGCATATTTTAGTGCTTATTTAGACACTTTTTAGTGCATAATTATCCGAAGCCTGGATATGATTATGTTCGTAACGCTACGTATTAACCTTCTGTCAGTTACATGTGTATCAGAATGATACAAGCACGCGTCTTTCTCGTGTCCTCGTGCTAGGCAACAGTGTCATCCCGCTTTAACAGTACCCTCCATTTTCAGCCAGTCACTTCACAGCCTTTGTGCAGTCACACTGTCATCGGCTCAGAGTGTATGTATCAGATTGATACATTGTGACACACGGTGTAACATTTATTCATGCATCTCTTCCTTTTTTCGTGGATTTTACATCGGAACAGTCAACATCTTAACCCTGACGGACAAGACTGAGGAGCTAGTGGACTTCATGATGGAGAAAGATATAGCCATCCTCGGTCTCAGTGAAACGAAATGGAAAGGAAAAGGGGAATGAAAACTAAAGAAGGATAAAGGCTGTTTTACAGTGGAGGACAGGAGGCAAGAAATGGAGTAGGAATGATTATAAGAAAGGATGTCCTAGAGCAGTGTGGTCCAACCCGCTGCCTGTTCATTTTTGTTGGCCCTTGCCCTTCACTCTTCGAGAGTTTTAATCCGTGGCGTGCCTACTTGAATTTTCACTTTCATCCAGTAATGTTACGAAGGAGCCAGGTGGGAAAGGAAAGGTCCCGAAAAATACGCCAGTAATCAGAATTGTCTTTCCACGAATGCGTATGGCACGAGAAGCGGCCCAGCCTCCAGGCGAAAACTGTTGGCTGCCAGTGATTGGCTGCCGATAAGTTCGCGATCGTGTGCTGCGGCGGATTTCCCTATAAAATAGAGCGCAGGGCTGTTCGAAGAGGTTGCTTTTGACGAGAGAGGTTGTTCGAGAGATATAGTACGACAAGAGTTTGTTGTCATCGACGTTGCGAGTGCGGTACCTAATATGGCGGGACTTAATAAACGGCGTGTTGAAGATGAGAAACTAGAATTTCAGTCAAAGTGGCAGGAAAGTTACTTTTTTGTTGAACATAATGGAAAACCACAGTGTGTGTTATCTGTTCTCAAGTCTTAGGTGTTTCGAAGGAGTATAACATGAATAGACACTAGACCAGTTTGAATAAATCAAAATACGATCAATACCAGGGAAGTGCCAGAAGTTGTGTGTTTAATGATTTGAAGCTGAAACTAACAAGACAGAAGAATATATTTCAGCAACCATCAAACACTGCCGGTTTAAAGGTATATTATGAGGTATGTTTAGAGCTAGCTAAAAGTAAAAAGTCTTTTAGGGATGGTGAGCTCATTAAGAGATGTTCTGTAAAAATGACATCCTCATTTGGAGATAATAGGATGGCTAAAAATTTTGAAACAGTTTCCTTGTCTCATCAGACAGTTAGTATAAGAATTAATGATATGTCTGGTGGAGTTTCAGGTTCTCTCAAGAGCATTTTGGAAAAATGTGAATTTTACTCTCTAGCTCTAGATGAGAGCACATATATAGCTGACATTGGGCAGCTCCTTATCTTTGTCGGAACAATAAACGACGAATTTGAAATTCATGAAGAACTGTTGGAATTAAGATCATTAGAAACCAGCAAAAGAGGTATTGACATATTCAATGCACTGGATGATGTCGTTTCTAAATATGGAGGATTTGTGAAGTGCTGTGGCATTGCAACAGATGGAGCTGAAGCAATGGTTGGTCCTAACATTGTTTTAGTAGGACTGTGTAAAGAAAAAGGATTGCATTTTTTGTTTTTCCACTGCATTATCCACTTTCATAGTGCTTGAAGGAACAATGAAATTCGACATAAATAACAAAGCTTGCACCCGGCACCCGAGGCCATACGATATCATTATTAGCGGAACCAATTAATTATAGGGAATATGTGGTTCAGAAAGAAAATAGTCAGAAGATAACGAGGTGTGGATGGGGAGATAGATGAACGAAAACTCTGATAGACTATGTATTAGTCGAAAAAGGACATCGGAAAGAGCTAATGGACGTCACAGTCATGCCAGATGAAGCCTTTGGAGGAGAGCAAAACTAAAAGTAGGAAAGGTCATGAGATTACCTGAAACAAGGGAAAGAAAGATTAAGGTCTGGAGACTAAAGGAAAAGGAGGTTGCAGAAGCGTTTTAAGAAAGAATTGCAAGGACAGATATTACCCATGTGGAACAAGAATGGGAAAAGTGGTAACTACCGAGGGTTGCCATCATATCGCATGTTGCCAAAGTAATGGAAAGAATCCTAGTAAAAAGAATTAGAGTAAAAGTAGAAAGCCAAATAGAGGAGGAGCAGTTTGGATTTAGAGGGGGCAGGTCAACAGTGGAAGCCATTTTCATTCTGAGACTGAACATTGAAAAGAGTTGGGAATATGGGAAGGATATGGTAATGACTTTTATTGATCTAGAAAAGGCCTATGATAGCATCCCTAGAACAAAAGATTGGGAAAGCTTAACAAATAGGGGGATAGGCAAGGAACTGAGAGACACGATAAAAGGAATGTGCGAGGATTGCTACAGTAGTGTCAAGACTAGAGTCGGGACATCGTAATGGTTTAAAGTTGACACTGGACTAAAGCAAGGAAGTGTGTTGTCACCCTTATTGTTCATAATGGTGATGGATGACATCATGAAGGCAGCAATGAAAGACTATAGTAGGACAAAGATGAAGGTAATGTTGTTTGCAGACGATGTTGTGATCTGGGGCGAGGATGAGATGGAGGTACAAGAACAGATGTAATAAATTAAAAGATTGAGCAATGGGCATTGAAGATAAAGCCGGCCCCGTGGTGTTGGGGTAGCGCGCCTGCCTCTCACCCGGAGGCCCCGGGTTCGATCCCCGGCTCCGTCAGGGATTTTAAAACTGATGTGAGGGTTGGAACGGGGTGCACTCAGCCTCGTGAGGACAATTGAGTAGCTGTCTGACAGTGAGACAGCGCCCCGATCACGAATACCAAGATTAACGGCCGAGGGGACCCGACGCACTGATCACGCGTCACCCCAATATCTGCAGGCCAAATGGCTGGGCAGCGGTCGCTTGGTCGGCCTTAGCCCGTCATGGGCTGGATAGTGCCAGGGGTTTTTTTTTTTTTGTTGTTGACATTGAAGATAAATGTGGAGAAGAGTAAAACAGTGGTGATGAGCAGAGGTAAGAAAGAAGGAAAAGGATGAATCAAAGTCAGAGATAAGGAATTGGAAGTGGTGAAACACTTCAAATACTTGGGAAGTGAACTGACTGAAGATGAAAGACTAGATTTGGAAATTAGCAGAAGAATACAACTCGGGAGTGCTTTCTACCAACAGGTACGGGGACTAATATGGAACAAGGATATACCAATTAAGGCTAAAGAAGTTATGTACAAAGCATATTATGTTCCTATAATGACATATGCAGCAGAAACTTGGACAATGACTAAGAGGGATGAGAGCAGAGTACAGGCAGCTGAGATGAGATTCCTGAGAAGTATGGTCCAGAAAACATGGAGAGACAGAGTGAGAAATGAAGATATACGGAAAGAACTGGGAGTACAGAAACTAAATTACAAACTGGAGCAAAACAGATCGAGATGGTTTGGACATGTCAAACGGATGAATGAAGTAGGGCTACCAAGACGAGCACTGGAACGACGGATGACAGAGAAAAGAGGACGAGGAAGACCAAGAATGCGTTGGATGGACTCGGGGAAGCATAGCATTAGAAACGGAACCTGGATTGGAACACCGTGTCGGAAGAGGACTGGTGGAACGACAGAACAATGTGGAGAGGAACCATATTTGCACCCACCCAGTGTCAGCTGGAAAAGGGGAAATGAAGATGATGATATGATGGCACAGAAGCAAACACACAATCTGGAAGATCCTCGGGATATAGAAGCTGTTCAGAAACTAATTTTACATGAATATTTAGTTTAATTTCGTTACTTATTATTTTTACTCGCATTGTATGATGTTTACAGGAAACTGTATTGTAGATATGAATAATAAATAAATGATTACACTGGAATACACAGAATGAAAACAAACATCAATAACATAAATTAAAATGCATGTAGTGGGTTCAACTACTCTATTAAAAAACCTATGTATATATCAGACTGATACACTGTGACCGACGCGTCAGTCAATTTTTCACAAAATGTTTAATGATAAAGGAAATGTGTATTACGCAAGTGAAAAATAACAGGTAATATCGACATGTTGTAGGTACCTGAAAGGAAACATGATATGCCATATATCCAGAACAGCTGCCACAAAAAGATGACACTGCTCAAGCCGTAGCTGGACGTCTTGTTTGAATGTATCATTATGATGCAGTGCGACCATTTCTTTAAACACTAACATTGTGACCGACGGAAGGTTAATAATTAACGGTAACTTAAAATACACTTTTTAAGCCAATTAAAAACACCCTTGGATTCAACAAAGATTTGACAAGTAACAACACAAATGATACCCAACTGTTTATGAAACATAGTCAAAATGCTATATTTATGATTATACAATGAAACAAGGTACAGTAAAAGTAATACATTAATCTATCAGATAAGTGTCATTTTCATCATGTTCTTCCATATACTTATTTTCTTATAATATGTCCCATTTTTAAAACATAAAAACAACATACAGCAAACTGAAATTGTCTTGCAGATTTTTTTCAGATATGCTAGAAACAACTGTTAAGTTTCAATTTTTTAAAATTTCTTATAGAGTATTTTTTTGAAAAGAATGGCTATTAAAGAGTTAAGAGGTTGCTATGGTTTCTACATCTTTGTTCATTTCATTTACAATCCTTCTAAAGCTTTGAATTATGTGCAGAGTACACCATTGCAGCAAGCCATTTAATCCAAAAACAGCTACTGTATCTTTAATCCATTGGTTCCTTTGATCACTTATCTCCACACATAAACAACTAAATATGGACCAATGTATCCAAAATGCAAATTAAATGCAACAGATCAAGTATTAAGATTCATATGTTCCTCTATTCCTACTAATCCTGAAATGTTGACAGCTCAACTTTTTGGGAACCTAGAGAATATCACATTGGACAAAACAAACTTATGAAACATCAGAAGTAAATTGGTAAGGTGAAGAGAAAATTGTACCATCATAATGAACAAGTTAGAATACATAGACGAACCCGTCCAGTTCTTGGAGGTGAATGGCATTACAGAAGTAGGAAAAGATCCCACTAATCAATTCCAAAACCAATTAAAAAGCACACAATGAAATCAATTTTATATTCATGTAATCTTAAAAGGCGAAGTTAAGAACATGAAACCACAATTACCTTCATTAAGATGGGTACCAGTAATCCATAAGACCGATAGTTAATTTTAGGAAAGCTCTGAGTTACAATTTAAGTAAAGCCTTATTGAAAATTATAAAGGATAAGATAATTCTCAAGATTGATAAATCAGTTAAAAACACATCAGAAATAGTAGTGAAATTAGACCCCATAACAATATCAAGCATGAGAATGGACACTTTGGCATATCCAACTTGATTATATTCGTATTTGTCATGGTTCCGTATTGATTGAACAATTATGCACTAAAAGGGGGATAGGTTCCGCCTGATCAATACAACATAATTCACATTTAAAGGGTTGTATTAACACCCTTGTGGTACATGTTTCGGGTCCTTATTATGGCCCCTTCATCAGCCTCAAAACAAAAATAGATATCAGTATCATATTGGATTCAATAAAGGTAAAATCTAACATGAAATGTATGAACGACATGAATGAAAATGAAACATATTAAACAATTATGGGTGATGTGGAGAAACATATGAAAAAACATATCATAGATGGGGACATAAAACTATTACGTACAAGACAAAGGTTAAAAGATTAAAAACACATTAAAAATAGAAAGTTGCAATTAAAAGCACTTCTAGTGCATGTCGAATAAAGTCTTGCGAAGTTCGTATTGGAGTCCTATATTATAACACAGTGCTTGATCCAATTCTGCTTCCGTGTCATAGAGTCCATTATTGTTAAATGGTTGAAACTTGTAGAGAAAGCCTTATGGTATTTGTAATCTCCTATTAGACTAGTAGTCAAATCATAATACATCACCATTGACGTTTAAAAAACAGGCCAAGCATAAGAGACAGTATCCTGATGGTAGAGGTAGTCCATTGGATACGAGATGTAGTAGACAGAACGGGCAAATCCCAAACAGAGAGAGGAGAGGGGGACTCCTTCGTCTATGTGAACACGGGCCTTTAAGAATCTAAGGGTAAACAAAAAATGTTTGTGTGAAAGACATGTCGTCAAGAGGGAAAAATAACGAGAGAAACAGCTATAATAAAATATGAAAAGAATAACGGTACAAAAATTAAGACACAACTTACGTTAGAGCAGAGGAAAACACAAGAGACCTCCGATGCGGGACTATGAATGTCCAATAGGTCAGATGGCGAGAAGGAGAGTGCTGGGTGTGTGAAGGCAGGCAAGTTGACGCGGGGAAGGAGGGGAGGTGGAGGGAAAAGGTATGACGTAGGAAAGGCGGAGAGGGAAAGACAGGGGGTAGAGTGGGAAGGGTAGGAGAGATGGTAAGGAGGAAGCTCAAGGCGGTTTATTATTATCCTTGTTTGTTGACACAATGAAATCAGTTAAGGTATCAAACAAAACATTGGAGTCAAAATATATCTCATTAAGGTTAGGGGGGTTGAAAATTCTCTGGGCGGTGTTAATCTCGATAGATTCTAAAACATTCATTAAAATCCCCTTATTAGCATGGTGTAGAATTACAAGATCGTTGTCAATGCTGGTGAATTTGTGGTTCATGTCCTTCATGTGGGAAGCCATAGCTGAAAATTTCCTATGTTTGGTGGCGTTAAAATGTTCTGAAAATCTAGTATTAAAGCTTCTCCCGGTTTGACCAATATAATTAATATTACAGTCATTGCAGCTTAATTTATAAATACCAGAGGCACTATATTTGTCCTTCCGATTGATAGAGTGTGAATTAAAAATAAATTTCTGTTCGTGTGATTGGTTTTATATGCTAATTTCATGTTATACTTCTTGAAAACATTAGTGACACTATATGTGAAGTTGTTGAGATACGTAAACACTGCGTAAGACGGTTTTTCGACTTTATCAGGTAGGAGGTGGGTGGCCGGTTTATTTTAATCTTTCTGATGATATTATTAACATAATTACGACTGAATCCATTAATGCGAGCTATTTGGTGAATAATTTTGATTTCCTCTACCATCAGGATACTGTCTCTTATGCTTGGCCTGTTTTTTAAACGTCAATGGTGATGTATTATGATTTGACTACTAGTCTAATAGGAGATTACAAATACCATAAGGCTTTCTCTACAAGTTTCAACCATTTAACAATAATGGACTCTATGACACGGAAGCAGAATTGGATCAAGCACTGTTGTAACGTGTTTTTAGAGGGGTTTTTATGCAACTGGCATAAGTCAGTAGGAAGCCATTCTATATTTATTTACGCGGCAAATTGTTCAGCCAAGAGAATTTTTTATGTTAATTTATTATTATTATTAATTTATTATAATTATTATTAAGGTATTTTCGGAGCATTTTATAAAAATTATTAGCATTCAGATAGGTTTTCTATGTCTTAGAAAACGCTATCAAGCAAATTATTACGAACGACAATATCATAGAAATGGGGCGCAATTGCCTATAACAGGTGATCGCGGCTCGTACGTCTTGTGGGCAATCTGAACAGTGACCGCTACATCAGGGAAGTGTTACAGCCCGCGGCACTGCCCCTCTTGCAGGCCGTTCCAAAGGCCATATTTCAGCAGGACAATGCCCGCCCGCATGTGGTGAGGAATGTGCAAGCCTTCTTCGCACAACAGATACCTCTGCTTCCCTGGCCTGCCCGTTCGCCTGACATGTCGCCCATCGCACATGTCTGGGATATGGTCGGTCGGCAACTTGTTCGTTCAGGTCCACATGCCGCCACTGTTGATGCTTTGTGGACGCGCCTACAAACCGTGTGGGCCGGTTGTCCCCAGCAGCGTATTCAAGGGCTGTATGATTCGATGCCACGACGTCTAGCGGCCCTGAGTGCAGCACGTGGTGGCGCGACGCCGTACTGAAGATCGACCGTCAATGTGCAAGTACCGGACTGTCCTTCTAATCAGTAATGTATTGTCATGTCCCTAATCTGTGGTATAAAGTGCAATGTGGTCACATCTCTTGTTCTTGGTGTTTCACTTTCCACAAACAGTAGTGTAGTTAGAGAGGTTTTCTTTTGTAGGATATCACAACGAAGGGGATTGTATACACTGGTGCAGGGATGTTGTGGACATTCTGTGTACATTGTGTTGCCGGACTAATAACAATATTGTCAATAAGGCAACACTGACAAATGGCTTCAAAGCTCTCTATATGTAGCGATTCTGACTACACTAATATAAAATTGGACATCATATTACAGCATTATAGAAAACTAAGACAGATTTACCCCATATTGTACAAATTAACATTCAGGTTCGTAAAAATTTTACATTATAGTCGTTGACTGAGAAAGAAACCCCTTCTGTTTAGAATTTCCCTCCACAGTCACCCAAAAGAAAATAATTTTAACTACGGTAACTAATAGATATTCCAAGAATGTTTACTGTTATTGTGGCCCGTGACTCATAATTGCAAGATTATTTGTCATATAAAACTACAAGCTTCATTAGTTCTTACAAAGTTATACACCTTTGTTTGATTTTTAGTAGTACCCGGCTTTGCCCGATGGATTTATTTATTTATTTTATGGATGATAATGAATACTTCTACTGAAATGACACAAACTAATAGAAAAAAATAAATAAATAAGAGTCGAGGAAGACTTTTTGTGGTGGTGATAAGTAGAAAAATGGACGTAACGTCCAGGTCATTTTCTCCTAATGATAATAATCAACAAGTAGTTTACTAATCAACTGAAAAAATTGATTAGAAACAGGAGTAAGTGAAATAAAAGACACTGCCTATATCTCATTGGCTGTTAGAAAAGTAGAGAGCAATCATCTTTTGCCACATAGCGCTGTCAAAAATAATCAGAGCACTTTAGAAAACTCCTGAGCTCCTGAGAGAGCAATAGTGTCATTTCTTGACACACAGCACTGTTCGATATTTTGTCTGTATGCCAAACGGCCTAAATCTAGGGAATGGAGAGGGCTGTCTACATTTTAAGTAGACAGTGTCACCTGCAGAGTTCTAATAGGTAAGTACATAAAATTTGGTTCAGATCGGTGAAACGGTGTAGTAGATTTGTATAAATAACAGACAGACCAACATTCAGCTTTATACCGGTATAATAACTAGCATTATCCGTCGCGGCTTTGCCCACGAATTTTGAAGTTGTAAAGAGTACACTTAGCAAGGTCTCAGTCATGAATGCTCACTTATTTATCATTTAATTTTGAATAATAATGATAATAACTTGGTAAAGACCGTAAACAATCAGACAATAAAGGCAATATAACTTAACAATGGCATATAAACATCAAAATACCACGAACGTCATGTCGCACCACATGAATAATATTCGGCTAATCACAACATGGTTTCCGACCACAAACGTTAATATAAAATAAATTGGATACATTTAACACACTGACTAAACACAAAATCCATTTACCTAAATTCTTACGAAAAAAAAGTACTCATCATAAAATTACAAAGCCTCCGTGGCTTAGGCGGCAGCACGCCGGCCTCTCACCGCTGGGTCCGTGGTTCAAATCCCGGTCACTCCATGTGAGATCTGTGCTGGACAAAACGCAGGCAGACAGGTTTTTCTCCGGGTACTCCGGTTTTCCCTGTCAACATTTCATTCCAGCAACACTCTCCACTCTCATTTCAGTTCATCTGTCATTCATTTAATCATTGCCCCAGAGGAGTGCGTCAGGCCTCGGCAGCCGGCACAGTTCATATCCTCGCCGCTAGATGGGGGCTTCATTCATTCCATTCCTGACCCGGTCGAAGACTGGAAACAGGCTGTGGATTTTCATTTTTTTCATAAAATTACACAAATCAAAATCCTCTATGTCCACATTTTCCCCCTTTCATCTCATAATATACACAACATCGAAAAACCCTAAGACACATGTCTGCTTATTTTTAATGATTAGTATATACACCAAGTATCACATCCCCAAATGAAACCACTCGTGAGATATTGTTATTCAATGAAATGCAGGTTTAACCCCCTTAACATCCCTTTAGAACCTGAATATCCAATAATCCTTCCTTAGTGGACGTTTTTGACATACAACGAACATATCCCCAAAATTTCATGTTTCTAACTTCAATAATTTTAGCTGGGTGATGATGAGTCAGTCAATCAGGACAATTTCTTTTATATAAGATATTATAATTGTTGCAGAATACTACAATCCTTCTGAATAACTGCAGGGGATAATCGGCTATTATTGGAAACAGCATATTTATCGACAGCTTTGAAGCCATTTATCAGTGATACCTTATTGACAATTGATATTGCCTTTTAGTCCGTCAACACAATATAATCCCAATTACGGTATTGGGACATGTGGAAAATTACATGCGATTAAAAAATATATATACAGTATATATTTATGTACTATAGAAGTGGGAGAAAACTATGAGATAGCATGTTTTGCTTGTGAAGCGAGAATCATCAGATCCAAACTGACAAGACTTACCTGAATTGTGGAATGCTACAAGCTGCTCTGACAACCACTGTTCTGATGTTAAAACATGTGTTTGTGGAACCAGTCACAAATCACAAAATTAACTTTTGCTATTTGAGGAGCTTTAATAAAAGCAGAGATTGATATTGCTGCAAAGTTTCAGATACAGCATTTTTAACATAACAGTGGTTGTTAGAGCAGCTTGTAGTATTCCACACATTATTTGTAGATAAACACTGTTTTTGTACGTTGCATTTCTAGCTTTTTACTATCATCTCAGCAAAGTACTTGTAGGTCATTCCTGTATGTTAGTTTACAGTTCTAGTTGAGGGCTTATTACAGCAATAGTAGCTATACCTTCATAGATTAGTTTGTGGAGGGAGACTGTTGATTGATGAAGTACTGTAATCATTTCTCAGTTTTGCAACATTGTAGATAGTAAAATAAATACCATAGTAGTTAGGGGCAGATCACCTCATAGTTCTGCCCCTTAAAACAACACTAACTCACTTAATACCATAGTTCTTTTTACAGGTGCTTAATGCTTTAGTCATCATCATCATCATCATTTCCCCTTATCCAGCTCCTGCCGGGTCGGGGTATTTATGGCACTTCTCCACTTTCCTCTGTCCTTCCACCATTCTTCTTCCACGATCTTGTCCCAGTCCAGATTTCTTTTTCTTACGCTGTTCTTCACTGAATCAATCCACCTTGTTCTAGGTCTTCCTCTTGCTCTCTTACCCTTGCACTTCGCCTCCAGCATCTGTCTTGGTATTCTATTTTCCTCCATCCTCTTTACATGTCCAAACCACCTTAGTTTATTCTTCTCAATTCTCTCATTTAGTTTTCCCATCCCAACTTCCTTCCTAACATCTTCATTCCTCACTCTGTCTTTCCTTGTCTTTCCTATCATACTTCTTAGGAATTTCATTTCATTGGCTTGGATTCTACTCGCTTGCCTGCTTGTCAGGGTCCAAGTCTCAGCTGCATAAGTTAATATGGGAACATAGTACACTTTATACATTACCTCCTTGCTTTTCCTTGGTACTTCCTTATCCCAAACAAGTTTTCTTACACTTTGATAGAATGCATTGCTCTGCTGTACCCTCCTGCCAATCTCCATGTCCAACCTACCAGTTTGCATCAATTCACTTCCTAGGTATTTGAACGTGTCCACAATTTCCAAACTCTGATTTCCAATTTTCACAGTGCCCTTTCCTTGTTTTTCCCCTCTTGTCATCACCATGGTCTTGCTTTTCTCTATACTGATTTTCAGGCCGTACTTCTGAATATTCAGAAATAGTTGCCACACTACTGTATCTACACTTTTGACGTGCTTTTTGTTTTTGAAAGGCGGAGACTCTTGACATTGTAGGTTTGGTAATGTTTTGTAGAGCTATTTTTTGTCTTATACATTTGAATCTGATGATGTTCACTTCACAAGCGAAACATGCCATCCCCAAGTTTTCTCCCTCTTCTGTTGTATATAACAAATATATATATTTTAGTCACATGTCCCAATAATTGGGATTATATTGTTTTGACTGACTGAAAAGTTGCAATATCAACTGTCCTCGGACAATCCCGGCACTAAAAGCCATACGATAAATAGATAAATAAATAAATAAATACTTAGTGATTTAGTAAGTGACAATAATGATATTGAACCCAAAAGTATGTGAAAATTTGTGCAGATGTGCTATGAGGAACAGAAAGAGATAATGAACTTAAAATACTTCATACCAACATTGTACTCATAGATCGTAGTGCAAATCTGTGGATGAAGAAGAAGCTACAGGAATACCATCAGCTGATTCCACCAAGTACTGCATCGCTTTGGTTTTCTTCTCTTCCACAGAAGGTTTTCTCAACCCAGGAATGCTTGCACGCTTCTTCTTAGTAGAAAAGAACTTTCTCTGCAATTTAATTTGCTTGTTGGCAGGTTCACTTCCACTTTCAGGTCTGATAGCTGGCACAGGAACAGCGTGGGAGTCCATCAAGGAGTTGGCAGTAGATAGATGGGATTGGACAAGGCGTAAGATGCTAACACCATTCCCCGAGTCTTCCAAACCTTGAAGCTTTCCCAGTGTTGCTTGTAGTTGCTGAATAACATTGGACTTAAGAGATGAAAATGAGGAGGGGGATTTTAAGGTATCCAGATGCATTTTAACTTCATCTAAGTGCTGCTCCTTCACTGCCAATCCCTGGTGTATATCACTGTTTGTGCCCAGCTTTATTCCTAGTGCATGAATGTGTTTGCACATTGCCCTTCTAATGGTGTGGTCGGTGCAAGTGCATGAGTAGCTGTGAATGCAGAAATTGCAGTGCAGACATTTCTCGGAACAACTATGCCCAAGATCCCAGCTGTTCTTCTTGATGCTGTAGTATGCATCTGAAGAGAAGGAAGAAATGTACCATTCTTGTTCACTCTTCTGCTCTATGGTACCCCTAAATGGAGTAGCAGAATTATGTCTGTCCTTGATAGCATTTGCCTTCGAGTATATTTAACCCTTCTCAAGACGAATTACTCGTTTAAACTGAAGACCATGTACATAACCCTCCAGAACACTTAATGTCTTATCAAGACGTTTCACTACGCGTCCTTTCAGGTATATATGCTTAAGTACTTTGTGCATTGCTTCGAGATACATGTTAGTGTTAATGCACCGACCTACACGGAAACAATATGCCCATGACGAGGGTTGGTTCGCGTAGTTACTTCTGAAGTATTCACCAAATGCTTTTGTATCAGCATTTGATAAAAACTCATTCAATGATTTTTCCAAAAAGAGACAAAATTTGTTTTCATCCGTCTCCTCCAGCAATAGTCGTAGAGTCTTGTAGACTTCTTGCTGCATGCCTGGGTCCCTTATAGATTTCAATTTTCCTCTCCATGCATTATCCACATGCCATGCGCACAATAATTTTAAAGGAGAATGCTCCATTGCAGACGACCATGCCGAATAAAACTGTTCTGCATCGTCACTCATGAAGACTGAGCACTTTATTAGCCCAGCCTTATGAGCAACAGCACAACAAAACATTTTTACTGCCCTGTAGTCCTCCCGGTTGCTGAAGAAAAACGCTACAGGAAAACCTCGGCCTAAGTCATCGACAACCAGGATTGTTGTCAGACTAAAATTGTAGGCATTCATCCCATGAGTGCTGTACATGCATATAATGCCATCATTTCCAAATCGTCTAATCATCTCAGTCTGGGCCTGGTACATGATCCCCAAGGCAAAATCATTTTCTTCCAGGAAATCGTGTTTTTCTCCTTGCTGCTTAAATAAAATGACAGGGTTGTCGATGAGCTTCTCCTTTGCCTTCACCCACAACTCCACACTTATTGGGTCACTTTGATGTCGGTTGACATCCCCCTTGACACCATTTGCTATTTCAATGTTCTGAATGTCTTTGCGGGTCAAGAGGTGAATCCTGTCAAAAGATTCATTTACACTTGAACGTATCCTGTCCAAAATCTTCTCAGAAGGAACACCTTACATCAGTTCGCCGGTAATAACATTCTTGGCCGTTTGCGGCACAGGCAAATGACCCAACAAATTTTCATGGCCATAATGTGTTTTGTAATAACACACATTGAACTTACTCTCACACACACTTATTTTAAGTCCAGCAGTGCAATGAGCGCCTGTTTTGCAGGATCCTTGGAATTTCAACCTCCTCTGCCGAATCCCATCAACTTTGGATCTAGGATACCCAGTTCTATTGCAATACAAATATGTCTTGCAGTTTTCGCCTAGTGTGCGAGATCCATTCCTTGTGAGAAGAAACACTTCTCCATCTTCTCAGTCGCTTCCTTCCAAACTCCAAATTCTAAAACCAAGTACAGTAATTAAAATAGTTAATTTATAAAATAATGACATCTTAATCTCATTTATCAAATTACAATTTATGTTATCAATAAATTTAGTTTGTCAAAATATCAATGTCTGGTACAGTCGTATTATGCCTCGTTCGAAGTCTGGAAGAAGTGGAAGCCAACAATATAGATACAAAAAGATGGTATATTGGCTTTCATGGCCAGTGAATTAAAACTCAGCAATTTTTCTAGGTTTATGCTGTGTCTTGTGTGGGGTTCCTAGAAAAATTGCTGAGTTTTAACATAGATACAGTATATTATATTACAAAAATATCCACTTTACAATACAATATTTGTCATTCACTATTTTTATAAATGATACATGTGAGAATTTATTGTGCCATTTGACTGAAGAAGGCTCAAAGAGCCGAAACATGTATCATTTGTAAAAATAGTGAATGACAAATATTGTATTGTAAAGTGGATATTTTTGTAATATATCATCTATACTAATATAATAAAGCTGAAGAGTTTGTGTGTTTGTTTATGTGTTTAAACGCGCTAATCTCAGGAACTACCAGACGGATTCAAAAAATTATTTTTGTGTATGATAGCCTGATTCAAGAGGAATAGTTTATGCTATGTAGCATTAGGCTACACCTCTCAGGTAACCTTAAAGATTGATTTTTGTTCAGTAAGTCGGAAGAACAAGCGCTCCAGAACGGCTTTAATAATACCGAAGTATATTGTTGCCATGTAATGCAGGCTGCATCACGTCGCCCCTACCAATGTTCTGGTGCAGAATTGCGAGCTGCTTATAAATTGCAGTCACGGGGAGTAATTAGTGCAAAAAGATTTCTTAGGCCCCTTAATACAGTTATCATCATGACAATAGTAAGCCTCTGTATAAGGGCGAGGGTGTTGGTGCAGTGTACTGAGGTTATCAGCTGCAATAAGCGTAGGTGCTTATCCTTGAGCGCTCCAGTAGTATTCATTATCATCCATAAAACAAATAAATCCACCGGGCGAAGCTGGGCACTACTGCTAGTAATCAATATGGGAAAAGATAGAAATATGACTAAAGTCATAGATTTACATAGATACAGTATGTAATTTCCACACATTACTCACCAGATTACATTATGATTTTAGGACCAGCTTATTTGTGGTGCATTGCTCATTGTGATAGGTAGGCCTATTTCAGAATACAATTGACAGTATTAATTGAGTAGTCCGTTTGCAAAGGTCGCTAAGTGCATTATAAACGAAACCGAGTAACTGACGAAAAACTGCTATGTCCAAACTATTTAAGCTAATACCATATTTTTTACCCCTGAAAAAACTAGGAACTACTTGAAAAATTGATTGTCTGCAGTCCTTACCTGAATCACAGATAACACACACTGATACAGCCATCACAATTGACACCGGTTATCAGTAAAGCCCTGCGCGGATGCAGATATCCGCAACATTTTTCGCCATGCGGATATAGTTTGCATGGCTGTGCGGATAGCGGATAAGCTGCGGATAATGTTTGGAGTAAATTTGCGGATAGTTTTTAGAATACAATCCGAACTTGTTGAATATCATGGGGAAAGTTGGGTAATTGTATGTTTTTCGAGTTGATACTACAACTAGCAACTCAGTTTCCTGCTACCCTTAAGCTGTCATCGTACCTATCAGATAGGGACAGTCAGAATGATGCCAGTTGCTATGTGATAGCCGTGAGGCTTGAACGAAGAAACTTTACACGTTGCATGTTATTTTCTGTAGCCAGCAAATTAGGAGGTAAGCCTACAGTGTTGTGATTCAATTATTTAAAATTAAATGTAATTTTAAATGCCAGTTTTTACAGTGTTTTTGCACGTACCGTATTTATTGTTCAATATAATAGATTAGTTTACTGGGTCAGTGAGTTACGTTTTAAAAGCAGAGTGGGGTAATGGTGCGCAGAACATATGATACAAGTAAATGCAACGAGAAATGAACGGCAAAATATTTCGTGTTTTTTCTCCAGATGCCAAGAAATTATACGCGGAAAAATGAGAAAAACTCCTAGCCAGCTGAATATATGCATAAAGCTCTACATGCAATTAGGGACGATGGGAGGAAAATAAGGGAAGTGGGGAGACGTTTCAACATTTTCGAGTCAACCGTACGAAAGCACTGCTGCAAAATAGGCTTGTTCTACCTCGTCTAGGCCGTAAACCTATTTTTACTAACGAAATGGAGTCACAATTATCCGAATACGTTTTGACATTGGCAAAATTATTTTACTGTTTAATGCCCACCAAGCTTGTCAGACGGTTTGCATTCAAGTTTGCAGAGGAGATTAAGATTCCCCATAATTTCAATAAAGCTAAAGGTCTAGCAGGCAAAGATTGGTTGTATGGGTTCTTGAAGAGAAATCCTGCATTAACGTTGAGACTACTTGAAAAAACAAGCCTAAATTGGATTGCCTCCTTTAATGCTGAAGAAACGCAGATATTTTATTCTAATATCCAAAACTGCAGAATTTTAGTATCATTGCATTGTTATGCTAATGTAAAAAGCATTGGAATATTTTAAGGTAATGTTAATACACAATGCAAGTTTCAGCCAATTCACATTGTATTATTATGGCTTTCCAACGATCATCCCATGCGCATAATTCCCCATAATTACCCTGCTGGGTGGGTAATCGTGCGCAAATGCATATTTGCGAAATTTTGAATTATAGTCCATCAAATTTATTTTTTAATTAAATTTGTTTCTGCATATCGAATATAGGGTTACTAAGGCTAAGGTGGCTTTTCACCGATGTCTCAGTCTCACTCATGGCTGTGATTATATGGAAGCTACTGAGGTATGGGTGGTGCTTAGTAATGGCATTCAGGGCACAGTCAGTGCCTGTGAATGCTGTGAAAGGTTCTACTCATAGGGTTAGGACTACTGTTCTGACTCAGTGAGGAAAGCAATGGCAAACTACCTCACTCCTCTTCTTGCCTAGAACGCCTCAATATAGCGCTGCCTTGGGTTTTTGTGGGTATCTACTCACATTACGTAACGGCGGTGCTTTTGAGGATCCAACCAGCCTTCGGGCTGACTACCTAACAGACAAGGCTCCCTTATGCATAAATGCAGCTGTGTTATCTATCACAAGACCGATTCTTGCTTAAGTGCGCACAATTCCCCCACTATCCCTTACTATAGGGACTGGATGTTTATGACTTTTCCTTTTTTCGTTATGATTTTTTTCATGACAAAAGATGATGATTTACGCTAATTCCATTCAAATTATGTCATTAAGGTTAATCAACACTCCGAACTGAAAAGGGTTGCAATTCTGGCTGTATAACATTCATTTTAAACATAGCACTTGGCATACAGCACATAGCCTAAGGAAGCGACTTTCTGCTCAAATATCTAAGAGACAAAGTACAGTATAAAGCAACACATTGAAAATATTATTGTAATGCCAGTAGATTCGGATCACAAACGTGTGGATAAAAGTCATGTGGATGCGAGACGGATGCGGATAAAAGTTGTGCGGATGCGGGGCTGATAACAGTTGTGCGGATGCAGATAACGTTTTGTTTATCCGCGCAGGGCTCTAGTTATCAGACAAATTCTACACACACACAAAGTACACGGGGCTACATGGCTGCGTTGCCGCAGCCCCTAAACTAAGTAACAAACCAACCATCATTGCTTCATAGTAATTTTACTGTCCTTGTAGTGCTGAATGTTTCTGGAAACATACATCAATCGCTTGCAGTGCACTAAGAGAGTCAGTACACACATGAAAGCGCTGGAGATCGTCAGATAACGTATACTGCAGAGCTTCTAGATGGCATAGAGCTCGGCCGTGTACACACTACAGGCATTGGGAGTGGAAATAGGAACCGACGTTCCTCAAACACAAATGCACATCCTACTTTCTCATTTGACCCCGAACCATCTGTGAACAGAAGCCCTGATCCTGGAAATCGGCCCATCATGAACTGGAACAGTCTCTGATAGATGGTGGAGTCTGTGTCCGACTTAGGGCCAATGTGGTACCTTGCTAGGTACCGAGACAATACAGGAGACAGGAAGGATGCGGAACTACTGATATGAGTCATTGAAGCGTATCCCTGCTGGCCGAGTACACCATACAGCCAATGATTCAGATTATTGAACAGACATGGATAGCTCAGACAAAGTGGCATCTGTTGTATATTTTCAGCATAGGTCAGCAGTACTTGTTGGCACCTGAGGTGTAAAGGAGGTACACCAGCCTCACATTGCCATGGTGGATGCTATTCAGAATCCACCTTCAGGCTTTTGTTCTGTTTCTTTTTGCTTGGTTTCACGACTGGAGTAGATATAACAGTAGGTATCACAGCCGGGACAAAAGACGAGGTTGATGGAACTAGGCTAGGTATTCTAACGCTCTAATCATCTGAGAATATGTGGATTGATACTTCTTACGGGCCTACTGGTAGGTGAGACCATCCAGGGTTTTGATCTTCTCATTCAGGAACACAGGGCAGTCCTTGTCCCAAGGAGATTGATATCCAGGGCAGACTGCAGAGTTCGAGCAACGAGCCCAAACTTCTGGCAGTTATAACTAAAGCCCTACGAGGATCATACCCGCTGATAAACCCGCAAATATCTGCAAAATTTTCCGCCATGCAGATATATTTACAGGGTGTCTACTGTAAGGATGAAGTAAAAATTAGTTACTTTTTAGGTACCTTTTAGTTACCTTTTAGTTAATTTTAGTTACCTTTGAATTCAAGTTACGTCTGCGGTCTACAAGCATAGGCGCTCATCACGCGGTGAAGAAAAACAACAATGAACTGTTTTTAAAGAAGTTTTTTTATTTATCGTACGGCTTTTAGTGCCGGGAGAGTCCGAGGACATGTTCAGCTCGTCCGAGTCTGTAGCTGCTTCCAACGGACACCCTTAGGGTGAGCTACAAGTTCCGTTCAATTTCAAGTTGCTACCAGATATCAATGATACCTAGTGGTGAACGTTGGAACTTTGATAGAGCGTTCCGACGAAATATAACCTAACAATTTAGCTTCATACAAGTTTTGTCTGTGGAAGAATCCTTTACATGCCATAAATCCAGGACATGGGACCGCCGGCTTTACTTCCCCTCCGAAGGAAGGCATACTGAAGGATTTTTAACGCTTTTAAAAAATACGACGACTTCGGCGGGTTTGAACCCGCTATATTGGGCACAGCAGTTCAGCATGCTACCAACTACACCACCGAAGCCGCTTTAAATGAAATTCACATGATGTTATAAAAATTTAAAAAATAATAAATATATACTAGATATTTAATATCCAATGAGTTGTTTCAGCTAATATGTCGTCTTGTCCACAATATGTTATTATTACGGTACCCAGAGGTTGCTCAGCTCTTGACCATTTGGCGAGATTTCCTTCGTCCCCGCGGTAGGTCACGAAGAAATGTATGCGATGTTACGCGATCGTCACCGAATTCTGTCTTCGCAGTCAAATGCGGAGAAATATGGAGATGTTACATGATCGGCGCTGGTCTCAGTTGTTTGGTGAGATTCCCGTAGTTTTCACGATAGAACACGGAGAAAAATCGCGATTTAGATCATCAGCGTCACTTTTCGTCATTCGACGAGATTTCTATTGTCCTTGAGTTCGGGCACAAGAAAATATAGCATTATTACGCAATCGGCGCCACTTGCTGTCCGTTTGACAAGAATACAGTTGACCTCGTCATTGAATGCGGAGAAATATCGCGATGTATCGCAATCGCTGCCGCTCTCGGCCGTTTTACGTTGTCCTCGAGATATTATGCAATCGTCGCCGCACCCGGCCGTTCAACGATTGTCTGCCTGTCTATCTGTCCTGATAGAATGGCGGAGGCAAGCTCAAAGTTGGGCATGGTTAAAATTCACGCGTAGTTATGAACATGTTGTTCGGTCAGCGCCGTGATTCCCTTTGTCCCTATGCTGTAGTTGGGAGTTCATGAGTTCAGGGTGGATCACGAGGAGGATTTAGTATTTCGATGCTACGTAGGCTGCCATTTTTACGTGGGTTGATGCACTTCTCGCTCCCCGCACACTTTTAAGTATACGGTCATGGGAAAAGTGGCAAGTAGGTTTCGTGATGGGTGCCCAAACACCTTTGACAGGATTCCCGCAGTCCTCGAGGTCACAAGTTCACGATAGGGGACGGGTTTTATGATTTTACGCAACTGACGTCGATCTCGGTCCGTTTGACGAGATTCCCGCAGGCAAGTCGTGCGGTCAGCCGGCCGTCTTGAGGAAGCGATTTTGGAGGATGAACGTTCGAAGTAGGTACGGTATCGAATATTACGAATTGTTGTGAGAGGATTGCACGAATAATACGACAAGGGGGCAAGTTTTATTTCGATTGAGAACCACGAATTATCAACAAGTTATTGAAATAATCGGTTAGATTATATATCCGATGGAACGAAAAGGAAAAATCGACTTATAACGGAATTTCGAATTAACCATACTGAATGTCGCAAATTTACTTGACATATTTTTTAAATAAGTTATATGTATTTCGAAGATTTTTTGCATTTTTTTCGAAACGGTAACATTTCGCAAGATTGCGACATTAAA
The DNA here is from genome assembly GCA_946902985.2 of Meconema thalassinum. Classification (NCBI taxonomy): domain Eukaryota; kingdom Metazoa; phylum Arthropoda; class Insecta; order Orthoptera; family Tettigoniidae; genus Meconema; species Meconema thalassinum. The sequence continues at coordinate 152,184,436 of OX336389.2, forward strand.
TTGTTTCGCGTTATTTCTGGACTTCAATTTGACATAGTTTTCAAATAACAGAAATGAGAGATTTCTTTTTAGTTTCGGAAGTATTCGCGAATAAACGTCTCGCGAAAAGTCAGGTTTCCTAATACAGTAACACAGAAAAATATTTCACACGAAACTTAAGACTTCTTGATGCCGAAAATATACGTTGAACCGATGTATACCGCTCAAGGTATCCTCGGTATGTATTTCCTTGAGGTCGGGCACGGAGAGATATAGGCCTAGCTTAGTACTATGCAATAGGCACGGCGCCGCTTGCGTGAAACTCGCAATCTCTGAGCCTAGCGGCGCGAGTTTAAATGATTCAACCCGCCTTCAGAAAATTTTCGTTACCCGTTTGTAAAATTCGTTACTTTTTCGTTACTTTCGTTACCCATTTGTAAAATTCGTTACGTTTTCGTTACTTTCGTTACCGGTAGACACCCTGATTTAGCATAGCTGTGCGGATAGCGGATGTTTGGAGTAAATTTGCGGATAGTTTTTAGAATACAATCCGAACTTGTTGAATATCATTACTAGGACCCGGATGTTTATGACATATTATATTTCTCCATTGTTTTTCTTCATGACAAATGTAAGATGATGATATAAGCTGATCTCATGCAAATTATGTCATTAAGCACAATTAACATTCCGAGCTGAAAAGGTTTGCAGTTTTAAAGATAGCACATGACGTACTTGACTTTTCCTTAACTTCTCTCAGAGCATAGGGCTTCCGTGAAGCGCTTACATTGGCTTCTGCTGTTGGCTTACACAAGGATACACGCACCCTGGAAGAAAGTGGTGAATGACAACTGGCATCACCTGTGACCGTAGGATGAATGGCCAACTGAAATCTAAGATCTACCGGACTGTCATTTGTCCTGTCGCTCTCTACGGCATGGAGTGCTGGCCAACTACTAAGGAAGTAGAACGTCGCCTCTGTGTCATGGAGACGAAGATGCTTAGATGGTCAGCACGTTTCACTAGACTGGATTATATTTCAAATGATGACATCAGAAATCGCTTTGGTGTTGCACCAATGGGGAAAAAAAGCAGGAAAACCATCTGAGATGGTTTGGACATGTGCTGCGTGCAGAGGGCGACACAATGGCAAAAGCAGCTTACACACTAGATGTGGTTGGAAAGAGGCCCAGAGGGCGACCAAGGCAACGGTGGGCCGCGATCTAAAGGCTGTCAATCTTCATCCCACATGGGGGACCCTGCCACTAGGCGGGACAAACGCTGAAGAAAAAGGAGAAAAGAAGAAGTGTGATATAACCTAATGTGCCTTTAAGAGCTGGCTGTCAAACCCTCAAAAGGGGTCCTGGGATAAGCTACAGGCCTGTTAAAAACTGGGAGTAATATGGCTCGAAATACCTTACACTACAAAACTCCCCTAGACAGAAAATGGCAGCATCCATGACGTAATGGATGACACTAAACGATCCAAACATGTTAAATTCTGTGTGTCAATAAGGATTTACAAACACAAACTACACCAGGGGCTTATGCCCCAGACCACCCTTGTTTGTAGTACAAGCAGTAATCTTCAGCCAGACTGTCATCTAACCTAGCAGCGACCAATGGTTTTGCCCAGACGGTCATCCAGCCAAGTAAGCAACCAATGGCTTTGTGTCACCATGGCTTTAGAAGAGTACAGGGCAACTTTTCAATTATAGTGAACTAAAAGTAATTTATGATCATTCCTAACTCGCCATCAAACCTCGCACTAGAACACATCCGCATGTAGGGACGCGCTGCTTGAAACCTCATACAGCCGAGTAATATGGCGGCAATTCAAGCCATCACATCAAACAAACTAACAAGTTCCTCTTGTCATGTACGTATCACGGTATGTACTTGAACCAAAAAACATCAACTAGAGTAATAATAACAAAAATGATAAAATCTATTTGAGGTTTCATTCATCACTATTTTACAACTAAACAGAGCCTAGTAACGAAGATACTTGTAGGTTTTAGTTGGAACCAAGTGTTCATACCAAACTAAGGATGTGATGCAAATGATTAATGAATTGAACAATTCTAGTTGTTGCGAGTAATATGGTCTCAGTAAGGTACAAGTTATCAAATGTTAGTCCCTTACTTAAATTTTTGAGAAAACGCAAAATCACTGTTTTGTTGTAACTCCATAATTTATACTCGTCATAGTTTAAAAATAATTACTCGTACATTACCATTGTTTGTCGCGGTTTGCTGTATTTCAACGTAGGGATTTATTGTAGGGTACTGCAGCAGCATTCTTATGGAATAAACACGCCACGTACTTGGCAACTAGAACCGAGGGACAGACCTACCCTGCTTGGTTACAGCTTGTCAATGTGACAGTCGCTATTAGGTCTTTGTTCCACCCCCAAAGCTTTTATGAGCTCCCAGAGCCCATTGCTCCTGCCAGTGTAAGACTGGGCTAGGGTGTCTGCAAGTTCAAACATACCGTACATGTGAAGGGTTGCAGTCAAGCAGTCAGTAATAAACACCGTAAAATAAGCTGTGTGTGAAACAATTGCAAGTCCAAGAAACACTGTAGTATTATTGAAAGTGAGCCATTTATGTATGGAACAAACTTGGACTGGAAAGACATGTCATATGGAAAACAAAGGCACAAGAGAGGTGAATTTGTTGATAATGTACTTAATTTGCCATAGTTCTTATATTTCTGTATCTTATCGTTACAATTTATGCAGTAGTATTGTAATGTAAGAAATAGCTCAAATATCAGAGCGTATGAAAAAGTACTGGGAGGACTGCAAGGCCTGGTGCATAAAAAGACTAGATAATGGACTGACTAAAGTGATCCTATGTGGTCAAAAAATAGAAGAATATAAGAAATTCTCTCAAGCATAGAGTTTAATTATTAGGAATATGGGTACCCAATATCAAATAATTCATGTTTACCACAGATGTGTCCCACTGGGTCCATCGGACCCCGCTTGCCCAGAAAAGGAATATCGTCGCTAAACTTGCAATACCGTGTATCTGGTAATGCTCTTCTGTTCATTATTGTCCTTATGATTGGTCAGGCCTCTCAGCCACATGTGAATGTACCATCCAACAGAACAATTCACACTAGGTTCATTTTCCTGTGTCACAGCTAAAGAAAAATTAACCTAACGTGAATTATTCTTTTGGATGGCACATCTACATGGCTGGGAGCCGTGACTAATCATAAGAACAATGTTGTAAGAGAAGAGCATTGTCAGTTACACAGTATCGCAAGTTCAGCGACGATATACAGATTACCCACATTATAAAACTTTGCTCGGTCAAAAGTGCTATTTACCAGATTGAAATACAATGCATCCCGGACCAATATCAGCATGGCACCTCTTAACCAGACATAATACAACTGTACTAGGCATAGCTGAAAAATATGAATCTGTAACATCTGACAATAGCTATCTTAAAGTTACTATTGGAAAATACATCTTCAGTGATGTATACATTACCTTGTAATGAACTGAAAGTAAGTTCCTCAGTCTCAATGACTTTCTTATGGCAGAAAGTGAGGTGGGACCTCAAATGGTCAATGAATGTAAAAGATGCCTGACACCCATCTTCCTTGCATAAAACTATTTTCTTTTCCGAATTAGTAATTTTGTGCACAATCTTTAAATGCTTCTTCAAATTTGAAGCATTTGAATACTTTTTATCACAAATAGCACAAGTATGATCCATTTCCAAACAATATGTGGTCACTCAATGGCAGACAATCACAGACTGAGCCAATACTGTTAATGGTTGTCAGGGATGAATGAACTTTTAATCCCCAAGCCAAGCTACAGTGGAGGGAAAACTGAGTGTTGGGAAATTTAGGGATGAATGAACTTTAATCCCCAAGCCAAGCTACAATAGTGGAGGGAAATCTGAAAATGGTGGGAAATTTAAAGTTGCTAAATGGAATTGGAGGCAAATTGAAACATGCTAAAGTTCATAATATTCTTCAGATAAGGGCCAAAAATGTATTTCTGTCAAGTTTTTTGGTAGCACCACCCATTGACCAAAGGGGGTTTTTAGAGAGAAAAAGAAACATGCCTCCCTTAATAACCACAATATCAAAACCGCTCAAAATGGTCAATACTCCTCTAATATTTGTAGTGATAGAAGCCATTTTTTAGTGTTGCCTAATTGTATTAAAGAAAGCTCTCCAGTCGGTCAACACAATTAATAATTACCTAAAACTTTTGCCTGAAAGAATTTTTGATATAACCCACCATTATGCCAAGAGCAAAAGTTTTTGGAATTATATGATGCCAAATTGATGAAGGAAGAGCCAAACATTACCATGATAACACCAACTCACGAGATCACATTTAGCTTTCCATCAGCCTCATTGGGAGATAAAATTTTGCATGAAGAAGCAACAGACCATTAGATATCAGTGCCTAAACCTTGCATAAGAAGAGTGTGACCACCAGTATAAAAATAGACCCCAAATGATGTAAAGGCTTCCGTCCCCATAAGACAAATGTTAAAAATATGCATAAAAACATGAAAAACAAAGCTATTTAAGCTCAAATTGTAAAATAATTTCTCACAATGAGCAGTATAAAATGAGATGTGTGTGGTCCTTGCACAAAAACCTCCATATTTTGCCCATTTCAACTTGCCCAACTACCAAAAATGGCGAAAGGCAGAAGAATATGCTATATTTCAAAACAGTTCATCTAGGTATAAAAATTATGTTCATACAAATTTCAGCTTAATCGGTTGGGTAATTTTTGCATGAAGAGAACAGACAGACACCACTACATAGTTAGGTAGATTTCATTATAGTGCTACCTACTGCAATGGGCACCATGTTGCGGTTTACATCGGGGCATGGTGGCTCAGCAGTCTAGTTGTATGCCTCTCACCAAAGCGGTCCGGGTTCTATTCCCGGTCAATGCATGTGAGATTTTCGAAGTGAAATGCCATGTCCTATGGTTCGGATTCCACGTAAAAAGGAGGTCACGTGGCTCATGATCTCAAGATTAACGGTCACGTTAAACTACAAGCTTCCTTCCTTTTTTGTTGTGATTTACAGAAATTTTCTACATATCTTCGCATTTCACATCCCCTAGGCCCCAAAACCACCGTCAGTTCAAAAGTTTATATATATATATATATATATAAAGCTCAATGTCGTTTTTTTTTTTTGTTATTTATAAAATGTACACCAATCTGAGCGAAATTTTACGTACTTAGCCTTTGGATCCCTGCGAGTAACACTGTCCACTTGAAATATTGGACTGACCTATCCATTCCCTGCATTTAGGCCCTTTGGCATAAATCTACTCCGATTCACCGATCTGAACCGAATTCTATGTATTTACCCTTTGGAACCCTGCGCGTAACACTGTCCACTTGAAATATCGGACAGACCTTTCCATTCCTTGCATTTAAGCCCTTTGTTCCAAATCAACACAGCTTTACCGATCAGAACCAAATTTTATATACTTACCTTTTGGAACCCTGCGAGTAACACTGTCCAGTTGAAATATTGGACAGACCTATCCATTCCCTGCATTGAGGCCCTTTGGCACAAATCTACACTGTTTCACCAATCTGAACCAAATTTTACGTACTTACCCTTTGGAACCTTGAGGGTAACAGTCTACTTGAAATTTCAGACAGGCCTCTCCATTCCCTGCATTTGACCCTTTGGCACAAATCTACACTGTTTCAATGATCCAAACCAAATTTCACGTACTTAGCCTTTGGAACCCTGCGGGTAGCACTGTCTACTTGAAATTTTGGACAGACCTCTCCATTCCCTGCATTTAGGCCCTTTGGCACAAAACTACACCGATTTACCGATCTGAATCAAATTCCACGTACTTACCCTTTGGAACCCTGCGTGTAACACTGTCCACCTTAAATTTCGGACAGACCTCTCTATTTCCCTGCATTTAGGCCGTTTGGACGAAATATCGAAGGACCAATCCATGCTCATTTTAAACCTTGCAATGCATAAAATAAAACTCTTGACTTAAAATTTGGCTCAGTTCGATGAAGTGGTGTAGCATTGTATAAATAAGGTTCAAATGAAGCCTCACAATGCAAGAAACAAAATACTGGACAAAAAATCTGGCTAATTTGCTGAAACAGTGTAGATTTGTATAAATAACAGACAGACAAATGGGTCCGAAAACCACGTTTTGTAACCCTAGAACCAACCGTGTCTGTAGTATTTCGGTGTTGTATAGGACTCCACAGATGCTGTGAATTGAGGTTCAACTGTAAGAATATTTAAATGAATTTATTGTTGGCTGGCAATGCGGGCTGAATCACACTGTCCATACCCGTGTTCTGGTGCAGAATTGCGAACATTGTTACATCTTACGTTGCTTACAAATTGAAGACACGGGGAGCAATTAGTGCAAAAAGATTTTTTGGCCCCCTAAAACAGTTATCATGAAAATATTAGGCCTCTGTTTAAGTGCGATGGTGTTGGCGCAGTACATTGGGGTTACCAGATGCAATAAGTGCTCGTGCTTTTAATTTTTCTTTGACGTGGTCCGATCATTATCCTATAGCGCTGTGTGCCGAAGTTTTCCGAAGTGCTCTGATTATTTTCCTATGGTGCTATGCGCCAATGATATATAGGCAGTGTCTTTTATTTCACTTGCTCCTCTTTCCAATATTTTTTTTCAATTTATAGTAAACTACAAGTTGGTAAATAGCTGTTTCCCTGTTCATTACCATCATTATCATTACGGGAAAACGTCCTGGATATTACGTCCATTACGTTACTAATCACCACCACAAAATTTTATATTTTTAACATATTATTTTCTGATAGTTTGTTAAGTTTGATGTGACAGTTCAGTAGTAGCATTTATTTTCATCCATAAGACAAATAAATCCACTGGGCGAAGCCGGGTACTACTGCTAGTAATTTATATACGAGCATCACTTTCTTGTGGACACAATAACTACCGTCATTTTGCACGAAACATGTTAAAATTTATACAACCATCGAAATTCTTGATAGAGTTCGTTACAGGGCAAAATCGCATCCAAGGGGATGGAAATGTTGGGTCATTTTTTCGAAATCATGAAATAATGCTATAACTTTCTTAGTATGTGAAAAATCAAATCCATTCAAAGTTCGCACTATTCTTTGGATAGACTAAGGGCCAAAAACTTATCTCCATAAAGTTTATCGATATCACCAACCACCAAATGGAGTTTTGAGAGAAAAAAATTATACCTCCCTTAATAGGCACAATATCAAAACAGTTTTAAAAGGTCAATTGTCCTCTAAAAAGAATTTGATATGACCCACCCTTAAGCCAAGAGCAAAAGGTTTTCGGAATTATAAGAGGATGCTACACATTTAGAATAATTTTAGGTATACAACAATTGACAAAAATGGAGATTTCGATACATTTTTCTTCGCCCGGTGAAATCTACCTCCGCCTTCCGAGAAGGATTTTTTAAACAATTATGGCAATTTTTAATGACCCATACTACAGTATATTACATGATCACTTCCCATTCCATGGTCTCGGTACATTAAAAAAATATCGGATTTACGTCCCTTTTAACTACTGCGGCTATTAGAGAAGCCGGTATACCGGAAATTTTCCCCAAAGGGGATCTTTAACATGCCAGTAAATCTACTGACATGGCTCCCTCACATTTATGCACCCTCAAATACCAACTGACTGTGCCAGGATTCGATCCAGCAACCTTGGAAAAGCAGGCAAGAACGTTCTCACTGCGCCACGCAGCCAGTTTCTCTCTGTACTGTATAAGGAACTTGACTTGCTAAGTCGGCAGAATATCCTCCCACTACAGTTCAGTGAACTAGCTAATCTCAACGAGTTCATTGGTGCATGTTTATTTCCTAGTTAGCTACGTGTTCCCAACTGTCTTCAATAATTCCGAAAGTGAAGCCTGGTAATGCTACTTGTGAGCTTGGCTGTGAAGTTTCGTCAACCAATGGTTCTGTATTTTTGGGTAAGCTTTGTGAAATTATGGTAGCAGCTGAGAAACGATTCACAGTGCAACAGCATATCGGGGGCAAGAAACATAAGCAGGCTGTAGAAAATTCCAATAAACGAAAAAGGTTGCAATTGCTACTTTCACCATCTGGACCCCTTGTAAGCAACTATCTTTGAAACAGATAACAGTACTCGTACTTTACGCAATGCTGCCTGGCTACTTGAAGAAGGGAATGGTGTGGGACATTCCTTTCACCATCTCGACAGCCAGTAGCCTGGGGTTAGTTTCTTCAGTTAATGTGTTACTTTATTCTTAGTCTGCATATCCTGAACTCAAAATGCCTAAAGAGAGTGAAGAGCAGCAGAAAGTATTTATTAAAACAGTGGGTGTCAGATAATAGTAACTGTTCAACTGATAGCTAGGGACTGGACATTTATGCTTTGTAAACTATTAATATAGACGTAATTTTTCTCCTGAAAACATTGAAGAACTTGCAATTATCTATTGTGATGCTTGTTTCTGCAGTAAATGATACGTGTATAAAGAGAGTGATAAGATTGGCTTATTGTAAAGTGCATATTTTTTAAAATTTTTAACGCATATTTTCTACATATTTAGTGCACAATTGCATGCATATTTTAATAGTTTTCAGTGCATGAATGTCTCGTCCCTAGGTATAATTTAATATCGTATGGCCTCGGGTGCCTGGTGCAAGCTTGGTTAATTGACACCCAGAGGGTAGCTTGCATGTCGAATTTCGTCGTTCCTTCGAACGCTATGAAAGTCAAGGAGAACATATTGTTACTACCCTATTATACCATCAGAGTTTTGTAAGTAGCTGTCTGCAAATATTTCAGTAAAAAAAGTGGTAAGAGGCAAACAGCTTAACTGCTGCGCCACCTCGCTTCCATGTGGAGCAAGTTTCTGGTGCTCCATTACCTCCACTATCAATAATAATGCATTGGGGCTCTTGACAAGAAGCTTGTTTTAATTTTGGTGAGCATTTTCAAACAGTAAAATCTGTTGTAAACACCCTTGATGCAGAAGAAGCTACTGTAGAGCGATTGAGCTAGCCGAACAGGTGAAGGAGGAACATACAGCATAAATAGCCAAAGCAAAAAGTATTTTATCTGTACGACTGTCCTTATCACTAATCTTGAATAACAATTATACACATTTCAAAGGAAACACAGATATCCCTACTGCCAAAAACAAGGTTCTAAATTTTCATAATTCAAATCGAACTTTTTTTATCCCATGTTTATAGGAATTGAATGTAATTCTTTTTTAAAGTGCCTGTTAAACCTCAACTACAAGTTGAAACTCACTCATTTACACATCTGTTAATTGAGCTATTTTATTTCCATCTTCCAGCGCAAATTCAAAAAGGAAGAAAGTTGGTAGTTTTAAGTGACGATTTCGTGGGTTCAAACCCGGCCGAAGTCGTCGGACTTTTTAAGAGCATTAAAATTCCCTCAGTATGCCTTCCTTCGGAGGGGAAGTAAAGCCGGGGGTCCCATGTCATAAATTTAAGGCATGTAAAAGAACCTACCACTAACTACAATTGTGTGAAGCAAAATTTGTAGGTTAGGTTTGATTAATGCTCTTTAGAACCAGATGCTGGTTCGATAGAATCATTGTTTTGCCTATTTAAGCTGTATGAAATGGAGGGAAAATTAGTTCATATTAAGTTAACATTACCTATTTACCGTCTATCATACATGCCTTCAAGAAGGAGGATTGAACTGAAAAAAGCTGTAACTCTGGTTAAGAATGTTGAAGCTACACTGTGATATTGGCAAGTTCTTAAAGAAATTTAGAAATGTATCAGACAAAAATCCAGGATATAAAACGTTCTGCACGATAGTTGCAGGGGATAGTTTTAAAACTGTGATATAAGAGGATTTGACACCTAATGACTTGTCGCTGTTCAAGTATGCTCCTACAGTCTGTGAAAGAGGAAATAAGATTCTCAATGTACAACAATGTCTCTACCAACAAACGCTGTTCTTTCACATTCGAGACTCTCCAAATGTACATGGTCATTTACATCAATGGAGAAGGAAGGAAGGAAGGAAGGAAGATTGTAGTTTTACGTGACCGTGAATCTTGTGATTATGAGCCACGGGACCTCCTTTTTACGTGGAATCCGAACCACGGGACATGGCATTTCACTTCGAAAATCTCACATGCAGTGACCGGGAACTAATCAATGGAGAGGATAGCTGTCAATTTTAAAATAAGATTTTCTATTTTTTTTTTTTTTAACATGCTTCAAGTCATTAAGTATTTCTTAGATATTGGAGGCATTTTATAGATCACAAGCAGCTGTGCTCAAGCAGAAGCCAGAAAATGTGTGGTTTGTAATTCATTGTAATGCAGTTTCAACAGTCAAATTAATGTCGTGAGTTTTAGTGGCAGTACAATCTGCAGCCCGTAAACTTGGTGCTATAAACTTAAAAGATAATCTGCTCATCCTAACTGCAAGGGTGACAACCAGACAAATAAATTTAATATGCACATATTAATTACTGCTTTAATTCAAACTGTATTAACTACGATCAGTTATATTGTGGTTGTATGTCTACCCCTTATTATTCCCGTTTTCCAACGGGGTCGGGGATGAGATGCGATGGAAGTCTTTGTGGCGATGGTTTTTACGGCCGGATGCCCTTCCTGACGCCAACCTCATGAGAGGAGTTAATGAGAGATGAAATGAATGATGGTGAATGGAGCTGAGCAAGGATGTGGAAGGAAGCGGCCGTGGCCTGTCAGAAGGTACCGTCCCAGCATTTGCCTGGTGTTGAAAATGGGAAACCACGGAAAACCATTTCAAGGACGGCCGACGGTGGGGCTCGAACCCACACGTCTACCGAGTCAGCAGAGAGCTTGGCCCCATGACCTAATGCTGCGCGTTAGCCAGCGTAGCCACTACTGTCGGTCGATCAGTTATATTGTGGAAATTCAAAAATTGTTTTCTAACAAAATTAAGAATTGCATACTACTATAGGTCTTCACACCTAAGTGAGCCACAACAAATATTAACAGCACTAGAACTTCAAACCAATTCCAGCAGGGTAGAAACCATGGCTATGCACACTCATCATCTGAAAAGAAAAGAAAAACAATTATACAGTGTGTGTGGATATAATATAAATAAAAACACAAAATATAGGGCATGAATAGAGCTGCTGGGCATGAACACTGGAACGTTTTTGAAGGGACTGAAACATTTGGATGTAAAAAACAGGAAAACATACTACTAAAAAATTATAATTAAAACTCATTAACTTGTTTCAGCAAGGGAAAATTATAAAACGCGTTTATCGGAAGTACGTACTATCGAATATACAATTATAAACAGCCCGTTCTGTATTACGAACTAGTTCATACAGCATGGATAAACGAGAGCAATGAAATCAAGGGAAAAATGTACCGGTACTATACTCGGAATTCAAATACTGTAGTACGAGTTGAAATATTTAGCTTTCCCATAAGTCCACGTCGTGGGAGACGGGCAACGGCACAAAGTAGGGGATCGCCTGTGGGGCGAAGTACAGTGGGGACTTCGTGTGCCCCGGGACCGTTACGGTAGCTGTGAAGGTCCTACAGGAACCCTGAAAAGTGGCGGCTAACGGGGCTCTGGTGAAGCTACGATAGGCCCAGCAAGCCAGTAGTGGATGAAACCAAATGCTTTCAAAAATGGAACGAGCCTCGGACAGGATGGATTTAATAGACACGGACACACGGACTAAGATTTGGAACTTTAAACCTAAGAACGCTGACGGGGAAGGTGGAGGAGATAGTGGATATGATGGAGAGAGTTGGATTTATTGGGATTGGCAGAAACAAAGTGGAAAGGGGAAGGAAGGAGAGAACTGAGAAAAGGCTTTAGACTGTACTGGAGTGGGAAGGAAAAGAGGAATGGAGTGGGAGTAGTAGTACGAGATGGTTTTTCATTCATTCATTCATTCATTTGCAATGGGGGTGTGTCCCCCGGTGGCAAATTGGATATACATAACAAATAAATAATTATACATAACAATTCAATAACAATTATACAACAATTAAACTGGAGTATTTACACAAATAGTCAGTCTTTTCTTAAACACACCTATATGTTTGGGAAAAGGCTCTAAGACTGCGGCAGGTAGAGAGTTCCAGTTATCAATGGCACGGTTTACAAAAGAATATTTACCATAATTTGTTCGCTGTGGTCGGCCCTTAACTTTGAAAGGATAATCGCTCCTACCCATGTAAGTGGGCTTTCCCAATCGTTTGCTAAGCTCACCCCCTGCTGGTTGATTTGTATACGTGTTGTACATAGCGCAGAAGTCTAGATTTCATCCTCCTAGCCTCCAGTGATTCCCACCCAAGTTTCTTTAACATACGGCTCATACTGCTCCTGGGATTAAAGTCACTGAGCACAAATCTAGCGGCCTTTCTTTGTACCATTTCCAACTCAATGATGAGCCCTACTTGATATGGATCCCAAACCGCCGAGGCATATTCCAGGATAGGTCTTACAAGCGACAAATAGCCTAATTCTTTAGCAGAGGTACTACTTCCTTTTAATACCCTCATTACAAAGTGCAGGGATTTGTAAGCTTTTGAAACTACACATCCTACATGACTACTCCATTTCATATCATTCCTTAAGTGAACGCCCAAATATTTGCAAGAATCTTCTTCTACAAGTATTTCCGAGCCAATGTTATATTGAAAATCCTGCCTTCGCACTTTCCCTATTTTTAAGAGACTACATTTTCTTGTGTTTATTTTCATTTTATTTTCAATCGCCCACTTATAGACCAGGTTCAGGTCCTCTTGAAGCACTGCATTGTCTTGTGAGTCATGTATCTTACGATATATTACACAATCATCCGCAAACAATCGACAGTCACTGCGAATCCCATTTGGTAAGTCATTTATAAACGCCAAAAATAACAAAGTTCCGATTACGCAGCCCTGAGGGATACCCGACGTTACGGTAATTTCATCCGAGAATATGCCTTCGACTTTCACTTTCTGTGAACGACCCGTCAAAAATTCTTGGATCCATAAAATTACTCTTCTATCTTTGTCGAAGGTAATTTATGGAGCAGCATGTCATGCGGCACGACATCAAATGCCTTCGCAAAATCTATAACCACGGCGTCGACTGAAACTCCATGGTCTAACAATTCGCTAATGTCTTGAAAAAGTGATAGCATCTGACTCTCGCATGAGTAACCTTTCCGAAATCCATGTTGCCTATCATTAAACCATGATAATGTTTCCCACTGTTCCCTCAAGTAGTCGCAAATGAGATGCTCCATCTGTTTACAAACGATGGACGTAAGGCTAACCAGCCTGTAGTTGCCCAATTCAAGTCTGCTCCCTCCCTTAAATATTGGGACTACCATAACTCTTTTCCAGTCATCTGGGATTTGCGCATTGTTAATGGACACATTAAACATCACCTTCAAGTATCGTGCCACGGCCCTACCTCCTAGTTTAAGTACTTCACTAACAATATTATCAGGACCCTTTGATACATTGAAACGTAGTTTTTGTATTAGCTTTACAATTGCTGACTGGTTTATTTGGAAAAGTGGAGCCCCTGATTCGTCGTTAAGGTCCAACACACAGCTATTGGATTTATTGAACACACTACCGTAAAAGACATTTAATTCATTAGCAATGGCCTGTTTCTCAGTAATTAATTTACCGTCACCGGACATTATCATCGACAAATTATTTGAATTTCCCTTTCTTCTCCTAACATAACTGTAAATTTTTTTCCACCCATCACCTCCCGAACCAAGTAAACCTTGCATATAACTGTCATGAGCAGCCCTCTTTTTAAGACGAGCTCTCTTGATAAGGACTTAAATTTCAACATATACTTGTCACTATCATGTCTTTTATTGTATAATTTCCTAATTTTCCGTTTTAGACTCCTAATTTCTCGTGTGTAATACTCAGGATCTGGGTTTTGTTTCAGCAATTTAAATGGGACAAATTTATCAACAGCGCTATTTAAAATTTACAAAAAGTTAGTCCACAGGATATTAATGTGATTTCCTTCCGATGCCCATCCTACAAATAGCTCATTCAAATACCCCTGAAACTTGCCCTGATCCGCCCCACGATACTGGAATATGATCTTTTTTGCTACATCAGAGTTTAATTTTGTAATGTCACCATATCTAATATTTAATTCAACCCCAGAATGGTCACTAATTCCTGGTACTTTCAGACAGTTAATATACAACTCTACAGGCCTTGCGAGATAAACATTCCTTCCGATGCCCATCCTACAAATAGCTCATTCAAATACCCCTGAAACTTGCCCTGATCCGCCCCACGATACTGGAATATGATCTTTTTTGCTACATCAGAGTTTAATTTTGTAATGTCACCATATCTAATATTTAATTCAACCCCAGAATGGTCACTAATTCCTGGTACTTTCAGACAGTTAATATACAACTCTACAGGCCTTGCGAGATAAACATCTAAGGTATTATTGCCTCTAGTTGGGAAGTCAACTACTTGGGAAAATCCCCCCCTCCCTTAAGAATTTATTTGCAGCGCTCTGAGCTTGACCACAGCTAGTTGACTCACCAGACCAGTCTACTTTGGGGAGGTTTAAATCTCCAGCAATTATTATGCTCTTTTTCATAGCATTACACGTACAAGTTTTATCATACAGTGTTTCAAGGAGAGAAAAGTTATCTTTCGGTGCTCTATACGCCCCTATCACCTGAAGAGGGAATTTATTTCCTTTATCCGAAATTTGTACACATAACATTTCATGATCCATATCAGCCCACTTTAAGAAACTAGCTATATTTTTGCGCACACAAATAAATAGCCCACCACCTCGCTTCCCCCGATCCCTTCTGTACATTTCGTAGGTCCCTTGAATTATTTCGCTACAATTTATGTCCTCATATAACCAAGATTCAGTTGCAATGACATGTCCGGAGAATACGTCTCTACAAGATTCCAAAATTCAATTAATTTATTTCCTAAACTCTGACAATTAACCTGCAGTAATCTTAGAGTCTTACCTCCGCAGCAAATATCTCGAAATAGCTCCTTCTGTTCCCATCGGCTGGCAACCTCTGGACCTGCTCCTCCTCACAAAAGCCGGCACGAACCGATGACCCTGTCATGTTCCCTCATGTCATGTAGGCTCCCTAGGTTAAAAGGTTTAAAAGAAGAAGTGAGGAGAATAAGTGATAGAATGATGAAAGTGATAGTAGCACTGAGGGGAGAGACCGTAGAAATAGTGCAAGTGTATGCTCCACAAGTAGGCTGCGCCTCTGAAGAGAAGGAGGAGTTTGAAGAGGAATTGCAGAAGCAGCTGGTAGGAAGAAATATGATTGTTATGGGGGATCTCAATGCCCATGTAGGAAGTGAAAGACAAGGTTATGAGAGTGTTCTAGGACCAGAGGGTTGGGGCGGAAGAAATGAGGAAGGAAAGAGACTGTTGGACTTCTGCCAGAGGAACAGCCTGCTAGTTGGGAACTCCTGGTTTAAGAAAAGAGAGAGCCACACAATCACATGGTACAGTGATGACTTGACCAGGAAGTCGGTGGTCGAATATATACTGTATGAGAAAGAACTAAATAAGAACATCACGGACATCAAGGTTATGCCATCGGAGAACCTGGATAGCGACCATCGATTGCTGGTAATGAACCCGAGAGGGAGTAAGGAGAAGAAAGGGACTGAGAACCAGGAAAGACGTATAAGGATATGGAAACTGAAAGAAGGGGATAGAAGGGTCGAGTACCTCAAAATGGTAAAGGAAGCAATTCCAACAGATGAAGAAAGAGGGGTGGAAGAGGTATGGGCTAGATTTAAGAAGACACTAGTAGGTGCAGCAGAAGCAGTATGTGGGAGGACAAGTAGTAAGAAGAGGTGGAAGGAAACACCATGGTGGAATGAGAAAACAAAAGCTATAGTAAGGGAAAAGAATAGAGCCTTTAGGAGGTGGTATCAAAATATGACGGTAGAGACAAGGGAAGAGTACCAGGAAAGAAAGAAGGAGGCGAAGAGAGTAGTGGCTGAGGAGAGAAGAAAGTGGATGGAAGAGTGGACAAAGATGATGAAGGAGGATAGTGAAGGTACAAAAAAGGTCCTGTATGGGATGGTAAAAAATAAGAGGTGGAAGGATCCTACGGATTATGTTAGAATGGTGAACAAAAGGGGACAAGAGATAGAAAATAGGGAAAAACTGAAGAAAATGTGGAAAGAATATTTTGAAGAACTTCTGAACCCAAATGGAAAAGATGGTGAGGAGGAAGAAATCGGGGAAGAGGAAGATGAACTGCAAACAGAAAAGGACTTAACATGGAAAGAAGTGGAAGATGCAGTGAACAAGATGAAAGGAGGGAAGGCACCGGGTGTGGATGAGTTGAGTGTGGAGATGGTGAGAGCAGCAGGAGAGGTGGGGATACAGTGGTTGTACCGAGTGATGAGGACAGCATGGAAGGAAAGGAAGACCCCAGAGGACTGGAAAAAAGGAATAATTGTCCCGATCTTCAAGAAAGGTAGTAGAACAGATTGCAGAAACTATCGGGGAATAACACTGATGAATCATTGTGCAAAGATCTTCGAGAAAGTTTTGGAAAAGAGAATTAGGACAAGGATAGAAGGAGGGATGAGGGAAGAACAACATGGCTTCAGAGCAGGAAGGTCCACAGTGGATTTGACTTTTGCTGTAAGGCAGTGCAGTTACAAGAACAGCACTATGAGTATGGAACAGATCTACTGATGGCCTTCCTGGACATTGAGAAAGCATATGACAGTGTATGCAGAAACAAAGTATGGAAGTCCCTGGAGGATAGAGGAGTAGAGAAATGGACCATAAAGGGGATAAAGGAGATGTACAAGGGAAGCGTGAGCTGTGTGGAAGTGGGAGGAGAGAGATCAGACTGGTTGGAACAGATAAACGGCCTGAAACAAGGAAGTGCACTGTCACCGTTACTTTTCATTGTGGTGATGGATGACATAATGACCCGAGTGGCACAAGTAATTGGGGAAGGAAAGATGAAAGCAATGGTGTTTGCAGATGATTTGATGATTTGGGGAAACAAGGAGGAGGAGGTACAGGAACAGTTGGTCGTGTGGGAAGGAATAATACAAGGATATGGGATGAAATTTAGCATAAATAAGAGTGAGATGGTGATCACAACAAGGAAGAAGGAAAGAACCACAACGGGAATAACAATTGGTGGGGAACAGCTGAAGAAAGTGGAGAGTTTCAAGTATCTGGGAAGCCTGATACAAGATAATGGAAGAAACGATAGAAAAATAAATGAGCGGGGAAGGCAGGCAGAAGCATTTCGGAGGAGTGTGAGAAGCATGTTATGGAGCAAGGATGTCCCTCAGAACAGCAAAAAGATCATATATCGGACGTACTATGTCCCTATCCTGACGTATGCCTCGGAGACCTGGGTTATGAAAGGAAGGGAGAAGAGCAAAATACAGGCCAGTGAGATGAGGTTCTTGAGAAGCAGTATTGGAGCTACAAAGATGGACAGAATAAGAAATGAGAGGACCAGAGAATTAATGAAGGAGGAACCATTACAGGATGGTATAGAGAAATCTAGACTTAGATGGTATGGACATTTAAAACGAATGGAGGAGAGAGCCCGTGGGGGTTTGCCTGTTCCTCTATCGGGCGCGTCCCAGGTGGCGGATAGGGGGGCTCGCCGGACTTGTCCGGAGGGTTTGAGGGAAATAAAATACCTCTCGCGGACCAAAAACAGGCCCCTCGCCAGGGTTATGGTGAAGCTACGTTAGGCCTAGCAAGCCAGTAGTGGATATGAAACTGCTTTTAAAACGGGAACGGGCCTCGGAAAGGACACATCTAAAGGAAGCAGACCTGGCTATGGAAATGGACTACGAATCGGAACTTTGAATATAACTTCATTGACGGGAAGAGTGGAGGAGGTTGTGGATATGATGGAGAGGAGAAAACTGGATGTACTCGGACTGGCAGAGACCAGATGGAGAGGGGAAGGAAGAAAAGAACTGAGAAATGGCTTGCAGCTATACTGGATAGGAAATGAGGAGGGGAAGAGAAATGGAGTGGGAATGGTGGTGAGAGAAGGGCTGAGGGAGGAAGTAAAGAGGGTAAGTGATAGAATAATTAGAGCCAGAATCACTGTGAAAGGTAGAAATCTGGACATTCTGCAAGTCTATGCACCACAGGTGGGATGCACAGAAGGCGAGAAGGACGAGTTTGAAGAGGAGTTGCAGAAGCAGTTAGTGGGGAGAGACCTGATAGTCATGGGAGACCTAAATGCCCATGTCGGAACTGATAGAAGAGGTTTTGAGGAAGTGATTGGTGGTGAAGGATGGGGAAACAGGAATAAGGAAGGAGAGAGATTGTTGGAACTGTGCAAGATAAATGGGCTAATGGTTGGAAACACATGGTACAAGAGGAGAGAGAGCCATAAAATTACTTGGTACAGCAGGGATTTGACTAGGAAATCAGTGGTGGACTATATTCTATGCGGGAAGGAGACAAAGAAGAGTATCACGGATATAAGGGTAATACCTTCAGAAGCCCTGGACAGTGACCACCGTCTGCTGGTCGCCAAGGTAAGAGGACTTAAGGAAAAGAGGAGAACTGAGAACCAAGAAAGAAGAATAAGGACATGGAAGCTGAAGGAGGATGGAAATAAGGAGAAGTTCCAGATATTAGTGAGGAACAAATTACCGAAGGATGATCCGAAAACAGGTGAAGAAGAATGGAATAGGTTCAAGGACGTGTTGGTAGAAGCAGCGGAAGTCGTGTGTGGCAGAACTAGTGGAAGGAAAAGGTGGAAGGAAACACCATGGTGGAACCCCAGAACTAAGGAAGCAGTGAAAAAGAAAAATGAAGCATTCAGGAAATGGTTCCAACAGAGGACAGACAGAACAAGAGAAGAATACCAAGAGCGGAAGAAAGAAGCAGGAGAAGTAGTGAAGGAAGAGAAAAAGAAATGGCTGGAGAAATGGACTGAAATGATGGAGGAGGACTGTGATGGCAGTAAGAAAGTGTTGTATGGAATGATAAAGGCAAAGAGAAGAGATACAGGGGAAAATGTCAGAATGGTGGACAGGAATGGAAAGGAGGTCGAAAATATGGAAGAAGTAAAGGTTATCTGGAGAGAATACTTCAAGGAACTCCTAAATCCAACTATAACCAGCGTAGTGGACATTGTGGAGGAAGAAACAGACAGTGACCAAGACATTTCAGAGAAGGAATTGACATGGAAGGAAGTGGAGGAAGCATTAAAGAAGATGAAAGGGGGAAAGGCACCGGGAATAGACGAAGTGAGTGTGGAGATGGTGAGAGCAGCAGGGGTGATAGGAACACAGTGGCTCTTTCGAGTAATGAAAGTGATATGGAGGGAGAAGAAAATACCAGAGGACTGGAAAAGAGGGATAATAATACCCATATTTAAAAAGGGAAGTAGGAAGGAATGCAAGAACTACAGGGGAATTACACTCATGTGCCACTGCGCCAAAATATTTGAGAAGGTACTGGAGAGAAGAATTCGGACAGAAGTTGAAGATGGTCTGAGGGAAGAACAGTATGGATTCAGGCCAGGAAGGTCAACAGTTGACCTCATCTTTGCAGTAAGACAGCTACAAGAACACCATTATGAATATGGGAAAGATCTGGTGATGACCTTCTTGGATATTGAGAAAGCATATGATAGTATTAATAGAAACAAGGTATGGGAAGCAATGAAAGCAAAAGCAGTGAACAAGGAGACAGTGGCAAGAGTGAAAGCAATGTACGAGGGAAGCAAAAGCTGTGTAAAGGTGGGAAGAGAGAGAACGGAATGGTTTCAACTGGAGAGTGATCTGAAACAGGGAAGTGCCCTCTCACCCCTGTTATTTATAGTGGTGATGGATGAAATCATACGAAAAGTGGTAAATAGCATTGGGGAAAGGAAAATTAAGGCAATGTTGTTTGCTGATGACCTTCTGGTGTGGGGAGAGGATGAGGAAGAAGTACAGGAGCAATTAGATGAGTGGGAGAAGGTAGTGTTATCATATGGGATGAAGTTCTCAGCACAAAAGAGTGAAGTGGTCATCACAACGAGGAAGAAGAACAGACTGGATATGGGCATAACACTTGGAGGACAGCAGTTGCAGAAAGTAGAATGCTTCAAGTACTTGGGAAGCATAATTGAAGAAAAGGGAGGCAATAGGATGGAAATAAATGAGAGGGGAAGGTGCGCAGATGGATTTTTCAAGAGTGTTAGGGGGATGATATGGAATAAAGATGTACCACAAAAATGTAAAGGAATCATCTACAAGACCTACTTTGTGCCAATTTTGACATATGGTTCAGAAACATGGGTGATGAAGGAAAGGGACAAGAATAAAATACGAGCAGTGGAGATGAAGTTCCAGAGGAGTAGGGTAGGAGTGACAAGAATGGACAGAGTAAGGAATGAGAGAGTTAGGGAGATGGTAAGAGAGGAACCATTGCAAAATAGAATAGAGCGATCTAGGCTACAATGGTATGGACATGTGAGGAGGATGGAAGAGGAGAGGATACCGAAGAAGATGTTTGGAATGGAAATGACGGGAAGGAGGCCAAGGGGAAGACCAAGGGACAGATGGACAAAAGGAGTTAAGAAGAGTGTGGAGGAAAGAGGAGTGTGCTGGGACACAGTAAATGACGAGAGATGGTGGATGGACAGGAAACGATGGAGAGGCTTATGTTCCAAGCAGACCCGACCAGCGGTTGGAAACTGCTCAAGATGATGATGATGATGATGATGGAGGAGAAGAGGATACCCAGGAGAGTACACGAGACGAAGTGGAAAGGAAAGAGACCGAAAGGAAGACCGAGAGACAGGTGGCTGAAGGGGGTGGAAGAAAGCGTGAAGAAGAGAGGAGAAGACTGGACAAGGGTGGAGGCTGAGAGATGGTGGGAAGACAGAAGACGTTGGAGAGGCTTGTGTTCCAAACAGACCCGGCCAGTGGCTGGAAACTGTGCAAGATGATGATGATGTATGATGAAATATTTTCAGACCTATTAGTTCCCATAGAGTACCTATTTCCAATTCTTTTGAGGTTAGACTTGCTCACGCGTGTATAATAACTTCCTCCATCATGCGATCTCCAACAAATCTCAGAACGTGACAAAAAACACAGCACTGATTAGAACTTGTCCACATGTTCCTGACACCGAAAATTATTTATAAATGTCAGAAACAAATATCCAGTATGGTATGGTTATGGATTCTGCATTAAACTTACCTATTTTGTAATCTTGTAACTTAGTAGTTGCAAACCGTAACAGACCAGCTGCTGTATTTTAGCCAACTCACACAAATAGATTTTATTTTAACCTCAAACAAATGTATATAGTTCACATCTATTTACATGTAACTACTTAATAATTAAAACATTTACACACTTTATGAAATAACACAGATCAATAGCATTTGAAAAACATATCCATTGTTGTTTGCTTAAGACTTCTCTGTCCAACTGAGTACAAAGTAGCGTCTAATTCTGACATTGTGTTCATGATTTCTGTCTACTTCTTCAAGAATTTTCATTTTCTCATCACTCTGTATTTGCTTGCATATATATCGCCAATCTCGCACCGCATTTTTTAATTTGAATCGCAGGAAAAAATATTCTTTTCATATATCTCGCATTAATATCTGATTCCGTCATAAAGATGATTGTAGTAATTTTAAGACAAGTCTAACCCGTGATGTTATTGTCCGTTTTGGCGGAGGTGCTTTTTCCATTTTTCACAGTATTTGTTGTCCGTTTGATGCATTGTCGAAAAGTAGGCCTACCAGTATTCTGTCTTCATGTTTCATTATTGTTTCGCAGTTAATTGTGATAGTTTTCTTGTGGAAATCGATCTTCTTACTTAGTTACCGTATGTAAAAATGCGGAATTTAAACGGCTGGATTTAAACTCAAAGTTATAAATACGCAGACGACGATGGTAATAGAGCCGCCGGTCGAGAATTCATTGCGACTGAATTTGATATTTGCTACTGGCATCAACAGATAAACGCGCTAGAAACCACTAACCAAACACGTGTTTTCAAATGTTCAATTCCATGAACCTTGAATGCGGTGACGCAGTAAAACAACAATACGGGATGCGATCGTCAGCTGCTTTGTTGGCGCTCCACACGCTAAATAAGTAATTGTTAGGTTAGAACGATAAGCTGACGACAGAAGACAAAATAGAGAAGGCCGTCAGTTGAACTCTGGCGTGATTGGGTTATGGTGTTGACAGACGTTCTGAGCTTCTTGAAAACGGGCATCACAAATGCAGTGGATGGAAGTTAGGATGGTGCAGTATGGGGTGATGATGCACGCGAGAGTAACTCCGAGATTGGCAGCAGTTGACAATTCCAATTGAAGATCACATGGAAAAAACGGGGTAAGTCACATTCTATAAATTTTTCAGGAGAGCGAATTTAAAATTTCAACACTAAGAAGAAATACTAAAAGCACCCCAATTGAGGGTAAGCAACATAGTTCTTTTGCCAAATTTATTTCTTATAAAGGAAGTTCATATAATACAAATAACTGAAGTTACAATTATGAAATTATGGGACGGTCTTTCAGCTTCCACTAAAAGTAAAAACCTCTGCATCTCTGTGAAATTCCGCTTTATTTGAAATTAATTTCAACTAATATGTAGTGACGATGGCTGGCCACCAGAATGCGCCATAACCCATTTCCGGAAAAAATGGACTTGCCCCGTTCTTTCCGTGGGGTCTTCAATTGTCTTGTTTCAATAATGCAAATTTTACTTTTTTCAGGAATACGGTATTACCCCTCACAAATCCGCGCATATATCTCGTACCGAAAACTTTCACTTATATTCGGTCAAAAACTGTGAGTTATATGCGAGCAAATATCGTACTTTCTTCTCCATTATTTCAATACGAAGCAACAAAATTATCACTAGGTTTCACGACTTCTCGGTAGTGTAATGCATATTTGAGTAAATACAGTACTCTCTCACGGAAACATTCGGTACGGTTAGCTCAATACGTAATGCTAGTTCCTACTGATACCTGGCCTTCTCAAAAAACTGAACTTGCCAAATACATAAATCCATAAAGAGGCACAATGGGTTAGGGTATTTACCAGCTTGACAAGCAAAGTTGCACTATCATGCCTGTTATGTCACAACCACTGCCCGTCTGTTGGCCAATAACAAGAAAAATTACCTCTGAGCAGAGGGGCTCACATTCTTCCAGGGATGAACAAAGAAAGCTTTCAGGGCTGAACAAAAATGAGATCGTACTAAGCAATAAGTGGCAAAATATGCAATGTGATGAGGTACTTTTACGTTATTTTCATTAGATAAGAATCGGGACTTGAAAAATACGACGTGATATGATATAAAAAGTACTAATGAGGGACGTGTTAAGAAGGTTCTACTGTACACACAATTTATATAAACTATGCACAGACCCTACATTAACCTTCACCAATTGTATAGAACGCCCTTGTAGGAAGTAAAGGTGACCTTTTTATACCAACCATGAATTCAAGAGGTAAATATCCATAGTTGGCATACAGATGATAGAAACTAACCTGGAATTCCTACCTGACAACTAAGATATGTACCATTTATGTATGTGTAATATAGTGTGATGCATTATGGTAGAGCACATGTTGTTAATTTAATGAAAGACTACCTAGACGTAACAGCATCAGTCCTCTGATTTTCAATGAATTTTCTTTCAACCAAAGAAATATTCAATCCCCGGCAATTCTTCCTCATTAGCTGTTTGTTTTTAACCAAGGAGTATATAACGTAATTTTTTTGCATTAAACCAAAGAATATACAATTACAGCCACAATCATCATCTTTCAATGAGTTTTGTACAGCCCTTAAACATAATTTGTTTGCTAATGCCAATCGGTGAAAGTGCTGGTGAAACGCCGAGTTCAATTCAGATATTAAAATTAATGAGGCATTTGCGGACGGCCTATTAATGATGCGTTGGTGAACCTGGCCATATAAGTCACAGAAGAATTTGCTCTAAGTGCCATGACCTGTCTTTCTTGTTTATTATTCCTAGCATAAAGAAACATTTTTTTTTGGAAACGGGAAATGAAGATGATGATAGAAACATTGTTGAGATATTAATACAAGTCTTAAAATATTTTAGCAACCACTGAAGGAGGGAGGGGGGAATTGCTGTTCTTGACAGGTTAGGTTAGGACCCAGCAAAATTTACAGTTTCTTAAAATGCACACAATAACCTTTTGCGTAACGCATAACCAGAGTCAAATGTACAATAAAATATGCTAAACTACTGAAATTTGTCAAAATACCTTTGTATTGATAAAAAATAAAACTAGAAATGTGGTAATAGATGTCTACTCCTCCGCGCTATATAACACATCCATCATCCCCCTAGCGACATCCCCCCCATTTTTATTCGCAGGAACCACGAAAGTGCCCTGCGAGGCAGTTAACCTTTACTACTACTGCCTCTGCATGCGGTTAGTAACTAATGATAGCCGAAGAAACAGATGG
Organism: Meconema thalassinum; assembly: GCA_946902985.2. Lineage (NCBI taxonomy): Eukaryota > Metazoa > Arthropoda > Insecta > Orthoptera > Tettigoniidae > Meconema > Meconema thalassinum. Next base: position 152,208,948 of record OX336389.2, read on the forward strand.
AGTGCGATGAGCCATGCAAGGCTTTCCGCCAGTACTGCTCGAGTCTAAGCTGCGTGAACCTGAGAGGAATGTGCATCGCGGACTATGAGTAAAGGTGTTGACGAGTGATGAGGTTTCTCGGTCCGTGCATAGTACAGAACCAAATACATTGGTCGGTGAATCACTCACTCATTCCTAACACTACAGTTGTTTGAGCAACGGCCGAATGTTAGCAGTATTGGAATAGAAAGGAATACCATATATCTCGGTGGGCTGTTGACAGATCCTTCTCTTCACGCCCGACCCTTCCCTGCTCTTTCTCCTCACCCCGCAAGTTCATTGAGCTTGGACTCGAGCAGTACTTAGTACTCTAAAGCATCATCATTTGGGTTGGGAACATAATTACGTAAGTAGGTAGAGGAAAGGCAAGAGAAAAACCCCATAGGCAAAAAGGAAAGATTGTCTACAGGTAAAACCTGCCTTATTTGTGGTGTGTCATGCTCGCGTGCATGCTTTACTTGCCTTATTGTCATATGGGGATCTGGTCTCCTGTTAATGCTGGGGCTAACTGGCCACACCCTAGATCAGTGCTTTCCAGCTACTCGTGCTCCCTGTAACAGTTCTCTGCTCTTGAGAGGGACGACCTGCATTCAAGTACAGAGATTCTCTGCTCTCGTCCTGATCATGTCGTAGTTAAGCTTGATCGGTGTTGCTCCGCCGTAGCTGCTGCTGAAACAGGGATGTATACTATTAAGGGTGCATCGCATCTGGTCTGTGATTATTGGGATGAGTGTCCCAAGTCCCAACCTAGTTGCTTGTGGCTGTGTCGTGTTCGCCTGTTCTAGCCTTTTCTAACTGTACTAGTGTTTATTTATTGGCCATTTAACTAGCTCTCTGCCTAGTTAGCTGAGACCTGGCAGGTTTCCTATGAACTCTTCAACTAGCTACTACCTAGCTGATGGTTCTTCGATCTATCTGCCTAAGTGGAGGGTCCTATTATTATCCATCTAGCTTTCTGCCTTCATGCTTCGAGCTAATGTTTTTGCGATTTCTCAGTATGGGTGCTTTTCTTTGTGTGTACGTGCAGCTGGTGGCAGCTGCGTGGGATGGCCGCCTTATTAGTCGTTAAGGTTTGGAAAATTGGTGCTAGGCTGTATAGTGTCCCTTTTGCCACTGTCTATCTGCTCAACAGTCATCATCTCCACAGGTTGTGTTTGGGTATGGGGTATTTGCTTCTACGGTCATTGTTGTAAATAATAATGTTATTGGTTTTATGTCCTTTTTAACTACTCTGGCTTTTAGAGACGCCGGGGTGCGAGAATATTGCCCCGCAGGGGATCTTAAACGTGCCAGTAAATCTACTGACACGGCTCCCTTGCATTTGCGCACAGGATACGAACCTGCAACTTTGGGCCAACAAGCGAGAACGTTACCGCTGAGCCACGCAGCCAGTCAGTCATTGCTGTACCTGCCAATGCAGTGTACAAGTGGGTTGACCATGTTAGCTAGTGTGGCGCAAAAGGGTTTGCGGGTGAGCTTAAGTAGCCTATGTATTGCTCCAAGCTTGGTGTGTTGATTATTGTTTCAAGCACCCGTATAGCTGTGCCACACAGGAGTCTTGTAGCTAGCCACAAGAATTTGTTTTGCAAAAGCTGCAGTGCCTAAAGTTTTGATTTGGCTGTGATACCCCAGGCAGGGGAGGGCTACATAATGATTGGTCTGATCTACACTCCCATATAAATGCTAAATAGGGTTATGCTTAAGAAACATGCTTAAATAAAGAAATTTACAGCCAAAATATTTTTAAGAAAGAATAGCATGAAAGACATTAGATTACCAAAAAAGACAAAGCCAGACGAAATGTGAGCAATAACCAATAACCAAACATTATGCCTAGGGGCTGATGACCTTGTACGTCCGCCCCTTAAAACAACAATAACTAACAAACATTATGCCAACAGCCATGGACATGAACGAAGAATATGGCCAATAACTTTCATTTTTCAGTTAAAATAAACTTGCGGCAGTAGTATAGATCGTGATACATTCCCATATAAAATTCCCCTAAAAACAAAATGGCGGCATTGATGACATCATCGACGACATCACGAAAGACACTAAATTTATATCTGGCAAGCTTACAAAATAAGTTGGAAATAGGAGGTTCTGGGTGGGGAAAACCGACAGAAATTGGCTTTTACAATAACGACATGTGTTAAGGTTGTTTGATTCCATATTGGAATCGTGTAAGGTCTGTATTGACAGTAAGATTAACTATGACAAATGATGTCGAAGAACTCAGTCAATCAATACAATATGAAATGAAAATCACTCCTTAGGGTGCATGTTTTGAGCCCTGGGAACCCTTCATTAGACCTTTCATATCATCACTCAACAAGGATTACTAAACATATCAACATGCAGTTTAAAATACACACATCACTAAAACCTGTTAAAAACACTTGAAAATCCATTATATATTGTCATATGTGCGTTGAGTAGAAACGTGGATAACGACTCAGACTGTTGTATTCTTAAAAGAATGTCCTTAAAAATATGTTCTTGTTGTAGGTGAACCTGACACTGTTCAGATATTTCCATCCTTCTGATCAGTAAAATGGGCCAGGTTGTCATGTGTTGACGGAGATTACTCGACTCGTGCTGTGATAAAGCCTGAGTAAAACCATCCCCACAAGGTGTCTGCCATTGACCTAGTCGCTTTTCTTTTTTCTATCTGCTTGCTTACACCGTTCTTCTGCTAAGCTATTAAACCAATTTCACGAAACCGTCAAACTTTCGAGCATCAACATCAATACGTCATCTATGACTAAAGCCCAGCACGCATGCAGATATCCACAAATTTGTTCGCCATGCGGATAATGTTTGGAGTAAATTTGCGGATAGTTTTTAAAATACAATCCGAACTGGTTCATCTATACCTTGCGATACACCGGCGTTTAGGGAATTTTTAGGGATCTCAGCGATGTCCCGTGATGTCACGGCACGTATCGATATCGACTCGCTTTGGTTGCCGGGAGTCACAGCACGAATCGATATTGACTCGCTTTGATTGCTGGGAGTCAGCTGATTCATGCGCCAGTTTAGCGCGCGGTGTTGTCCGAAAAGGATGTCCATTTTTTTTCCCACCGATTTGCGTTTTGTAACCGTAATTTGAACAATTATTATTCCCTGAATAACCTATCTAGCAAGATTTTGATATTAGCAGTGGCGTGTGCCCGATTGTGTTGGCGATTTGTGATAAAATTGTTGAATTCCTGAAGTTGTTGCATTCAAATAAATTCTGTTACTTGTGAAAGGTGTGGTTGAAAATTAGTGCTTCTTCTTGTGCATGTGGAATAATACGGCATTTGGGATCTATCGGTGAGTTTTTCACGTTGTTCATATATTTATTTTGGTTGTTGCATTTAATAGGAAAGTTGCACTGTACTCTTCTAAAGCCATACACAATGCCATTTGTCTAAACGATAATATTACGCCAGGAACGGTGTTGGGGAATACGCCTGTTAAAATAGTAATGGATGGGTAAAATTTAGACAAATTGGCATTTACATGAACCCCTGCAAAATAGATATGACATTGTTTTGTATTAGACCTATCGGCCTATAGGTCTTGTTTTTGACGTTTCATATAGTAAACAGTATGTTAAGGATTGTGATTTCTAATTGAAATACAAGTAATTGCAGCCAATATTGGAAAGCATAAAAATACCAACCTAGCGGACGGGGGTGGGCGCAGCCCCCCAGCAAAAACAACATTATTGACCACAGTGTTTTATAATGGCATTGTGTTTGTGTTTGAGTATTTGCAGCCAACTTTGAAAAAAAAAAAAGAAACTACACAAAACCATTTCTTGCTACGTGGTGGGGTCAATTACATTATTGACCACAATGTTTTATAAGAATATTACAATGTTTGCCTGTTCTTCTATCGGGCGCGTCCCAGGTGGCGGATAGGGGGGCTCGCCGGACTTGTCCGGAGGGTTTGAGGGAAATAAAAATACCTATCGCGGACCAAAAACAGGCCCCTTGCCAGGGTTATGGTGAAGCTACGTTAAGCCTAGCAAGCCAGTAGTGGATATGGAACTGCTTTCAAAACGGGAACGGGCCTCGGAAAGGACAGATCTAAAGGAAACAGACCTGGCTATGGAAATGGACTACGAATTGGAACTCTGAATATAACTACATTGACGGGAAGAGTGGAGGAGATTGTAGATATGATGGAGAGGAGAAAACTGGATGTACTCGGACTAGCAGAGACCAGATGGAGAGGGGAAGGAAGAAAAGAACTAAGAAATGGCTTGCAGCTATACTGGATAGGAAATGAGGAGGGGAAGAGAAATGGAGTGGGAATGGTGGTGAGCGAAGGGCTGAGGGAGGAAGTAAAGAGGGTAACTGATAGAATAATTAGAGCCAGAATCACTGTGAAAGGTAGAAACCTGGACATTCTGCAAGTCTATGCACCACAGGTGGGATGCACAGAAGGCGAGAAGGACGAGTTTGAAGAAGAGTTACAGAGGCAGTTAGTGGGGAGAAACCTGATAGTCATGGGAGACCTAAATGCCCATGTCGGAACTGATAGAAGAGGTTTTGAGGAAGTGATTGGTGGTGAAGGATGGGGAAACAGGAATAAGGAAAGAGAGAGATTGTTGGAACTGTGCAAGATAAATGGGCTAATGGTTGGAAACACATAGTACAAGAAGAGAGCCATAAAATTACTAGGTACAGCAGGGATTTGACTAGGAAATCAGTGGTGGACTACATTCTATGCGGGAAGGAGACAAAGAAAGTATCACGGATATAAGGGTAATACCTTCAGAAGACCTGGACAGTGACCACCGTCTGCTGGTCGCCAAGGTAAGAGGACTGAAGGAAAAGAGGAGAACTGAGAACCAAGAAAGAAGAATAAGGACATGGAAGCTGAAGGAGGATGGAAATAAGGAGAAGTTCCAGATATTAGTGAGGAATAAATTACCGAAGGATGATCCGAGAACAGGTGAAGAAGAATGGAATGTTGGTAGAAGCAGCGGAAGTCGTGTGTGGCAGAACTAGTGGAAAGAAAAGGTGGAAGGAAACACCATGGTGGAACCCCAGAACTAAGGAAGCAGTGAAAAAGAAAAATGAAGCATTCAGGAAATGGTTCCAACAGAGGACAGACAGAACAAGAGAAGAATACCAAGAGCGGAAGAAAGAAGCAGGAGAATTAGTGAAGGAAGAGAAAAAGAAATGGCTGGAGAAATGGACAGAAATGATGGAGGAGGACTGTGATGGCAGTAAGAAAGTGTTGTATGGAATGATAAAGGCAAAGAGAAGAGATACAGGGGAAAATGTCAGAATGGTGGACAGGAATGGAAAGGAGATTGAAAATATGGAAGAAGTAAAGGTTATCTGGAGAGAATACTTCAAGGAACTCCTAAATCCAACTAAAACCAGCGTAGTGGACAGTGTGGAGGAAGAAACAGACAATGACCAAGACATTTCAGAGAAGGAATTGACATGGAAAGAAGTGGAGGAAGCATTAAAGAAGATGAAAGGGGGAAAGGCACCGGGAATAGACGAAGTGAGTTTGGAGATGGTGAGAGCAGCAGGGGTGATACGAACACAGTGGCTCTTTCGAGTAATGAAAGTGATATGGAGGGAGAAGAAAATACCAGAGGACTGGAAAAGAGGGATAATAATACCCATATTTAAAAAGGGAAGTAGGAAGGAATGCAAGAACTACAGGGGAATTACACTCATGTGCCACTGCGCCAAAATATTTGAGAAGGTACTGGAGAGAAGAATTCGGACAGAAGTTGAAGATGGGCTGAGGGAAGAACAGTATGGATTCAGGCCAGGAAGGTCAACAGTTGACCTCATCTTTGCTGTAAAGACAGCTACAAGAACACCATTATGAATATGGGAAAGATCTGGTGATGACCTTCTTGGATATTGAGAAAGCATATGATAGTATTAATAGAAACAAGGTATGGGAAGCAATGAGAGCAAAAGCAGTGAACAAGGAGACAGTGGCAAGAGTGAAAGCAATGTACGAGGGAAGCAAAAGCTGTGTAAAGGTGGGAAGAGAGAGAACTGAATGGTTTCAACTGGAGAGTGGTCTGAAACAGGGAAGTGCCCTCTCACCCCTGTTATTTATAGTGGTGATGGATGAAATCATACGAAAAGTGGTAAATAGCATTGGGGAAAGGAAAATGAAGGCAATGTTGTTTGCTGATGACCTTCTGGTATGGGGAGAGGATGAGGAAGAAGTACAAGAGCAATTAGATGAGTGGGAGATGGTAGTGTTATCATATGGGATGAAGTTCTCAGCACAAAAGAGAGAAGTGGTCATCACAACGAGGAGGAAGAACAGACTGGATATGGGCATAACACTTGGAGGACAGCAGTTGCAGAAAGTAGAAAGCTTCAAGTACTTGGGAAGCAGAATTGAAGAAAAGGGAGGCAATAGGATGGAAATAAATGAAAGGGGAAGGTGCGCAGATGGATTTTTCAAGAGTGTTAGGGGGATGATATGGAATAAAGATGTACCACAAAAATGTAAAGGAATCATCTACAAGACCTACTTTGTGCCAATTTTGACGTATGGTTCAGAAACATGGGTGATGAAGGAAAGGGACAAGAATAAAATACGAGCAGTGGAGATGAAGTTCCAGAGGAGTAGGGTAGGAGTGACAAGAATGGACAGAGTAAGGAATGAGAGAGTCAGAGAGATGGTAAGAGAGGAACCACTGCAAAATAGAATAGAGCGATCTAGGCTACAATGGTATGGACATGTGAGGAGGATGCAAGAGGAGAGGATACTGAAGAAGATGTGTGGAATGGAAATGACGGGAAGGAGGCCAAGGGGAAGACCAAGGGACAGATGGACAAAAGGAGTTAAAAAGAGTGTGGAGGAAAGAGGAGTGTGCTGGGACACAGTGAATGACGAGAGATGGTGGATGGACAGGAAACGATGGAGAGGCTTATGTTCCAAGCAGACCCGACCAGCGGTTGGAAACTGCTCAAGATGATCATGATGACCAGCAGCTAGGTTAATGTATTGATGCCAACCGGCGATTATTACAGACCGCAATCGTTTGAGCATGACTATTACATAAAAACAAATTGGCTGCTTTTGTGATGTTATCAACCACTTGACGAAATGCTTCTCTGGCAAGATTATGGGAAAAGCCTTGGTTATAGGTTATTTTGGATGGTGACAACTCAATAACAGAAATGAGCATTAAAAAACCTTCGAAACGCATTGTGTTTCGTCATATGTAATTTATTTATTGGCCTACCTCAATTTGGCACGCCGTACATACGAAAATATTATAATTTAGGGTTACATTTATGACATATTTTTAAAATTCCGTTTCGGGATCTGTAATTCGCCTATATAGTTGAATTACAGATGACGTTAAACGTTGTAATTAATTTAATTTTATATTTATAAGACATTGTATCGAAAGCCGTAATTGACCTATATAGCTCAATTAAAGATTTTGATAATAATGTTATTGGTTTTACGTCCCTTTTAACTACACTGGCTTTTAGAGACGCCGGGGTGCCGGAATTTTGCCCCGAAGGGGATCTTTAACGTGCCAGTAAATCTACTGACACGGCTCCCTCGCATTTGCGCACCCTCAAATGCCAGCTGACTGCGCCAGGTTTCGAACCTGCAACCTTGGGCTCAGCAAGCGAGAACGTAAAGATTTTGATGCAATGTTTTATTAACATGAAATTATAATAATTACGATGTGTATCGTCATCTGTAATTGATCTACATAGGCCAATTATAGATTTCGATGCGTAAAATTAAAAATATCAACTGAAATTACGATGTGTATCGGAATCTGTAATTGACCTATATAGGCCAATCACAGAATTCGATGCGGAAATTGTAAAGTATAAAGTTAAATTGTGAAATTGTATTCCGCATCGGAATCGTTAATTGAGCTATATAGGTAAATTATAGATTTCGATGCAATTTTATTTATTCACGAAATGAAGATAATTACGATGTGAATCGGAATATTTAATCGACCTACCTAGGACAATTAAATATTTCGATACGGAAATTTTAAATTAATGACGTGAATTTGCGAATGTTTTTTATGTATCGGAATCCTTAATTGAGCTACATAGGTCAATTATAGATTTCGATGCATTGGTCGTTTCGAGGCTTTTTGTGTTTCCCCACCCAAAAACCCCTATTACCCAGGCCTTTCCCGTAAGCTTGCTGGAGCAGTATTTCGTGACATCGTTGATGACGTCACGGAAGTCGCCATTTTGTTTTAGGGGAATTTTATCCGCGGCTGGATCGCAATGTATAGTAGTATCAATAAATGATAAAAATGGTCCGGTTAGCTCAAACAATGCCAGCGTTTCACCCCAGTGTGCCGTTGGGCTCGTCAGTTGGTACAGACACATCTACCAATACGCGTGGCTAGCACATACTGAGAAGGCCATGCAAGACACAAAATACAAGCAGTATTGACGTCACGAGCATGCCAATGTGCTACGGGAGTCAAACTCCCTTTCATAAAAACAAAAGCCTTACCTTGGCAATCCAATATAAGGTTTTGAATATGATGTAGTTTCCATTTGAGCGGATGAATTATCAATAAATGATAAAAATGGTCCGGTTAGCTCAAACAATGCCAGCGTTTCACCCCAGTGTGCCGTTGGGCTCGTCAGTTGGTACAGACACAACTACCAATACGCGTGGCTAGCACATACTGAGAAGGCCATGCAAGACACAAAATACAAGCAGTATTGACGTCACGAGCATGCCAATGTGCTACGGGAGTCAAACTCCCTTTCATAAAAACAAAAGCCTTACCTTGGCAATCCAATATAAGGTTTTGAATATTCCCAAAGGGAATATGATGTAGTTTCCATTTGAGCGGATGAATTATCAATAAATGATAAAAATGGTCCGGTTAGCTCAAACAATGCCACCGTTTCACCACAGTGTGCCGTTGGGCTCGTCAGTTGGTACAGACACACCTACCAATACGCGTGGCTAGCACATACTGAGAAGGCCATGCAAGACACAAAATACAAGCAGTATTGCTTGTATTTTGTGTCTTGCATGGCCAACTGACGAGCCCAACGGCACACTGGGGTGAAACGCTGGCATTGTTTGAGCTAACCGGACCATTTTTATCATTTATTGATAATTCATCCGCTCAAATGGAAACTACATCACATTCCCTTTGGGAATATTCAAAACCTTATATAGGCCCAGCAAGCCAGTAGTGGATGAAACCAAATGCTCTCAAAAATGGAACGAGCCTCGGACAGGATGGATTTAATAGACGACGACACGGCTGTACACACGGACTAAGATTTGGAACTTTAAACCTAAGAACGCTGACGGGGAAGGTGGAGGAGATAGTAGATATGATGGAAAGAAGGAAGTTGGATTTATTGGGATTGGCAGAAACAAAGTGGAAAGGGGAAGGAAGGAGAGTACTGAGAAAAGGCTATACACTGTACTGGAGTGGGAACGAAGAGGGAAAGAGGAATGGAGTGGGAGTAGTAGTACGAGATGGTTTAAAGGAAGAAGTGAGGAGAATAAGTGATAGGATGATGAAAGTGAAAGTAGCACTGAGGGGAAAGACCGTAGAAATAGTGCAAGTGTATGCTCCACAAGTAGGCTGCGCCTCTGAAGAGAAGGAGGAGTTTGAAGAGGAATTGCAGAAGCAGCTGGTAGGAAGAAATATGATTGTTATGGGGGACCTCAATGCCCATGTAGGAAGAGAAAGACAAGGTTATGAGATTGTTCTAGGACCAGAGGGTTGGGGCGGAAGAAATGAGGAAGGAAAGAGACTGTTAGACTTCTGCCAGAGGAACAGCCTGCTAGTTGGGAACTCCTGGTTTAAGAAAAGAGAGAGCCACACAATCACATGGTACAGTGATGACTTGACCAGGAAGTCGGTGGTAGACTATATACTGTATGAGAAAGAACTAAATAAGAACATCACGGACATCAAGGTTATACCATCGGAGAACCTGGATAGCGACCATCGATTGCTGGTAATGAACCCGAGAGGGAGTAAGGAGAAGAAAGGGACTGAGAACCAGGAAAGACGTATAAGGATATGGAAACTGAAAGAAGGGGATAGAAGGGTCGAGTACCTCAAAATGGTAAAGGAAGGAATTCCAACAGATGAAGAAAGAGGGGTGGAAGAGGAATGGGCTAGATTTAAGAAGACACTAGTAGGTGCAGCAGAAGCAGTATGTGGGAGGACAAGTAGTAAGAAGAGGTGGAAGGAAACACCATGGTGGAATGAGAAGACAAAAGATATAGTAAGGGAAAAGAAAAAAGCCTTTAGGAGGTGGTATCAAAATAGGACGGTAGAGACAAGGGAAGAGTACCAGGAAAGAAAGAAGGAGGCGAAGGGAGTGGTGGCTGAGGAGAGAAGGAAGTGGATGGAAGAGTGGACAAAGATGATGGAGGAGGATAGTGAAGGTACAAAAAAGGTCCTGTATGGGATGGTAAAAAATAAGAGGCGGAAGGATCCTACGGATTATGTTAGAATGGTGAACAAAAGGGGACAAGAGATAGAAAATAGGAAAGAACTGAAGAAAATGTGGAAAGAATATTTTGAAGAACTTCTGAACCCAAATGGAAAAGATGTTGAGGAGGAAGAAATCGGGGAAGACGAAGATGAACTGCAAACAGAAAAGGACTTAACATGGAAAGAAGTGGAAGATGCAGTGAACAAGATGAAAGGAGGGAAGGTACCGGGTGTGGATGAGTCGAGTGTGGAGATGGTGAGAGCAGCAGGAGAGGTGGGGATACAGTGGCTGTACCGAGTGATAAGGACAGCATGGAAGGAAAGGAAGACCCCAGAGGACTGGAAAAAAGGAATCATTGTCCCGATCTTCAAGAAAGGTAGTAGAACAGATTGCAGAAACTATCGGGGAATAACACTGATGAGTCATTGTGCAAAGATCTTCGAGAAAGTTTTGGAAAAGAGAATTAGGACAAGGATAGAAGGAGGGATGAGGGAAGAACAACATGGCTTCAGAGCAGGAAGGTCCACAGTGGATTTGATTTTTGCTGTAAGGCAGTTACAAGAACAGCACTATGAGTATGGAACAGATCTACTGATGGCCTTCCTGGACATTGAGAAAGCATATGACAGTGTATGCAGAAACAAAGTATGGAAGTCCCTGGAGGATAGAGGAGTAGAGAAATGGACTATAAAGAGGATAAAGGAGATGTACAAGGGAAGCGTGAGCTGTGTGAAAGTGGGATTAGAGAGATCAGACTGGTTGGAACAGAGAAACGGCCTGAAACAAGGAAGTGCACTGTCACCGTTACTTTTCATTGTGGTGATGGATGACATAATGCCCGAGTGGCACAAGTAATTGGGGACAGAAAGATGAAAGCAATGGTGTTTGCAGATGATTTGATGATTTGGGGAAACAAGGAGGAGGAGGTACAGGAACAGTTGGACGTGTGGGAAGGAATAATACAAGGATATGGGATGAAATTTAGCATAAATAAGAGTGAGATGGTGATCACAACAAGGAAGAAGGAAAGAACCACAACGGGAATAACAATTGGTGGGGAACAGCTGAAGGAAGTGGAGAGTTTCAAGTATCTGGGAAGCCTGATACAAGATAATGGAAGAAACGATAGAGAAATAAATGAGCGGGGGAGGCAGGCAGAAGCATTTCGGAGGAGTGTGAGAAGCATGTTATGGAGCAAGGATGTCCCTCAGAACAGCAAAAAGATCATGTATCGGACGTACTATGTCCCTATCCTGACGTATGCCTCGGAGACCTGGGTTATGAAAGGAAGGGAGAAGAGCAAAATACAGGCCAGTGAGATGAGGTTCTTGAGAAGCAGTATTGGAGCTACAAAGATGGACAGAATAAGAAATGAGAGGACCAGAGAATTAATGAAGGAGGAACCATTACAGGATGGTATAGAGAAATCTAGACTTAGATGGTATGGACATGTAAAACGAATGGAGAAGAGGATACCCAGGAGAGTACATGAGACGAAGTGGGAAGGAAGGAGACCGAGGGGAAGACCGAGAGACAGGTATCTGAAGGGGATGGAAGAAAGCGTGAAGAAGAGAGGAGAAGACTGGACAAGGGTGGAGGCTGAGAGATGGTGGGAAGACAGAAGACGTTGGAGAGGCTTGTGTTCCAAACAGACCCGGCCAGTGGCTGGAAACTGTGCAAGATGATGATGATGATGATGATATTGGATTGCCAAGCTAAGGCTTTTGTTTTTATGAAAGGGAGTTTGACTCCCGTAGCACATTGGCATGCTCATGACGTCAATACTGCTTGTATTTTGTGTCTTGCATGGCCTTCTCAGTATGTGCTAGCCACGCGTATTGGTAGGTGTGTCTGTACCAACTGACGAGCCCAACGGCACACTGGGGTGAAACGCTGGCATTGTTTGAGCTAACCGGACCATTTTTATCATTTATTGATAATTCATCCGCTCAAATGGAAACTACATCATATTCCCTTTGGGAATATTCAAAACCTTATATGTATAGTAGTCCCATCCGAACTTGTTGAATATCATTACTACGACCCCCATGTTTGACAAATATTTTTCATGACAAAATGTAAGATGATTTAAGTTAATCTCAAATAAGTTATGTCAAGCATAATTAACACTCCGAACTGAAAAGTGTTGCAATTCTAGCTGTATAAAATTCATTTTACACATAGTACATGAAATGCATAGCCTAGGGGAACGACTTTCTCCTGAAATGTCTTAAAGTGTTGCTTTAATGCTTTATGCTCAATCTAATTTAACTATTATTGTAATGCCAGTAGATTCGGATAACAGCCGTGCGGATGTGGGGCGGATGCGGATAACATTTTAGTATCCGCGCAGGGCTCTACCTATGACACCAAAATTCCACCGACTGAAGCTACTTGAACCAAATTATCTATGCGAATAGGTAATACGACAGTAACGCTGAATGAACGTAGAACATGCGATAAAATTCTCTATAATACATGAATAGCCAAAATACCTTATAAAACAATGAGAAATAAATCAGGGGACGATGTTTCCTCTTCCGCCGTCTGTGACCCACCCAGCCATCCCAAATGGGATCACGACTTATGTAGCGAAAATTACAGCTGTGGGCACCATTATCCAAATCAATCATCGGTTGCGGTCGTGAGTATTCGGGTCAATTCGTTAGCCCCGCTGGTCTGTCTAAGCGCCAGTAAAATAGTCAAAACAGTACTGCCAACCTCGCCCTTACGGTACTATATAAAACAAACAAGCGTCCAGTTAATTCTCTAGCGCGCATCATTCGTGTGCAGCACTCAGTTCATTTGATAGTGCGCCGAATTGAATCATTTATTCACTATGAATTGTCGAAGTTGCCTTACAACCATCAGTAACTTCAATTTGTGGTTTTATGATCAACATAAGTTGCTGAAGCTATTGCAACAAAACATTTTAGTAAGTTACCAAAAACACTACTGTGCGCAAAATGACATCGTGAAGTGGAAGTTAGTTGGATAAAACATAACCTATCTGTAACCTGCAAGAAGAGGATACCCGGACGTCAAAACAGTATCCACACCCGACCATTCTAACCTTTGTTTTGTCCAATCCAATGATTTTTGACAATGGTTTCAGCCTAACTCGCCCAGATCAATGGTTTCGTGTCAACCGTGCCCCGCTAACTGTACGCAGCCAAGGCCACACCTACACCCGACTATTCTAACCTTCATTTTATCCGATCCAATGGTTTTTGACAATGGCTACAGCCTAACACGTCCAGATCAATGGTTTATGACAATGGTTACAACCGAAATGAAAGTGGGAATCATGAATGCCATGACCCTGACAGGCAAGGTGGAGGAGGTGGTAGACTTCATGGAGAGGGAGAATGTTGGATTGATGGGGCTGAGTGAAGTGAAATGGAAAGGTAAAGGACGGAAGAAATTGAGGAAAGGATATACATTATACTGGAGTGGTGGCCAAGAGGCAAAAAATGGCGTGGGACTGATAACCTCGAAACAACTGGAGGAGTATGTTGAAGTGGTCGAGTGTGTGAGTGACAGAATAATGAAAATTAGAATGAAGATGAAAAATGACGTGATGGACTTCATACAAGTGTATGCACCACAGACTGGAAACAGAGAAGAAGATATCGAAGTATTCCTGGAGGATGTAGAAAGAGTAATTTCAGATGTAGAAGTGGTGATCATGGGAGATATGAACGCACAAGTCGGAAACGAGAGACAAGGAACGGAAGAAGTCATTGGATCATATGGATATGGGAAAAAGAACCGGGAAAGACAGGAACTTGTAAACTTTTGTGAAAGGAATGGACTGATAGTGGGTAATTCATGGTTTCGGAAGAAAAACAGCAGGAAAATTACGAGATATGGTTGGGGCGACAGAAGAACAAAATCAGTAATTGACTACTTTCTGGTGGAAAGGACTAATCGCAGAAAGCTGATAGATGTGACAGCTTTACCAGGAGAAGCATTTGATAGGGACCATAGAGCTGTAGTGGCAAAATTTAGATGGGAAAAATTGGAAAACCTAAAGGAGATCAGAGAAAGTAAAATAAAAGTATGGAAATTGAAAGACAAAACTGTACAGGAAGATTTTCAGGAGAGATTGAAGCAACAAATCCCAGTTACTGAAGTGGAAAACATAGAAGAGGAATGGTCCCACTTTAAAAAGGCATTTGTTGGTGCAGCAGAGAGTGCTTGTGGTAGGACGTCAACAAAAGTGAAAGAGAAGGAGACCCCATGGTGGAATGAGGAAGTGAGGAAAGCAGTGAAAGAAAAGAAGTCTGCATGGAAAGAATGGAACCGAGATCAAACAGAAGAAAGCAAAAGGAAGTATCACGACAGCAAACGGAGGTGTAAGAAAGTGGTAGAAGAAAAGAAGAAAAGTTGGGAAGAATTTACACGAAGAATGGAAACAGATGTAAGTGGCAGTAAAAGGATGCTGTATGGGCTTCTAAGAAGTAAGAGGAAAGAAAGAGTTACTACAAAGCTAGTGAAAAAGGAAGATGGAGAGTTGTTAACACACCCAGAAGAGATAAAGGACGATGGAAGGAGTATTTCGATAAGCTATTGAATGTGAGCAATTGTACTGGTGAGATGGAAGTGACACAACCTGACGACTCTATAACAGAAGATGATATAACAATGCTGGAGGTGGAATTAGCAGTACAGAAAATGAAGATGGGAAAAGCAACAGGGGTGGATGAAATCAGTGTAGAAATGATTAAGGCTGCTGGACCTGTTGGTATGCAATGGTTGTATCGACTGCTAAAGTGTGTGTGGAAATGGAAATGTGTACCAGAAGACTGGAAGAAAGGGCTAATAATACCATTGTTTAAGAAGGGGGACAAGTAAAATACTGGAAAGGATATTAGAAAGAAGAATGAGAAGAAAGGTGAAAGGAGAGTTGCAAGAGGAACAGTATGGCTTCAGGAGTGGAAGATCCACAGTGGACCTAATCTTTAGCTTGAGGCAGGTGATGGAAAAGAACTAGGAATATGGAGAGGATTTGATCATGACTTTCATAGATCTAGAAAAGGCATATGATAGTGTCCCCTGAGAGAAAGTATGGGAAACCATGGTTAAGAAGAGACTGGGAAGAGAAATGTTGGAAATGGTGCAAGCAATGTACAACAACTGTGTTAGCAGGGTACTGACTCCAATTGGAAAGACAGATTGGTTTAGGAACAAGACTGGACTAAGACAGGGGAGTGTGCTGTCACCTCGCTTGTTCATAATGGTCATCATCATCATCTTGTACAGTTTCCAGCCCCAGACTGGGTCTGTTTGGAACATAAGCCTCGCCACTTAGTCCTTTCTTCCCACCATCTCTCCGCTGTCACTCTGGTCCAGTCCTCGCCTCTCTTCTTGACACATTCCTCCACTCCTTTCAGCCATCTATCTCTTGGTCTTCCCCTTGGTCGTTTCTTCTGCATCTGCATCTCATGTATCCTCATGGGAATCTTCTTCTCATCCATTCTCTTTGTGTGTCCATACCACCTCAGTCTTGATGTCTCAATCCCACCTTGCAAGGGCTCCTCTTTCACCATTTCCCTGACCTTTTCATTCCTCACCCTGTCTCCTCTTGTTACTCCGATCCTACTTCGCAAGAACTTCATTTCACCTGCCTGTATTCTGCTTATGACTCTTTTCTTCATTGTCCACGTTTCTGAAGCATAGGTCAGTATTGGGATATAGTAGCTTCTGGATAACACTTCCTTGCTTTTTTGTGGGACATCTTTATTCCACACTAAGCTCCTAATGCTTCTCAGAAATGCTTCTGCCTGTCTGCCACGTTCCGTAATCTCTTTGTCATTTCTCCCATTTTCTTCCACTATACTTCCCAAGTACTTGAGACTTTCCACCTTCTCCAGCTGTCCACCTCCAAGTGTTATCCCACTCATTGGTCTGTCCTTTTTCCTGGTCATTAACAGGATCTCACATTTACTGATGTTGAACTTCCATCCGTACTCTCCCACTGTTTCTTCCCAAGCCTTCAGTTGCTCCTGAATTTCCTCCTCCTTGTTTCCCCAGACCATGAGATCATCTGCAAACACCATTGCTTTCATCTTATCTTCTCCTATATTTCCTGCTATCCGTGTCATTACCTCGTCCATAACCACAATAAAGAGAAGGGGTGACAGCGCACTACCCTGTTTCAGGCCACTCATTTTTCTGAACCAGTCTGTTCTTTCCCCTCCAACTTTCACACAACTCACACTTCCACAATACATTTCCTTCACTCTGCCTACAGTCCCTTTTTCCACTCCCATGTTTTCCATTGCTTGCCAAACCTTCTCCCTATCATAGGCCTTTTCGATGTCCAGGAAGGCCATCAACAGATCCTCTCCAAATTCGTAGTGGTGTTCCTGGAGCTGTCTCACTGAAAATATGAGATCCACTGTTGATCTCCCAGGTCTGAATCCATACTGCTCCTCACTCAATTTTCTCTCCACTTTGGCTCGTATTCTACTTTCTAATATCTTTTCATATATCTTGGCACAGTGAGGTGTGAGTGTGACTACCCTGTAATTTCTGCACTCCTTTCTGCTTCCTTTCTTAAATATTGGGACAATTAATCCTTTCTTCCAATCTTTTGGGGTCTTTCTCTCCTTCCATATCACCCTCATCACACGGTACAGCCACTGTTTCCCAACCTCCCCTGCTGCCTTCACCATTTCAACACTCACTTCATCCACACCCGGTGCTCTTCCTCCTTTCATCTTGTCTATAGCCATCTCCAGTTCTCTCCAAGTCAGATCCTTTTCCATTCCTGTGTTGTCTTCTCCATCTTCCAATACATTGTCTTCCTCCCTATGACCATTTGGATTCAGCAAATCCTCAAATTACTCTTTCCACACTGTCTTGAGTGTCCCTTTGTTGTGTACCTCATTTCCGTTTTTGTCCATCATTACCACATCCTCTCGCAGACCTCTTCTCTTACTTTTGACCATCCCATAAAGTACTTTCTTATTTCCTCTGCTGTCTTCCTCCATCATCTCTGTCCACTTTACCATCCACTTCTTCCTCTCCTCTGCGACAATCTTGTTTGCTTCTTTCTTCTTTATCTTATAATCTTCCCTTGCCAGATCAGTTCTTTCCTGGAACCACACTCTGAAAGCCTTGTTCTTCCTTCCCACAGCTTCTTTTACTCTCTCATTCCACCATGGTGTCTCTTTACACCGCTTTCTGTTGCTTGTTCTTCCACATACTGCCACTGCAGCTTCCACCATTGTGTTTTTGAATTGCTTCCATTCCTCTTCCTCTGTTTTAGGATTGTCTGCTGGCATCCTTTCCCTTATTATCTTCTGGAATTCTTCCTTGACTTCCTTTTCCTTGAGTTTCCATACTTGGTTGTTCATAATGGTGATGGATGAAATTGTAAAGGAAACAAAGGAAGCATATGGACATAAAGAAATGTAGTTACTGTTATTTGCAGATGATATTGTGGTCTGGGGAAGGAACACCGAAGAAGTGCAAAAACAACTAGATGCACTGAACGAAAATATTCAGAAGTATGGCCTGAAAATCAGTATAGAGAAAAGCAAGACCATGGTGATGACAAGAGGGGAAAGACAAGGAAAGGGCACTGTGAAAATTGGAAGTCAGAGTTTGGAAATTGTGGACACGTTCAAATACCTATGAAGTGAATTGATGCAAACTGGTAGGTTGGACATGGAGATTGGCAGGAGGGTACAGCAGAGCAATGCATTCTATCAAAGTGTAAGAAAACTTGTTTGGGATAAGGAAGTACCAAGGAAAAGCAAGGAGGTAATGTATAAAGTGTACTATGTTCCCATATTAACTTACGCAGCTGAGACTTGGACCCTGACAAGCAGGCAAGAGAGTAGAAACCAAGCCAGTGAAATGAAATTCCTAAGAAGTATGATAGGAAAGACAAGGAAAGACAGAGTGAGGAATGAAGATGTTAGGAAGGAAGTTGGGATGGGAAAACTAAATGAGAGAATTGAGAAGAATAAACTAAGGTGGTTTGGACATGTAAAGAGGATGGAGGAAAATAGAATACCAAGACAGATGCTGGAGGCGAAGTGCAAGGGTAAGAGAGCAAGAGGAAGACCTAGAACAAGGTGGATGGATTCAGTGAACAACAGCGTAAGAAAAAGAAATCTGGACTGGGACAAGACCATGGAAGAAGAATGGTGGAAGGAAAGAGGAAAGTGGAGAAGTGCCAAAATACCCCGACCCGGCAGGAGCTGGATAAGGGGAAATGATGATAATGATGATGATTACAGCCTAATGCGACCCAATCATTTTTTTTTTATCAACAGTGATTTTGTATCCCACATGTGGGCAACAATGTGTGCCGTTAGGGAGCGCTTTGTTGACAGTTTAACAAGATTCAAGCGCTGTCGGAAACTGGCTTCCGTTTTTAAAAGAGCAATAAATAAAAACACATATTTACTTATGAAACAAGAACACAAGGTATGTAAAGTCATATTCATGTCCGATGCAAGTGTATAAGCCACGTTCTTGTCTCATTCAGAATTAATGTGCCACCGCTGGCTTCCCGCGGCCGCTTCTCAACCCGACCATTCTAACCTTAGTTCCGTCCAATCCAATGGTTTTAGAGTGTGGCCTGAGTTAGCTATATACATCCCTGGTTTTTGTTACGCAAGAATAATCTTTTGTGTGCTGTATTTTGTAACCCACATGTTGGCAACAGCATGGCCGCCTTGCTGACAGTTGAACGAGATTCGAGCACTGTCAGAACATGACTGCCGTTGTTAAAAGAAAGCAGCGAATAATAAAAAAAACACATATTTACGTAATTTAACACATTTTAGGTGCAGTAGTGACTGGGTTAACTAATTTGAATAGGTTAATGTCCCCCAGAAGTGCAAATAAGGAAACAAGTTATGTAAAACCCACGAAGACGTCAAATGCAAGTGTAAAAGCCACGTCTTGATCTTCATTTAGAATTTTAAAAAATATATCTTCGGCTTTTAATTAATTAGGGTCACCGGGGCCAACTAGGCTCACTTTCTGTTTTGGCTGGGGATTTAAGGCCGGATGCCCTTCCTGACGCCACTTGATTTTTCAGGTAAAAATTCCACCCTGCTGTCACCGGGATTCGAACCCCGGCCGTCCGGGAGAAAGACGAGCAGCTAATTTTTGTATTTTGCAGAAGAAGGCCGTATGGACTAACACATTTTATTTTATTAACATATAGGCTTTCGTCCGACGTGTAGCTTTTCACCCATTTAAATAAAATACCTAGGTTTATTATACACCGTACAAACCATGCGATGATAAAATAGGAATTTTAACCTAAAAGGTACTCACGTACAGGAACGGTGGTAATCACTGTAATAAATCAAAATGTTTTCTTCTCTGGAACTTATCTCTTCTGTACTGCCTGAAATAAAGAAATAATAATGTAAGACACCTTAATGAATGAAAAACAAAAGAAGCTCTTAGGTTGGAATTCAGAGACATTTCTTGAGGACACCTTGAGGAGACCTTGAGGCTTCCTCCAATCTGATGGTCTCCTTGAGATTGATTTTGCCGTCAGAGTCATTTCCTTAAGGTCTCCTTACTCAAGGGATGCTCAAGCAAGACCGACTCGGTCTTGGCAAAAGGCTTCCTCAAGGCTTCCTCGAAAGTAAGATTCACTGGTACCAATCACATACGAAAAGTTTCACTAGTGTTATTCGAATAAGAATTAAAGCTGACGTGTCTTACAATATAATCTGATGTTGCATGATATTAACGTTGATATGTTAAACATTATGATTGTCAGTTAGTCACATATGATACATGTGTGATTAGCGCATACTTATTAATAAATTTATTAAAGCACAAAATATGCAGTATGAAATTACAACTAGTTTGAACAGAACTGAGACAGAGATAACCTCCTCTGCCCACACCACATCACGTGGTATCGATCACATCTTCTACCACATAGGGCACATACACAATTTAAGTCTGGCTGATGAAATCTTCTGTTATTAACACACTTTGAAGTGTGTCTCGCCATCGAAGGACAGTGGCAGTAAAGAGCAACTTAATTGCCACTATGGGCTAGCCAACACAGGAGTACAGTACAGAGGAAAGTATTGGGGATCACTGTGGAGAGAAAACCACTACATAGGCCTATCCACTTGTAGAGCTTGAGCATGGTTAGGACAAAATAGACCCATTTTGCAAGGGGGATTCTGAATTAAAATGTTTCCTACTCGGATAGATTGCAGCTTGTACTGCATAAGTGTACATACGATGGTAGGCACACTGTCACACATCGGAAAACCAAGGGTACGTGGCCTACTCACAATATTTGCTAGATGGACTTAATATTGTGATGAGACTGTACAAATTGTAGCAGACTTTATAGCTTCTCAGCTCATGAAATGCAAAAAAAAAAAAAACACATAAAACATAACTATAACATTCAAAGAATAATAACGATACCGTAGTTATTTATTATAATGAACATTAAAGGAAAGGGAACTATTGTAAATAAAGTTGTAATGGACTTCTAGTTCTGATTAAAAATAGAACCATGCCAGTTTCTTGTAATGAAATTACTGCTTTATGAAAGCAGTGCCATAAACTTGACTCTACTTTTACTAGTTAATGTTAATGGTTATAATATTTATCCTTTCTTTCTGATATTTTTAATTGGTGTTTTTTTCTTGAGTGTTACCTTAACATAATGAATTTTCTTTTCAGAAAATGGTTGAACAAATAAACAAAAAATTGGGACAGCGAGAAAAGCATTTGTGTGACGAAAAAACAGAACATGACCCAGCGGTGCATGCTCTCTTGGGGCAGGTGTATATCGAAATACCGTTTGCCCTGGACAGTGATACGTTCACATAAGATAGGCAGGTTGGAGAGGCAGCATCAATATAAGAAGAGCCTATCATCGAGCTGGTCATAGAACCAGATAAGGCTGGCACCAGTACATCGAATGATGAAAGCCCAACAGGTTTGTCAGAGAGATAGTTTTAAGACAGTTTGCAGAACAATGTTCTCCTACCCGATATTATTCTCATTTCTATGGAGTCTGGGATTTGTAAAACAGAGAGCCATGTAGCCTAATGTCATCACGCCAGGAGATGGCAGTTCAACACGCTGCGACGGGGTAAGGGGGTCTTGCAGTACGCATGCGCAGCCCAACTATTCCAAACCTAAATATATCGGTTGGCAGTCAGTTGCTGCTTCTTCCTGCATGATAATTTGTTACCTTCTTACTTTCAATAGGCTATTCTTATAAGTCTTTGTGTTTACTTTTAAGAGGGCGCTAAAGTCAGCCGGCCGGCCGCTCGTGGCAGGCTCTGCTTATGGCATTGAGAGAGTGTTAAAATCTACGTTTTAAATAGGTCAATGGCTCAAATTAAACAAAACTTCACTTTCAAATCACGTAAATACCTTCAATAGCACTTATTAAACATTTCAAATGAGATTTCATTGATAATAACATTTTGTATCATTGAAACTGAGAAGCAATTTTCCCATAAGGCAAGGCCTTTTTTTCACCGATTTTACTTCAGAAATTAAAAATCAATGTGAATGTCAAAAGTGATGAAAAGTTACATGGTTGTAAAGGGTACTTGTTTAAGAATGCTTCTATAGAGATGAATCTTGCTTTTCTCCTGCGTGTTTCTATAAAAGAAGCAGTTTTTAATGCCCTACACCTTCAGTCGTAATGCCGCTGCCGAAGAAGTTCGCTGCTGAGCCACAAGAGCGCAGGCGTAATGGGTCGATAAGGCAGAGTGACGAGTTATTTCGAGCACTGAGAACGACACTAACAGCTGATGTATTGTTTTCGTTGAATAGGATTTTACTGTGTTTACTTCCGTTTTTTCAACAAACTGTTAGTAGGTTCATCTTCTGTATACAGTGTTATTAATTCAACGAGTTTAAGTATAACTTATTGTGAAACATTTTTCTATCATACACTTATTAATTAAAAGTACAGGGTCCTTCTTTTCTATCCATCTAGCAAGTTCGTTATTGTTACTTTTCAAGGGGCGGAACTAAGTGGTCATCTTCCCCTGTCCATCTAGCAACATGGCAGCACTATACCTCTCGGCAATGAGTCACGCGGCAACGCATGAATTTTGCCGCTGCGCTGCTATGACGCTAGACCGAAAAAAGGACCCTGTATAAAAATCAGATCTATTATGATTTAACATTATTGTCCTACAATAATACTCTGGTAGTTTCATATATTTTAACTAATTCTGAACCTACAGTAGCACTAAAAATATTAGAAAACGCATGACGAGAAAAACATAATCATGGAAAGGAGAGACATCATAGTGGCGAGAACTGTATTTTTAATGAGCGTACAGTCACTCGTCCTGCTAGAAGGACCTTCCGGAAGTACTTTTGTACAAAGCGGCGAGCCCTTCCAGCAGGACTTTGGACCCTTATGGCAAATGTTTGAACTGGCCTTCCAGCAGGACCTGTCCTTCCGGCAGTACTTTGGGTTATCAGAGCGTAATAATACTGCAGATCTGGTAATGGGCAAACAATAGAAGTCTGTAAATATTCTAAAACAGTGTAATAGGACTCATTGACTAATACAATAACTGTCTCGTAACCACTTATTGGCTCTAAAATGTATAAACGTATTTTCTTACAGTACAGAGACTACATAAATGTATGAGTGACGGTGCGTCCATCACCCGAGAACAAATCCTTTAACAAACACCTAGTTGTGTTTTTGTCAATATCCCACAGCACTGTTGCACAACAACACGTAATTTTAACTACAGTACCATGACATTTAGTGGTATCAAAATTACTAGCAAATAACGAGCGACCTTGCATTTCTGCTGTTTGGAGCATCGGAATAGGTAGCAAAAACATAAACACGGTCACCCTTACGTATAATCACCGCCATTACTGAACGGTCACAGCTACCAACTTCAGACTTACATGCGCAGATTCGTTACATTTCCCTCTTTATAATGAAAAAAAGAACGGTCTTGCCAGCAGGACGCTTCGTCCTCATATCTGATATGACATCTAGCGGTAAAAATGAGAAACTTACCAAGTAGGGTCACGGCCGACTGAATGCGCTCATACTGAATGAGACCTTTTTCATGAAATCTTGTTAGATATTAGAGATATTTATTTATTTATTTATTTATTTGCGCACAACAGGATTTTCATCCCAATTACAGTGGCATAAAGATTACACAGTATGTTATCTTAAAACTTATACTAACTTAAACTAAACAGTAATAATAATTTTAAAAAACTAATTAAAATTAAAAATCTTGCAACTTATATTAACTTAAACTAAACAGTAACTAAATAAAACTAATTAAAATAACTAGGTGTACAATTAAAAGAGTATGGTACAAATAATACATGTGTAATGCAAGGTTGGCTAGGTAGAATGACACAGTGGTACGAATTCATGATTTACAATTTGCAAGGTTTGAGTCATTATTTCTGGAGAGTGGTTAGGAGTTCCATCAAAAATACTGTCAAGGAAGTACTAAAATCTATGGCATTATTTCTTTGAGCAACAGTGTTGAAAATATAACATAGCCTGTTCAGCGGTGAATTTTTGTGGCCAGATGTCCTGGTTCTTTTAATTTCAAATGTGATATTGTTCCTAGAATTGATGCGTGGTACATGGAAATTTAAGAGAGAGAGGAATTCGGAATCATCAATTGAATTGTTTATAATTTTGAAAAGGAATTTCATAGCATCTATTTTTCTTCGTATTTCTAAACTGTCCACATCAAAAGTTACTCAACTGCTCACACAGCGCTGTTCACCAAGCATTGCACGACTAAGCCTTATCTCTACTTAGTGTAAAACCAAGTCCCCGATTCTTGGATATCACGGGTAATCTCGAGAACCACTGGATGGATTTTCATGCGGCTTTCACCATTCTGTACAGGTAATATCGAGGAAGATTTCTGTAGAAAATAATTTATTTATGATCAAAGGGAGCCAAGCAGTAACGATTTTAGATTTCAGTGAATAGGTCGAAGAAATAACTTGACGTCCGTGCGCTTTTTAAGCTTACGCTGGACAAACCGTTAAAAATATCAATATACTATGAGTGTAAGAATTGTTCAGCATGAAACTTGTACAAAAAAGTCCGCGTGAGCATATCTCTATCTTCGATACATCGCCCACTATAAGTGTTTTTAGTTTGGACGGGAGGGGGATTTGGCTTGCATCTCGCCATTCTTAAATTACGTCTGACAGGAATTCCTTGCACATTCATAACTGTTCCCGGGCGAAGCCGGGGCGGGTTGCTAGTGACACTATTATATTATCATTATAATTCCCACAATATCAAAATGCAAATTATATCACAAAATAAAATAGCGTGCTAATACATCTAAGAGATATTAGACATACCTTGCACCTCGTTACAGTTGAAATCGATCAGAATCACTCGGTTTTCATTAAAGTTTATGCATTTTTCTGCTGAACGGTTTGGA
This sequence comes from Meconema thalassinum, assembly GCA_946902985.2. Lineage (NCBI taxonomy): Eukaryota > Metazoa > Arthropoda > Insecta > Orthoptera > Tettigoniidae > Meconema > Meconema thalassinum. The sequence continues at coordinate 152,233,897 of OX336389.2, forward strand.
AGTTCGGCAACAGGAAACTAGGACTGTTATTTACTTAAAATATTCATTTTTGTATTTTTGTACTATTTGTGTTCATGATTTCATTACATTGTCAGAATTACCGACAGTAGTGGCTACGCTGGCTAAAGCGCAGCGTTAGGCCATGGGGCCAAGCTCTCTGCTGACTCAGTAGACGCGTGTGTTCGAGCCCCACCGTCGGCCGTCCTTGAAATGATTTTCCGTGGTTTCCCATTTTTCAACACCAGGCAAATGCTGGGACGGTACCTTCTAACAGGCCACGGCCGCTTCCTTCCACATCCTTGCCCAGTTTCATTCATCTTCATCCATTCCATCTCTCATCCTGACGCGCAGGTCGCCCACGGGCGTCGACTAGAAAGACCTGCACTCGGCCTCTCAGGAGGCCACACGAAAAAAAAATGTCAGAATTAATGCTTTAATTAGTAGGGTATACTATTCAGTGTACCTATTATAAATAAAAACCGTGAGGTTTCTCACCTCCCCATATTACGAAACCCGGTTGCCTAATACGGGAAAAGTGCACTTTTAAAGTTAACAATAATATCAGAGGGTATTACAACATCAAACGTGCCCATATTTGTAATATACATAGTATATCGTCTGAGGTTTACATTGGTGAGAAAACCAAAATTATTCCGTTCCTTCTTATGTCTAATGTGAGCCCTATAAAAAAACTCCCCATATTTGGCGACTTTCCTCTACCCAATTTTAGAAGATACCTTATGCACTGGACAGCTGAATCCGTTATCAATTGTATAGGTAGCTTCGTAAGTCTCAGAACTCAGGAAGTCCTTTCTAGCAGCGTTACTAGCAGCTTTCAAAGTTTCAAGGTAAGAAAGAAAATATTCCTCTAGCCAGTTTAGCCGACTGACATTTAATGAGAAAAAATGCCCTTTATCTGGATTTCTAGACTGAATATGATGATATGTGATGCTTACGTCATGCATAGCGAACCATTTATTAACGTTTTTCAAAAAAAAATGGTTGCTTCTGCGTCCATGAATGTGTACGCTTCCGGGTGCATGCCTATATTTTCTTTCAGTGTACTAATGGCACCAATAACTTCTGACGAGAACACTTCCTTGGCACGCCGAACATTCATTTTTTCAAATTTAGTGGGTTCGATGTGTTTTTTAGTGAGGTGTCTGACCGGTTTGACGATCTCACCCTTTTGCATTGTGTATATTAATGACAAGTATTTCCCTGAAATTATTCCAGTACCATCAGTCATCTCTCGTTACAGAAACTGCGTTCTAATGTGTTTTTTTTTAGAATGTGACAATGATCAAAACTAGGGAATACATTCCTAGACTCGTCGTATGGGTGATTGACCATTGGTTGCAAATTCCCTCCCCCTAAATGCCTCATCATTGTAGTGTTAGTTTTGTGATTATCAGAGACAGTTATTATAATTATGAAACCGCATTATTCAACCTCGAGAATAACGTCCAGCAGGAGTTTATGTAAATCCTGTCCTGACAACTGCTTCGTGAAAAAGAAGGCACACGGTATCTGATAATTTGTCGAAAGATCTCTTAGCACAAAACACAACACACGATTAGCTGCTACTTGTTCCCGGCTGTAATTTTGATCCTCTCTTTCCTTTTAATGAGACTGTGCTGGAGTAGTGTCCTTGTACCCGAAGAAGGTGCAAGGTATGTCTAATTTCTCTTAATTTATTAGCACGCTATTTTATTTTGTGATATAATTTTAATTTTGATAATGCGGAAATTATAATGATAATCATTATATAGTGTCACTAGCAACCCGCCCCGGCTTCGCCCGGGAACAGTTATGAATGTGCAAGGAATTCCTGTCAGACGTAATTTAAGAATGGCGAGGTGCAAGCCAAATGCCCCTCCCGTCTAAACTAAAAACACTTATAGTGGGCGATGTATCGAAGATAGAGATATGCTCTCGCGGACTTTTTTGTAGAATTTCTCACGCTGAACAATTCTTACACTCATAATATAATGATATTTTTAACGGTTCGCCCAGCGTAAGCTTAAAAAGCGCACGGACGCCAGGCTATTTTTTCGACCTTTTCACTGAAATCGTTACTGCTTGGCTCCATTTGGTCATAAATAAATTATTTTCTACACAACTCTTCCTCAAGATCACCTTTACATAATGGTGAAAGCAGCATCAAAATCCATCCAGTGGTTCTTGAGATTACACATTTAATATACGTACTGTACAGCTGATTCCTTATCGCGCCTATAATGGGAGGGGAGTGCGCTCTACCGGCAACGAGTAGAAACTTTCCAATTACATGTTATACATGGGTTCTGACTGGGAATGTCAAGGCCGGTATAGAGCGCAGCTCGTATTCAGTCGGCCGTGGTAGGGTACATTTGTCACGTGGTAACTGTTTGTATAATGGTTTCTTGTATTGGTAAGCAGATCGTGGTAAATTCTTCGTGTTTTTACATAAGTTATAAGTTTTACTCGTTGATAAGAGTGCAAAATGAGTAAAAGCAAAGTATATTGCTCAGTTTACGGCTGTAAATCGATGTATAAGAGGGCGGCGGATATACGTTTTCATCACTTTCCAAAAGATGCAAATAGCAATAGCCGAAAGGTGACGATACCAAATAAATACCGGCAACAAGAGCGGGTTGGACCACTCACCACTACACTCACCTACGACAGGACGGGTTGTTCACTTACGCCGAGCCAAGCCGCACCTAGACAGCCAAGCACAGTCTCGCCGAGCCAAGCCGTACCAAGACAGCCAAGCTCACACCAGCCGAGGACAGCCAAGCTTCATCAGTCAGGTATCCTTCCTCGCTCCCTAGTTCATTTCCAATAACCCTACCAACCGCCATCACCTCGATCTGCGATATCGGAGCCATTCCACTTCGAGTCATATAGACCTAATTTGACTTCGCAGGGAATCCAAATCAAGCAATTCCTGTCTACCCCGAGTTTTAATACAAGTTAAACTCATCCCTTCGCCCTTCCAAGCAGCAAATAATTTCTAGAGTCTATGGTACAGTGAGCAAACTCAAATATAGCTTTTAAACGTAACAGCGCCATGACTCGAACTGCACAAAAACAAATACCAGCAGACAACCGATGCTTGATAATATGCAATTGACACATAAAATCCAGTGGAGCACACAAATTAGATCACGTGTATCGCACATGTATACATATATACAATTGAAAATAACACTGTCATTATTTTAGGGACCACATTTACTGATTATAACCGAAAAATAAAAAGTGTTCCATATCAAACGCGTGTTATTGAGTATTTTTACCCTACTTATCCAGACCGACTGCAGTGCCCCAAGTGTTAGTTTGAGTTGCCAATTGAATTACGTACTCAAATGAGGACGTAACGTCCTGCCGGCAGTGCCTTGTACGTTCTATCATTAAGGGTACCGGTACCGTAATGTACGAGATCGATGAATCAGAGACATACTTCATTTATTACCTTGATGAAGCGTAATGTAAGTCAAAAGTATACAAGGTCAATGTGCTGGAAAATAAGCGACGGTTCCGGAGGACTGAAAGTTCCCATTGGTAAGAACGGACGGCTTTAAAATGTAACGTCAGTAGTCGCGTGGATTACAATCATAGGCCAATTTATAATCGGTATTTCATAAGTTATTTTTTGTTTTAAAATTTTCATTTTCGATTTTATAAGAAGGATGGAGTATGATAAATATACTCATAGACAAATACCATAGAGGAAAGAACCGGAAGGACATTCCTTCGCTGCGCTGGCTAGTGCAATATAATATACCGTACTGTAATATTAATAATCTCAACCTGCAACAGAATTGCATGGATGCAACTTGCATCGGTTCAGCTTCAATTGATAACTTATTGTAACTTTCAAGTATGGTAAATAATAAGCCTACTGGTGAATTATCCGTGGTCGTTACGGCATGACTGGCAGTCGCTCACATTCGGGAGGCGAGGAGGTTCGAATCCCCCTGCCGGCAACCTTGAAGATGGTCTTCTGTGGTTTCCCAACTTCCTTCCAGGCAAATGCCGGGGTTCGTCCCTAACTATAGGCCACAGCCGCTACCTTCCAACACCTCAACCTTCCATTCCAACTTTCTTCCCCAACGGCACTTGCAGCTCACCCATTTGGTGTCCGTCTCGAAGCAGCTACAAAACTGGCGAGCCGAACATGTCCACGGACACACCCGGCACTAAAAGCTATACGCTAAAAAAAAAAAAAAGATACGAGCCTTACAGTAGTCGCATATGATGTGTAACATCTGACATGTTATCCTACTCGTATACTACACAGTTTGGACATTCTTAAAATATTAATTTACACTCCATTTTCATACTGGTACTATGATGAATGTATAGATTGAATTGGAGATATGCTACTGTCACATTTGTGGCGGAGCGGTCAAGCTGTTAGTCTCTCATTAAGGTAGACCGGGTTTGATTCCCGGTCAATACATGTGAGATTTTCGAATCGAAATGCCATGTCCAGTGGTTCGCATTCCACGTAAAAGGGAGGTACCGTGGATCATGATCGTGAGATTAACGGACACGCAAAACTACAAGCTTCCTTCGTTCCTTTTACATTAATAATTCATAATAACAAAGTGACACACAACGTCGACAGTACTCTCAAATACTGTGAGCACACTCCTCAGTAACTATAACATTCATTATTCTCAAGGCTCTCATACAGTTCGTCGTAAACAATCAAAACATGGCTTCCTACAATCATGAAATGACCTAGTCTCACATATGATGAAAATACAGCTTTTATTCGACTCATATAACAACATTCTGTTATGCATTTAATATTTGACTACTCACCCACAGCTTGACAACAATGCCGCTTACTTAAATGTCATTTTTCGTCTTTGTCCTACCCCATGTGATATTCAACCTTGAACGTGAAGCTTCATAAACTGCTCAATGACAAATGAAAGTCGGTGAAACATTTGCCACTGTGCTCGTCAAACCAGTGCCTGCTAAATGCACTGCCGACTGTATTGCCATAACATTCTCGTGCTACAGAGCACACACTGCCTTGTTTCCAATACACACATTTTCAATTGTACATCCAGCTGGCAGTGCGTCTTCACTTCCGTCCGATCCACCTCCGCCCGATTTACTCCCGTCCCATTTTTCTGGCGGTGCGTCTTCACTTCCGTCCGATCCACTTCCGTTCGATCCACTTCCGCCCGATTCACTTCCGTCCCCAATTTTCAAAATCACTCCCACAAAACTATCCAGCAACCGAGCGGAAAGATGTTACCCATAAAAATAAAAAATAAAATAAGCCTACTATATTTTTATGCTTTCTGGTATGTTCTGTTTTGTCGATTCGTGCCACCATAGGCCTATGCACTACACGCCATTATCGAAATAAACTCCGAAATAACCATGCGCAATGCTCTGCCGCATACAAGTCACAGAACACCAAATACAAGTTACACCCACTTTGGACTCTGCGTTTGGCTTCACTGAAACAAGCTCTGAGCAACTCCTCACTTTCTTTCCTCCGTGACAAATACATGAAATACCAAATATTTTGACACAACATGAAAAACTTATCTAATTTTAACTTTTGAAAGAAATTTGGCAGTTTCCCGTATTGAGTAAAAACATGAAATATATTCGCGATCAGATGAGTATTTTTCTACAATTAAGTCTTCCTTAATCTATTCAGTGCCGGCCCCGTGGTGTTGGGGTAGCGCGCCTGCCTCTCACCCGTAGGCCCCGGGTTCGATCCCCGGCTCCGTCAGGGATTTTAAAACTGACGTGAGGGTTGGAACGAGGTGCACTCAGCCTCGTGAGGACAATTGAGTAGCTGTCTGACAGTGAGACAGCGCCCCGATCGCGAATACCAAGATTAACGACCGAGGGGACCCGACGCGCTGATCACGCGTCACCCCAATATCTGCAGGCCAAATGGCTGGGCAGCGGTCGCTTGGTCGGCCTTAGCCCGTCATGGGCTGGATAGTGCCAGGGCTTGACTTTTTTTTTAAATATATTCAGTGTCCCAATTCTATACAATATACCTATACAAGTAAACCCACGCAGTTCAAGCATGGGTGCTCCCAGGATTTCTTTTCGTGGGAGGGGGGGGGGCAAGTTATATTTTGCATTTCTTTACCTACCGGTCACTAGGTGATGATGATACGTACATCCCCCCCCCCCCCCCGCAATTCCTTTTCATTTCTTATTTGCTTCGTGTTATTCATTACTAGCAGGTACCCGCGGCTTCGCTCGCGATCAAGACAATGGGGACGATGCATTATTGCTGATAATTGGTCTATTCTATTACAGCAATCGCGGCTACAGGTTGGTCCATTCTAATTCTGAAAATTCTTATATATACAGTATATTGATATGAGCAGCAAAGTGGGAATTTTATAGAGTTGTGAAAGTCAGCAAGGTACGATGTTACATTATGTGAACACATTTGAAAATTACGTGTTTGGTTTTGCCATTTTCTGCTGAGACATAACGATTTTGTTGTCCGGATACTCGCGAGCACGCCACATACAGTTGCCCATGGGAAAAAATGATTTTGTCTAAATGTACACCTGCTGCTGTTAAGTGTGTGCCATTGCGTTTTGTTAAAAGAAATAGTGAATATTGTTTGAAGAGGGAACTGCACTCTTGCACACTGGAATGGCAAATCTTTCGGAATAAGGGGAATTAAAAGTATTTTTCCTTAAGCTATTCAGGGTGTAATTTTGCCACACTTATTGATGATTTGAACGTCAACATGTCGCTATTAATATACCTATAGTAAAATATCTCTCACCTTGGTCGCAGGTGTACATTATGCAGTCTCTTCCAGTGTTACATCCCAGGGTTTGAAATTCTCCAACAACCCTTTGGATTCACATGCCTCTCTAAGTAATTAAAATTCCTGATTGATGTCGTTTGAGTCTTCAGTTTTTTGACTGGTTTGATGCAGCCCTCTATGCCTCCCTCTCCTGAGCTAATCGTTTCATCTCTACATAACTACCACACCCTACATCCGAGGCAATCTGTTTAACCCTTGGTCTACCCCTACAGTTCTTGTCCTCGACCCTCCCATCCATAACTAAGCTTGCTATTCCTGGGTGGCTTAATATGTGCTCTACCAACCTATCTCTTCTCTTCATTAGCAGTCGCCAGAAACTTCTCTCCTCTCCCACTCGCCTTAATACCTCTTCATTTGTTACCCTATCTACCCATCTGATCTTCATAATTCTCCTGTAACACCACATTTCAAACGCTTCAATTCTCCTCTTTTCTGCTGCACCATTAGTCAAGTTTCACTTCCTTATAGTGTCACGCTCCAGACAAAAGCTTTCAAAAATGATTTCCTAATACCTAAATGTATATTCGATGTCAACAGATTCATTCTGTAGAAATGCTTTCCTTACCTGAGCCAACCTACTTTTTATAACCGCTTTGCTTCGTCCATCACTGGATATTTTGCTGCCTAAGTAATAGAAGTCTCCGACTTCCCGTAGCGTTTCACCTGCCAATTTGATGTCCATAGAGGTTTCTGATTTATTTCGGCTGCATTCCAATAATTTTGTTTTACATTTATTGATTTTCATCATGAATTCTTTCCTCAAGGCGGAGTCCGTACCATTCAAAAACTCGTTCAAATCCTTTGGCGTATCGGCCAAGATGACGAAGTCATCAGCAAATCTCAGAGATGAAATTATTTCTCCTTGAATCTTCGCTCCAACTTCAATTTTTCCTCCAATTTCCTGATTGTTGTATTTTTTAGAGATCTTCGAAATGCATTGCCCTCGCACATGGTGTTGATGCATTGTCAAAGGAAAACATTTCATGTTACGAACATGGGCCACATAACCTGTACCGAAAGCCTATTCTGAACAGAAGTTCCTTGAACTCAGATTTGCCAGCATTTTATTGTATCTTTCCATGTGGTACATCTCTGTACCTCAACATACAGAAGAGTGCTTTAAAAATCATGTCTTGTGTAAATTTTGGAAAAGGTAGTGAGTGTGGCTTTTGCCGGAGTGGATACTCGCTCGTAGAAATTCTTTTCAGTAAAATAGACTGGTTCAAAAATTTTTCAGTTCACATTGAGGTATGTGACGGCGGGATCCTTAAGTGTTACGGAAACGGCAATAGCCGCCACAGAGCTTCGTTGCTACTGAAATAATGACCAGACTGATATTTGTACTTAACTATACGTGAATTTTGAGCCAAGTGTTTATGAAATTGAACGGAGCTATATCGCTATCTGTATTTAGTAGCGGGGGCGTGGTGGCTCAGCGGTCTAGCTGTATGCCTCTCACCAAGGCGGTCCGGGTTCGATTCCCGGTCAATGCATGTGAGATTTTCGAAGTGAAATGCCATGTCCTGTGGTTCGGATTCCACGTAAAATGGAGGTCCCGTGGCTCATGATCTCAAGATTAACGGTCACGTTAAACTACAAGCTTCCTTCCTTCCTTCCTGTATTTAGTAGCCGCTACTGTAGTGTTTAAAAATTAAAAGTTGTATTAGAAGGCGTTTTTTCCCTATTTTTTTAACCCTGGCACTACAGCTCATGAAGGGCCTAGGCCTATCATGCGACCACTTTCCAGCCAATTGGCCTGCAGATATTGTGGTGACGCGTGGTCAGTGCATCGTGACCCCTCGGCCGTTAATCTTGTTCTTCGTGGCCGGGGTGCTGCCTCACTATCAAACAGTTACTCAATTGTCCTCACGAAGCTGAGTGCACCCCGTTGCAGACCTCACGTTAGTGTCTAAAATCTATAACTGAGCCGGGAATCGAACCCAGGGCTTCCGGATGAGAGGCAGGCGCTCTACCCTGTTCTTATTGTGTTTATATGTATCTTGAAAAAGATGATAAATGGATTGGCATTGCCTCCTACAGGGATATAGGCCTATAGATAATCGGATGTCATACCTTGAGGTTGTGTTGCCATGGAAACGGACTTGCATTAGTTCATCAGTTTATCAGAGCGAAGATAGTTTTCTGCGAATATCTTTGAAACTGTTGGTTTTAGGGCCTTAAAATGTGGTTTTCGGTGTCCCATAGGGACACACCGAGTATTGTTTCTTGAATCGAGGGGCGTAAAATGAGCATTGTCCAGTCTTTATGCGACAACTTCGATATTTTGTCGCGTTTGAGTATTTTTGGTGACTTTTCAGTTATGTTGCCCGTTCCACGGGAACAATGATTTATTTCCGGATGAAAGGCAGCCTATATGTTATCCCAGGGTATAAGCTGTCTCCATTTCAAATTTCATCCAATTCCGTCCAGCCGTTTTAGTGTCAAGAGGTAACAAACTAACACACACACAGACACACAGACTTTCACAATTATAAATATATAGGGATTTGGCTGCTCTAAAACCGTTGGATACATATCTTTATGGCATGAATTGGAGGAGTTTCTTTTTTGTGAATCATCGTCAAAATGTTCATTTCTTAGTAAAAAAAAGTAAAATAAAAATCAAGCAGTTCATTAAAATGGTATTGTTAATCCAATTCGCCGATTTTATAAATAACTGGAGATATTTTCAAATAATCCCAAATTACTAAGTTAAATAAATCTGTGGCATTATCCCTAAATCAAAATCAGTTAACTATCAGTAACTTCAATTAATGAAATAAACTGGGGTGACAATGAACAATCAAAATATTCTCGGGATTCGAACTCTGTGAAATCTGACAATTGCCGTTCAGAAATGACACGCTCGTTTTAAACAATGGTTTACTGAACAATTAGGCCTACTGCCAGACCTACGACCACATTCAGTTGTTATGGAGAACGCGAGCCTTCTCTCAGTGCAAATTAGCAAAGCTCCGACCTCGAATAACAGAAAGGCTGACATTATCGAGTGGTTGTCTTCTAATGGTAATCCCCACAACCCATTACAAACCAGAGTGGAATATTATTACTTCACAAATCCGCGCATTGTAGGCCTACCTACAACATTGATGAAATAGCAAGACAACGCGGACACAGATCCGACGAGAAGGAGGGGCAAATGGGGCTACAGCCCTGGGGACCGAGCGTACTGAAGGGCCCGAAAGAGACAATCACGTTTTTTTAATTGTTATATCAGTCTTTTAAATAAGTCCAAAGAAAAATCTTGCATAATATTGAAATACGAATTTGACTGCATTTTGAACAAGTAGTTCCGTGAAGAACTATACAGCCTATTTTCATATATCCTGCTCATGTTAATTGTCTGTATCAACATACAAAATTTCAGTTTAATTGCTGTAACAGATTCGTAGATATTGAGAACCGTCTAAATATTTCATATGGTCGCCAGGATGGATTTTTATTTTTGTACTATTACAATAAGATTATTGTGTACGTGTGGTATTCAAACTTCAATCGCATGATTAGAACACAAGAAGTAAAAACGAGATTTTAAAAGTACGCACACCAGCCATCTTGTGAATATGCAAACAATTGAAATAAATTACATGCCAGTGGATCAACATTTGTATAAGCATTTAACGTGCAACGTTTCACGGCACTCGGTTAGTTAATTCGCGAGAAACGTCCATTTAAATATTTATACTTCGCGTCGCCGCCATGTTGGATTTGTGCTCACCAGGTTACTGAAAGTCCTATAGGTGAACATATGTTCATAGTCCCTATGAACATTAAAAAAATCAGTTTGGTTGCTGTAAAAGATTCATAGATATTGAGAACCGTCTAAATATTTCGGAAGCTCGCCATTTAGGATTGTTATATGTATAGGCCATAGAGTTATGTACCATTCAAGGACAATTATTGCCTAGCTTCATTATTCAAACTTTCACTTCGATCGCATGATTACGACACAAGAATAAAAACTTAATTTTAAAATTTCGCACAGCCGCCATCTTGAGGTTATGTAAACAATTCAATTAAATTAGATGGCAGTGCATTACAATCTGCAAAATTATTTACTGTACCACATTTCACTGCGCTCAGAGTGCTAAATGACGAGAAAAGTCTATTAAAATGTTTCAAATTCGCTTGGTCGCCATGTTCGTTTTGTACTTTACAGGTTTATGAAATATACATAGGTAAACTTGTATCAGTACCCTTTATCACCGTACAAAATTGCATGATAATATCTGTAATAGTTTCGGAGATATAGAATGTCAGTGAAATATTTCGCACAGCCTCCATTTTGAGGTTATGTAAACAATTGAACTAAATTAGACTCCAGTGCATTACAATGTGTATAAACATTTGCTGTACCAAGTTTCATTACGTTTGGATAGTTAAATCGCGAGAAATGTCTATTTAAAAGTCTCAATTTCGCTTGACCGCCATGTTGGTTTTGTAGTCACCAGGTTTTTGAAAGTCTCATAGCTGAACTTCTAGTAGTGCCCTTTATCACCGTACACAATTTCAGGGCGATATCGGTAATAGTTTCGGAGATATTGAATGCTAGTGAAATATTTCGCACAGCCGCCATGTTGGATTGGTGAGACGTAACAAAATTTGAAGGGCACGGTCGAGGTCACCGGGAATAGTGCTATGAACTTACCGAGTTTCATTGAAATCGCTCCAGCCGTTTAGATTTTATTAGGGGGGGACACACACACACACCTCACACACACACACACACACACACACACACACACACACACACACGGACAAAAGGTGATCTCATAAGCCTATTTTTTTCAAAATTGAAAATAGGCTAAAAAATACGTTTGAATTCCCGCCAAGCAAAAGTGAAGTGAGTAAACTTGAAAATAATATTCATTAACATTGGTGGTTCTTGAGCCGTTGTAGAATGAAAAACTTGCGTCCAATTTCAGTTATTTCTAAAGAACTGTTATTTACCTAAGTACATAGTCTATTGGCAGCAGATCAAATTTCAAGCGTTACAATGGTAAAGGCAACTTGGAAAATGTAAGCACGCTACGAAAGTTATACAAAATTCACGAATGAATATAAAATGAGATTATGTCCCAGCAAATATTGAAATTTTAATTTATTTTAAGAAAAAACATGAATGTTAGGATTTCACGGAAAGAACTCAAATGTGCCCCAGCAGTCATTACCGTGGGGCCCATGATCGCTCTCTGCGGTCACGGCCCTTCGTGGACATTGTGTAGTTTTGGTACAACCCAATTGAGCGTGTGGGCGCACGTGAAATATTATGTTGCAGGAAAAAAACAACAATACGTTTCGAATAGCAGACTTTGAGAGAATTACAGACGAAGCGACGATTGACAGCATCACAACATCCACTTGGGCAGGTTGCGTAAGTCCTGCAGTAAGACTGAAGGAAGAAAACTGAGGGCTCGGCTGAGTGGAGCATGAATGCTCACTGACTTGCTTCACAGCAACACTGCGGGAAGAGCAGTCTGGCGACATCGCAGTGAGTGTCTCCGTCTCATGTGCAAAACGCTCTCACTCGCACCTGCCACCGTACGCGCTCTTCTCGGTAGCACGGTCGGTAATGCAGCATAAGGGACAATAGCGCTTGCCTTTCAGGTGGCCACTTCTGGAATTAAAAGGCGAATCACGATTTAAGTTTCGCCCCCTCTTAATAATGTAGCAGTATCAGGTACAGTAATAGAAACAGTGACCAACTTAATGTTTTTGGAATGCGCGATACGCAGTGAGAGGGAAGACAACTGCTGTTCAAACCCAACTGCCATCTCCTGTCGAGATATCAGTAGGTTATACAATATGTGAACAGAAGTATCTGAACACTCGCATGTGAATGCAGGTGAAGTTTGGACCAACCATCGCTACTAGCCGTGGCTGTCAAAATGCTACTTTTCATGTGTATGGTAACTTTCACCTGCAGTCAAGGCTCAGAGAGAGGGTGTATCCGGGGGAAATGTGTCCGGGCAAGAGCCAGGAGATAGTAAATGCAGTGCTAAAATGCGTACAGTGCTCAGTGACTTCTCCAGGGGTACATTTTTGCCATGAAATATAGAAGTTTCTTTTATGTTTTCAACCTTGACTTTGTACTTACGGCACACTACGACTGAGTTTTGGCCAGAAATTGCAAAAGTATCTATTTTTTTATTTTTTATTTTTGTTATAATTATGTCTCTGTGTACTATTTGGGGACCAGTCCCCAGTAGTATGAATGGGTTAATCTAGTGGAGAATGTGACATGAATTATGAAGAAAGTTTTGTAGCCATGGAAATGTTTGCGGAACATGCTATATGGGCAGATGTGCTACAGTACAATTCTGTCAGATGGTGACTCTAAAACATTCTTTCAATCACCTTGTTCATGAAAACGTGTACCTTACCTCAGTTTCCCATTTTTTGAAACAAAATTTGCAACTTGCCTTTCAGATTTGCAGCCATATTGTTGCAAATTTTTATACTCGTTCTATATCAATGCATCCATAAGTTAAATGATAAGTTTTACTGTAGTATTCTTAGTTTTTATATTAAATATATTTTAATTTTATAATAATAGGTAATTAATGGGATTACAAACATTGTAAATTGTGTTAATTTATATCTCAACAATTATTCATTTGAACTTAAAATCAACCACAAGATTTACTTTTATACTAATGATTTATGTGATAGTCATGAAAATGAGCAACCTCCATTAGTTGGGCACCAGGAGCATTTTCAAAATTTGCATTATTTGGACACTAGGGAGACGAGACATTAACCAGGGTATCCACCTGCTTAACATCATCATGGCTACTGAGCCTGGGAATTGGCAACTCTAAGCTCGATCTGTTTCCCAGTGGCTTTGGGATGGATTTTCTGCATATTTCCTTTCCTTCCAAAGTCCATCCATCATCGTTCTTGAAGGGTTGAGGGCACTTCTTACTTTATTTTCCCTTTTTCTTTATTATTTTCCTTTTTTTTTTTCTTATATTATGTAAATTATTTGTAAGTACAGGGTGATTCATATAAAACACATGATTTTCATTTCATGTTTATTTTGTTTGGTTCCTTAGTTTCGGGGCTGCGACAACACAACGCGGTCATGTAGTCCCGTGTACTTTGGGTGTGTGTAGAATCTGTCTGATAACCGGTGTTAATTGTGAGGACTGTATTAGTGTGTGTTATCTGTGATTCATGTAGAAGGACTGCAGACGATTAATTTTTTTCAAGTTGTTCGTACTTTTGCTACCAAATGCTACCATCCACGACATCTAGCTGCAGACGTGGCTACTAAATGCCATCGTAGTCACCACCTGGTGGCGAACGTTGGAACTAATAAAGCGTTATCAGCCTAAAACCTACAAATTTTAGCTTCCACAAGTGCAGTGTAGTTAGTAAAGACAAAGCAAAGCCAACTCCGAGCAGGCCATGGAGGCCCTGGGAGAAGTGGAAGGTAGATGCTTCCACTCTTTTTGACATCGGCACTAGATGAGATGGAGTTGTCAGCTCCATGCCCGGCCGTCTTTGCTCCCAGGAATTACTCAGGTACTCATTTCTGGTGTAGGCTGAGTGAACCCCAGGGATATTTGCGTTTCCGAAAGTGGTAGTTTTGTTTCTAAAATCCACTACCTGGGTGGGGATCGAACCCACTCCCTTTCAGTTAGAATCTCAGCGACTCGACCGACTGCGCCACGCAGCCCCCTCAAGTGTAGTTAGTGGAAGTTTCTTTTCATGCCATAAATCTATGATATGAGACTGCAGGCTTTACTTCCCCTCCGAAGGAAGGCATACTGAGGGATCATGTTTATTTTGACATGGAGGATGCTAGTAACATGCTATAGCCTCCTAAATGTCCATAATATCTGGCAGATGACTGTGCCGTTGAAGGTTGTCAGTACGTAAATAGCGGCTTCAGTGGCGTAGTTGGTAGCATGCTGAACTGTTGTTCCCAAGATAGCGGGTTCAAACCCGGCCGAAGTCGTCGGATTTTTTAAGAGCGTTAAAAATCCTTCAGTATGCCTACCTTCGGAGGGGAAGTAAAGCCGGCGGTCCCATGTCATAGATTTGACATGTAAAAGATCCTTTGACAGACTAAACTTGTGTAAAGCTAAACTGTTAGGTAAGATTTCATCGGAATGCTCTATCAAAGTTCCAACGCTCGCCACTAGGTATCATTGATAGCTGGTTGCGAAAGTTGGAACTACTTGAATTTGAACGGAACTTGTAGCTCACCCTAATAAGGGTGTCCCCTGGAAGCAGCTACAGACTCAGGCGAGCCAAACATGTCCTCGGACACTCCCGGCACTGAAAGCCATAAGATAAATAAAAATAAATAAGTACGTAAATGAAACATTTCGGTGTATTCCTATGCAAATAAAATCGTTTTACATGAATCATGCTGTAGTTGGTAGTGGTAAGGGATGGTACCATCCTCAAAATTAGGGGCTGATGAGGTGAAATGTGGTGGCTTGGATTCCACATAACAAGGACGTCACGTGGCTTATGATCACAAAATTAGTGGACTCGTAAAACAACAAGCTTCCTTTTTTCCTGATAGGCCACGGCCACTCCCTGTCCAGTGAAATTGATTTGAGTTCTACCTGTAAGTTAAGCAATTACAATTTTACCTTTCATGGCTTAATTCCACACAAAGCAGTCTGTGTTGTGCATTATATTATCTGATTTGTATTTTAGAGAAATGAGAAATTTCAAAAAAAATCTATTTAATGAACCTCTTGAGAGTATTCTCATAAATTGTACTTGCCAGAAACTTAAATAGAGTGCAACCTTTAAATTACTTTTGTAAGGGCGGTGAAGAGGTCAAACTCTTTCAACAGTAAGGAGACTCATCACACCACATTCCTATAAAGATTTCACCACATATCCATGAAATTAATTATAATTATATCACAGTAAAATGTTTTTTTTTATAACAATGCCCATTTAATATAATCTATAGTTTACATGAACTATCAAAGGAATTCCAGACCTTGTTCATAATGAGTTACCTGTAGGTTTTATGTGTTTCAGAGTCATTTCCAATGAAGAAAAGTTGAGAGCCTCATGCAGTGGCTCTAAAGATAAAACTAGCATACAAGAAAGGTGTCTTCGGATACAAACCCTGTTGGCGCAAGAAAAAGAATTACATATTAAGCAAGTCAGGGAAATAATATCAAGTTAAAGGAGCAGGAATTAATTCTGAAACAGCAGACTTCCTGTCCCAAATGAAATGTATTTATTAATTGTACAGTGCAGTATGTAAATAAATACCTATGAACATGAACCCGTGCATCATGTATTTAAAATAAAAAGTAAACTATGGAACATTGCAAACAGCTGCTGAACTTGTAGGCTATTGTTGTCGATGTAACTTAGACGGTAGAATAAAAAGATAGGGGCACATCCCGTTGCTGTCCCACCTATTTAAACAATAATAGTAATCAGAATAGGAAGATGATTACTCACAAATAGTTAATTTTTTATCCCAAGATGATTTGCCATTGTTGCACTGTGACTGATTAAGGCCCTAGCCTTTTTGTAGCATGTTGATAGAAAAACGAGATTGAGACACAGAGTTTTTTTTATTCATGTAACTTACAAATGGTTATTGGTTAGGAGGCAGAACATTGAGAAAAACTGCTCCTTGAAACAAGTTAAATTTAAATTTTGATTATTTAAAAATGTTGAGACAGATGCCTAATTAAGAAAACAACTTACTATAAATGAAACTAACAATAAGATAATACAGTGAAACCTCTATTAAGAGACCAGTGACGGTTCCATGGAAAACTGGTCTTTTAGAGGGGTGGTCTCTTAATATGCATTAAAAATAATATTATACTGCATATTAATAAAGTACAGTTGGAACACATACTTGATTACAATTTATCTTCATTGGTTCACATTTAGTACAATCATCATCATCATCATCATCATCATCATCATCATCATCATTACCCCTTATCCAGCTCCTGCCGGGTCGGGTATTTATGGCACTTCTCCACTTTCCTCTTTCCTTCCACAATTCTTCCACGATCTTGTCCCAGTCCAGATTCCTTTTTCTCACGCTGTTCTTCACTGAATCGATCCACCTTGTTCTAGGTCTTCCCCTTGCTCTCTTACCCTTGCACTTGGCCTCCAGCATCTGTCTTGGTATTCTATTTTCCTCCATCCTCTTTACATGTCCAAACCACCTTAGTTTATTCTTCTCAATTCTCTCATTTAGTTTTCCCATCCCAACTTCCTTCCTAACATCTTCATTCCTCACTCTGTCTTTCCTTGTCTTACCTATCATACTTTACTTACAAATTAATTACAATTAGTTATTTTCTGAGCTCTGTCATTTAAAAAAGTCACCAATTGATCTCTGTTTCAGATTAGCACATCTTTTTTTTTAACAATTTCACATTCTAGAATATCTCTGAGTGAGTTTGAAAGCCCATTAATTTGTTCTGGGTTTGAAAAATCATCTAGGGGAGCCATGTTTTGTATTTTTTATACGTTACATAACACTCTATGGAAGTGAAACTTGGACTATTGGTGCAGCAGCAGAAAAGAGGAGAATCAAAGTATTTGAAATGTGGTGTTACAGGAGAATGATGAAGATCAGATGGGTAGATAGGGTTACAAACGAAGAAGTATTAAGATGAGTGGGAGGGGAGAGATGTTTCTGGCGATAGGTTAGTAGGACACATTAAGACACCCAGGAATAGCAAGCTTAGTTATGGAAGGAAGGGTTGAGGACAAGAACTGTAGGGGTAGACCAAGGTTAGAATATGTTAAACAGATTGCCTCGGATGTAGGGTGTGGTAGCTATGTAGAGATGAAACGATTAGCTCAGGACAGGAAGGCATGGAGATCTGCATCAAACCAGTCAAAAGACTGAAGACTCAAACAACATAACACTTCCTCTATTGACATTCTATGCTGATGCAGTTCTGTGCCAACAGAACTATTGTTTACATCATCACCATCTCCAATGGGAAGGCAGAAGTCTTTTGAAAGAGGTCAGACTGAGAAAATGCCTGGTCTTTGGTCGGGGAGAGGGGTGGTCCTTAAATAGAGGTAACAAATACATAGACCTTATGTGGTTTTAAATCGGTTCCAAGAAAAATCGGTCTTTAAGAGGGGTGGTCTTTTAGAGAGGTTTCACTGTAGTAACATTAAGGCGTATCCATAAGTGTTAAATCCAGGATCGGATCCTGGCTCTGGCAGCGACTGTCCTGACCAAGGATCATGAAATTATTAGTTCAGTCGGTCACTCTTGTATAAAAACGTTCCTAGAGATGGGGCCACCTCAGGTTATGTTGCATTCTGGCAATTCTGCCAACACAACAACACTTACTCGGGATTGAGCCTGTTGTCCTCATTGATGGGTGCATGTGCGTTGATAAGAGTATACCCTTTGTTTCTGCTGCGGTTAGAAGAGGTAATCTCTGAAGCACTACAGAAGTTAACCACTGAGCTGATAACATTCTTATTTACAGCAAACGCCATGCTAAACACCGGCATATTTTTACCTAACTCCATTATAGATTCTATATTCTTTTGTGTCCATTACATCGTTGTCCTGATATTGTGTTTCTTGCAATGCCAGTTTTGATATGTTATGTTCATGCATCATCGTCGTCAGTTCTTTGTGCTCACCAAACTTGAGTAGTGAGTTAACGTTTAGTATCCCAAAGTATTATTTTTTCTTCGTCCTGAGTTTTGTACGTTTAGACATAGAATTTCTAAAAGGTTCATTTCCCCTAAGCATCTAATTGGTGTATGCTCCCCAGAATCCAAAGACCTACGTGCACATTCATTGAATCTTAACTTGATGAAGCTGTTTTGAATATTCTCGAATCATGAGCTCAATGTTTAGAGAAAAGGAACCTTTATTGTTTCTATAGACTTCTGCCATGGTTCCACCATGGCTCTTGATAGGTATGTGGGTACAGTCGTTGCACCTTCTGATTTGTTGAATGCCCCCATTTGTTAGAATTTCCTCTGCCTCCTATCATATTTTTCCTGAGAGTTCAGGATTCTTACATACTCTACGTTCGAAGTTGCTTTGCCAAATGCTCGGATATAAGACAGCCTTTCATGCGCTAGATAGGCTTACGCCCCGAAGGTCACCACATACAGTCAAAAAAGAAAGAGGATGAGAGCCTAGTTACAGTATCGTTTTTGTACGATTCAGAGTTTAATGACACGGTTTCATTTTGGTATGCATAGCCTACACATGGTCAATAAAATTTTATTGTGTCATCAATCAGAAAGTTATATTTTTGAGGTAAGGAAGATGAGTCCCCATTCATTTTCTCAGATAATGTATATTATCAACTGGAAGTTTTATGTAACTAGTCTGTAAAATAGGCTAGCTTTTTTGGTGGAACACTGAAGTCATCTTCCCCAGAAAAATATCCCATTGAACTACTGCTCGGGTCTAAGCTGCGTGAACCTGAGAGGAATGTGCATCGCGGACTATGAGATGTGGTGTTGACGAGTGATGAGGTTTCTCGGTCTGTGCATAGTACAGTACCAAATACATTGGTCGGTGACTCACTCACTCATTCGTAATACCACAGTGGTTTGAGCTACGGCCTATGTCAGCAGTATTGGAATAGAAAGGAATACCAGATATCACGGCGGGCTGTTGACAGACCCTTCTCTTCTCGCCTGACCCTTCCCTGCTCTTTCCCCTCACCCAACAAGTTCACAGAGCTTGGACCCGAGCAGGTTATTGATCCATTGACCTATGGTATATGAAACATGGCCTTCGGATTAGCCTAAAACATCTGTTATACTATTTTAATGTATAGATGAATTGGAACATCTTGGGGTATGTACTTGGTCAGAACCTAGTTTCTAAGGCTTTCTAATTCTCGACTGTGGGTTGAAACAAGGTACTCGCGCCTTATGAGGAAGAAAAGAAGAGATGGGTTCAATCCCCATGTAAGCCATCTTAGAAGTGGTTTTCTGCGATTCTCCAATTCAATTCCAGGGAAATACTGGCATGGTTCCTATAAGACCATAGCCTCCTTCTCCTTAACTCTTATCATCAATTACAAATACACAGACACACAATAACCCATTCGATATCAAACAGATTATCCACATAGCCTACCGGTAAGTACATGGGGTTGATGACCATGATGTTCAAAGCCCTGAATGAAATAGCAACAGCCTGTTTCATGACTTTCACCTAGGCTATTAAGACACTCATTTTTCACAGGAAATTCAAAGACCGTACTCTCCATTTATTGTCTGGGATATGTCTCCAATTAATGCAGTCAGAAGCAAAATGGTTTTCCCTACAGAGATCACTATTTTGCGTGTTATATTGTTGTTAATTCATTGTATGGTCTTGGTAATCAGCCTTGTGCAGTAGATTGCGTATTATAGACCTATCAGTAGTGTGCATGTATGTATCTAATCACTTTTAACCCAATAATGAGGCCAGGAAACCGGATTAAGTTCCCTTAAGACGTATTAAAGTTTTGTTACGATCAGATCAATACTTTTAACGTAATGATCTTTCTAAGTGAGTGCTCCGTAAACTTGGTAAGAAAAACCGGTACTTTTTTTGTTCAATCTGCTATACAATTTTAACGAGATACAATGCAAATATTTACTCTATATCGTTAAACAACAAATAAAACAAGGAAAATTTTGGTGTAGGTTGTTCTTATGTAAGACTAAGGGTAAAGGTTTTATTGACCTCTAAACTCGAGTATCTATACTTATTTCCCCGACAGTAGTTCCTCCTGATGTGGGTTGTATAATTAATCAACCGTTAATTTAATTTACTTTAGTTAAATTTGACAGATGGATATTTAAAAAATAGTATTTTTTAATGTAGGGCGAGACCCTTAACTAACATCCCTTAAATATTACTTCCTGTTAATCGTTTTTGTCAAAAACGTAACTAAACTTCGTCAATTAATATGGGCTATACAGGATATCTCGGAGCCCCTTAAATTGCTGACACACGTGTTGCTGGGAAAGTAGGAGGGCTTGAAGTAAGCTTTCTAACTAAATTACCACATTTTATTCACTAGAAATAAAAATCAACAAGCGGAAGCATCGATCCGATACGACATGAGCAGGGTACCTCTTTGCCCCGTCTGCTATCCTAGTCATTGTTGCCAAGCGTGGACCTAGGTCAGGAATGCCACTGAAGATTATTTATTTTATCATCCTACTACCGGAATTAAATCTGTTAGATGATTAGAATAGCAACTTTAAAATGTTTTTTAATATTTCAAAGCAATCGGCGAGGCAATAAATACACACGAGGGGAAGGAATTAGTTTTTAATTTTACTTTTTAATATTACAAACTATTCAGTATGTAGGCCTATTTACCGAGGGAAACAATCTACCTTTACAAACACCAACCACGCTTCCTTGCGATCCTCTGAAATTAATCCATCCATTAACTTTTGCATTTATTGTGGTAGTTGTTGATGATGCGCATCGTGTTTTTTGCCCTCTGTATTTTGATGTGTGTAAAACTTTTCCAATGACCTGTGTTACTTGCTGTCTGTGGGTTAGTGTGCTTTCTTAGTACATCCTAGGATTGAAAATGAAGCAGCCGAATTCCTTCTTTAGGCAGCATCTCGGGAATTGCCTTGAATATAAATACAAAATCATTGAAAACCGCCAGACATAACTTTGGAACGTGCAATAGCAAGTACACCGATGATGGTCAATGGTATTTGTCATACTGACGTGTGTTTACAGTCACACGAATTGACAGAAATAGTATTCCGATCACGTCAGCATATTTTAAGGTTATTTATTTATTTAATAATTTATTTATTCATCTATTTATTTATTTATTTGATAGATTTTGCCCTTATCTCCATCCTGCGTCCACAAAACGTGACCCTAATTCCTACAACGATACCAAGCCAGCGTTGTCACCTGTTACTCGTATAATCTAATGTATTTTATCGACCAGTTTCCATGCAGTCCCTAACAGGCTCGGCATCTGGTAGTGTTATCAATGTACCAATTATTATGATCAAGAGACTCCAGAGTACATAAAATTTTCAATGAATTGTAAATTTTGTTCATATACTCTAAAATGCAACCAAGAAATGACCCTGGTTATCAAGTTTCCAATCACATGCCCAAGTATACAGATCGGATGACTACGATGTTTCTACTTCACCATGGTTAATAATAATAATAGTGATAATCTATCTCAGTTTAGATGGGTCTTAGTTTCCTAAAGGGTAATAAGTAGAGACGGGAATTTGCCTATTTGCCTATTTTATTCCTGTGTTTAGAAACGTAGGCTTCGAGATATAAATCCGTTTTAGGTTCTTTTAGGCTAGATTTCGTTGGTTTTATTGTGTCTATAAATGCCTATTTCAAGGGTTTGTGCCTATTTGGAGTATAATTGCCTATTTGATGCCTTTTGACTGTATTTTAATAGTACATTATGCAACGAGCCTATAATGACAATAATTAAGACACGAGTCCATACGAGTGTCTTAATTACCATACTGGGCGAGTTGCATACGACTGTTTATGTTCGACGATAATTATAACTTTATTATATGTTTTAACATAAATATTCATAAATATCTGTTGAGATTCCGTCACTCGAATTTTGTGATCGGAGTGCAGCGCTGGGTAGGATATCTCTGTTTTCGAAGCTCTCTGACTGACCGAGGCATGCGCTCTGTGTGCTTCAATGCCATATGTGCAGATTGTGCACAAGTATTCAGTAAAACTGTCACCGAAGTCGTTTGAAAACAATGTGCTGTGTAGAAATTGGATTTGGGGATATTAAGGTACAGTGCTACTCTTTGTCTCATATTTGCCAGTTTATTTACGCGAACATATGGACGGTGCACTTTCGGTAATTTATATAGACATGTTGGATTTGAGTGCATGCGCGAAGGTATCCTTACCTAATTGGTCACACAACTGTTTCTTGAGCTCTGATTGGTAGGAGAAACTGTTTCATAATGAAAAATAGTGTTATAATGAGCCTCATTATGCTACAGTTTTCTGACACTTAATGTTTACATTTCGACATCGTCGAACATAAAGTGCATTATATTGCAGCTGGTGTGCTCGACAGAATTATATTCTCATTTCTCAACAATGTTTACCCCACGAACATGAATGGGAATTCTGGGAAGTCACCAGAAATAGCGCTTGGGAAATTTCCATCAGAAGAAACAAGGAACAATTTGACCTTGAAGCCTTCAACCCTTCCAATTATTTGTATAGTAATTAAATATGTTATTAAATTTTAATCAATTTTTTTAAGCCTATTTTGTTGCCTATTTTACACGTTAGTGCATATTTACAAGCCTATTTTGGCTATTTTAAGAGTCTATATGCCTGCCTATTTTAACTGTTTTTAGTGCCTATAATTCTCGTCTCTAGTAATAAGCCTATTGTGAGCCGTCATGTTCTCTGTGGCCTGTTGGGCATGTCTAGTCATGTACGTTGTTGCCAAGCGTGGCACAAGCCAGATACAGTATTAGAACTCCAGACATTGCCATACCTTCGCTGCACCTGCGTAATCCACCTGAATATTTTTCCTAGAGGGCAGAAAACAATTATTCTGGGGGATGGGTAGTTTGTTTGGATTACATCACTAGATCTTACACACATCTTAACGAACAGTGTTCGTGAGAGGAAGTGGCAGTTGGAGAGAAAGGGAGATGGATGGACACAGTGGCAATGGGAGAGAATGCACGAATACGTTAGAATGCCAAATGTTTGGTAAGTGTTGACTGGTGTGGAAGACGGAATGACGATTAAGGCAGCTGGTCTCCTACTTTTCTGTCAGTCTTTAATGGCATACATGATTACTTTCTATGTGTCCTGATAGGAGCATTTTCCCGCTGGTTGTCAAATACTTCAATCTGTATGGTTATAGGCCTTAATCCATTCAGTTACGTAGAGGCTTGTCATATCGTTATACCAGGAAGGTTTAAATTACCCACCGAATAATGTTTATCTAGAAGGGCAAGATGGAAGAAAGAACTATATGCCTGACATTTTACACTTCATATCGTTGGATGTTAAAATCAAAGTGCGCATGCTTGAGACAGTGATCAATAACTGCCTCCTTTGTGACATTAACAGCGTACCTCTTTGGTCCTTCTGCTGTCCTATTTAGGCGGGCCACGCGTTAAACCTAGGTCAGGGAAGCCACAAAGGCCCAATCAACCAATGGAATCAACCGCCTCTCCCTTCAATGAGGGCAAACATTTTTAGCCTACTTTTCACATTTTGCAAAAATGAGGAAAAAGTAGACTTATGAGATCGGGCAAATGTGTGTCTGTCTGTCCTTCTGTCTGTCTGTCTGTCTGTCTGTCTGGCTGTGTGTGTGTCCCCCACTATCAACTCCTAAACGGCTGCAGCAATCGAAACAAAATTTGGTAGGAGTAAAGATCTATACCTGAATATCTCACGGCCATATTTGAAAATGATGTCAGTGCTACCAACTGCTGAAAAATCGCAATTGAAATTTGAGCTCAATGTTGGATATCTTGGAAGGTATACATGGGAGCTATTTCAAAATTGGCACACATATAGATAATAATATTGCAGTTTAATTTCCAGGAGGCCATACATGGCAGTGTTGCCAAAATGATTATAAGCCTGCTGATAGGTCCAAATTTTAAATGCATATAACTTCTACACTATCAATTGGATTTCAAACAAATTTCGTATGTGCTATGTGTACATAAACAGATATCACTGAGTGTATTCTTAAGAGCCACCAGGGCTGCCAACTGTTAATAAATGCTCTCAATTTATTTTATCCAAATGCCAATATATCAGAATGTATGCAAGCCGACAGCGTTAAACTATGCACACGTATAGTACCTGACATTCTATATTAATTTGGAGTATCTTATATACGTCAGTGCTACCAACATGATTCTAAGCCTGCTGAGAGGTCCAACTTAAAATACAGGTAACTTCTATACTATCATTTGGATTTCAACCAAATTTCGTGTGTGCTATGTGTACCATAACAGATATGACTATGCCGATTCTTAAGAGTAACCAGGGCTGCCAACTGTTAATAAATACTGTCTCTATTTTTGTTACCCTAATATCAATATATCAGAAAGTATGCAAGCCAATAGCTCTAAACTTTGCACACGTATAGTACCTGGCATTCTAGATTAATTTGGAGTAACTAATATAGGCCTACGCCAGTGCTGTCAACATGATTCTAAGCCTGCTGATAGGTCCAATTTTAAAATGCATGTAACTTCTATACTAACTAATGGATTTCTTTCAAAATTAACACAACAATAAATCATATTATTTCAGATTATTTCTCACCAATAGCTACATGCATGTCATTGACGCCAACATGATTTTACGCGCGCTGTTAGATCCAATGTTTAACTGCATGTAACGTCCATGCTATCCATTGGACTTCAACCAAATTTTGTATTCTGTACCTTAAGAGATGGAACTAAGAATATATTCAGTCACCAGGGCTGCCAACTGTAGTTCTCTATTAGGCTACATTATGCCAGGTATAGAGTATTTCGAACTAATTAGAAATGTCGATATTACCAACTTAATTTCGTCATTATTCTAGAAAGATACATATAGATTAATCATTGGCATGGATCTTACATTTTAAGAAAAGTAGGCTCTTTAGTTCGTCACGGAACTTCTTGTTTCAAACGTAATACAAAGTGGGTATTATTATTATTATTATTAGTCTACTAACATCATCATTATCATATACCGACCAGGTATATGATTGTTTTAGCCATGTGTTTCGGCTATCTCCGGACTCTGAAAATGAATGGGTTCGAATCATACTGTCGACGTTCTTCCTCAACGTGAACCTCGACAGATGGGTAAAGTGAAATAAGATGAACGAAACTGGGCAAGGAGTAGTATGGAAATAGCCGTTGTCCAAATAGAGTATATCGTCACAGCTTTTCCCTGGAGTTGAAAATGAAAATCCATGGACGTCGATATGCAAAATTGCCGATGATGGGGTTCAAACTCTATGATTTCCCAAGTCTTCGATACAGCATGTCCCCATGACCTTATTCGTTACACTCAACTACCTGGTCTGTAATTGATATTTATAATAATAACTAGCAACCCACCCCGGCTTCGCCAGGGAATAGTTATGAATGCAAGGTGATAGGTTACTTTTAACCAAGGTCTTACAGATTTCCTTGTATATGACATTAGTCGTTTTCCCTCCAGCAGTGAACACGAAAAGATTTCGGGTTGATGTAACACGCGATAGAGCCTCGTAAAGCTGTCCATGAGAAAAACATTCTCCACTGAGATCAACTCCAGTCACGCTAAGAGTCTGACCCTGTGCTTTGTTTATGGTCATGCCAAAGCAGACTCTTACTGGGAATTGTACACGTTTGAAATGATGAGGCAAATCTGAAGGAATCATAGGTATTCTGGGTACTAAGACCGTTTCTTCTGTACCACAGCTAGTTAAGGCTAAATGTCCCGTTTTTTAGTTTGTAATTCTGACACCACGTAGCACCACCAAAGAGAGACAATTTCTTTTTTCAGTTTTATCTTGAACGAAAGCTCGTATTTGCGATCTGAAAACCACTATGTATACTAGACTGCAATTGAATTGATATTAATTCGATGCATTTTCCAAAATCTGAAAAACAAAAAAGTTACTAACAGTTTTTTATATCTCTGCTTAAAATATGAAAAAAAAACTGGTAATACGAAAATGGAGATTTATTTCCTGTTTCCAATCTATTTTTCAGAATTAAAATCAGGTGAATGGAATCGACAGCATTAGTTTCGGAATTGTTTTGAAAAGGGTGGTAGGCGGCGCGGCTCCACAAGATCTCTTGCACAAGGAAAATGCTGAACACGCTGACAGGGCGGAGGGAGAAGGGAACAATTTGACGACAGGAAGGAGTTGTCTTCCTCTTGTCACAAATATTATAGTTCGACGAGTTACGTGTACAAGTGCCTAGGCGTGGAACAATATCTGAGCAATAAAATTATACTGTAGTAGTGTCACAATATGTGACGTTGACACAATGTGTTAGTACATATACCTTTCTTACTTCCGTGGGGCGTGGTGGCGCAGCGGTCAAGCTGTATGCCTCTCACCAAGGCGGACCGGGTTCGATTCCCGGTCAATGCATGTGAAATTTTCGATGGGAAATGCCATGTCTTGTGGTTCGGATTCCACGTAAAACGGAGGTCCCGTGGCTTATGATTGCGAGATTAACGGTCACGTTAAACTACAAGCTTCCTTTTTTCTTACTTCCTCTAACATTCTTGTTGATAATAATACATTGTAGGGGCTTGGGACATCATGGGCATCAGTACCTTTGGCTGGCTACGTGGCTCAGCGTTAACGTCCTCGCTTGCTGTCCCCAAGGTTGCAGGATCGAATCCTAGTGCAGTCAGTTGGCATTTGAGGGTGAGCGAATGCAAGGGAGCCGTGTCATTCGATTTACTGGAACGTTAAAGATCCCCTTCGGGGCGAAATTCCAGCACCCCGGCGTCTCTAAAAGCCGCAGTAGATAAAAGGGACGTAAAACCAATAACGTTATTATTATTATTATTATTATTATTATTATTATTATAAGCCTATTATCATCAGTCCCGTGTAGTTGATTATGTGTGTAACTGTATTAGAGTCAGGGATGGGGGGCTGGTGCCCTCAAACTTGACGTGCGGTACTATCTCGGCATTTACCTGGAGGGATTGTGGAAAACCGGTGAAAACACACTCAGGATAGATGCTGACAGCGCTGGATTCCCTTCTAGGTAACTGTTTGAGAGTTATTTGAGATAAACTCCCGAACAAAAAACATATTGTTCCAACATTAGTAATACTTTGTAGGGCATAACTTAAGTCTTACCGAACAGAGCAGCGACTGGTTTCACTCGAGGCGAAATTGAATACTGTATAGAAAGATATGACTGGTTTGTAGTTGGCACGTTCTTGATATATTAGAAAAAAGATGGACAAGATAGGCCTATGCTCGTGTTCAGGTTTATTGGGAATATCTATTCCAAAAACCATCCGATGCGGACGTTCAACTCTAGGTATCGTCTTCTAGACATAACAAAGAAGACCACAAACCGTGAATAATTCTAATCAATGGAGCCAGCTATTATCGATTTATAAGAGGCCAAATGCACACGCACATATTCTCATCTGCCTATTGTTAGCACAGGCACTAGTACTGCGTACTATAAAAAACAAAAATATTATACCTTATTATTTCCTGTTCTTGAAATTAATGCTTCAATTTTTTCCATATCAAAGGTAGCGTTTAATGATCTACACACGCTCAGTATTTTACTTCACCACAGGTTCTCTTATATCCATTGATCTGGTCATCCTGGGATCAATGATCTCAGGCAACAAGATTTTCTCGCAGCAGAATGTCAGTTACATAAGCATTTTTAGCCTATTTTCAATTTTGAAAAAATAGGCTTATGTGATCACCTTTTGTCCGTGTGTGTGTGTGTGTGCGTGTGTGTGTGTGTGTGTGAGAGAGAGAGAGAGAGAGAGAGAGAGGTGTGTGTGTGTGTGTGTCCCAAATAACTTCTGCATGGCTGGAGCGATTTCAATGAAACTCGGTAAGTTCATAGCACTATTCCGGACGACCCCGACCGTGTCCTTCACACTTTGTTTCGTCTCACCAATCCAACATGGCGGATGTGCGAACTATTTCACCAGCATTCAATATCTCCGAAACTATTCCCGATATCACCCTGGAATATTTTACGGTGATAAAGGGAACTACTAGAAGTACACCTATGTGACTTTTGAAAAACTGGTAACTACAAAACCAACATGGCGGCCACGCGAATTTGCGACTTTTAAATAGACGTTTCTCGCGATTTAACCAACCAAACGCAATGAAACTCGGTACAGTGTATGTTTATACACATTGTAATGCACCGACATCTAACTTCGTTCAATTGTTTACATAACCACAAGATGGCGGATGTGCAAAATATTTCACCGGAATTCTACAACTCTGAAACTATTAGCGGTATCACCCTGAAATTTTGTACGGAGATAAAGGGCACTACTGGAAGTTCATCTATAAGACTTTCAAAAACCGGTTAACTGCAAAACGAACATGGCGGCCAAGCGAATTAAAAATGTAAATAGACCTTTCTCGTGATTTAATGCTCCAAACGTAATGAAATCTGGTACAGGAAATGTTTATGCACATTATAATGCACTGGTATCTAATTTAGTTCAATTGTTTACATAACCTCAAGATGGCGACTGTGCGAATTTTAAAATGAAGTTTTTATTTCTTGTGTCGTAATCATGCGATCGAAGTGAAAGTTTGAATAATGAACCTACGCAATAATTTTCCTTTAATGGTACATGACTCTATGGCCTATACATTTAACAATCCAACATGGCGACCATCCGAAATATTTAGACGGCTCTGAATATCTACGAATCTATTATAGCAATCAAACTGAAATTTTTTATGTTCATAGGGGCTATGAACTTAAGTTCACCTATAGGACTTTAAATAACCTGGTGATCACAAATCCAACATGGCGGCGACGCGAAGTATAAATATTCACATGGACGTTTCTCGCAATTTAACCATCCGAGTGCAGTGACACTTGGTACTGTAAATCCTTATACGAATGTTCATCCACTGGCATCTAATTTATTTCAATTGTTTCCAGAACCACAAGATCGCAGCTGTGCGAAATTTTAAAATCTCCTTGTTACTTCTTGTGTCCTAATCATGAGATTGAAGTTTGAATGCTACACGTTCAAAATAATCTTCATGTAACAGTACATAACTACATATAACTACATATATAAAATCCAACATGGCAACCATCCGAAATATTTAGTCGGTTCTCAATATCTACGAATCTATTACAGCAATCAAACTGAAATTTTGTATGTTGATAGTGGCAGTTAAGATAAGTAGGATAAATGAAAATAGGCTGTATAGTTCTTCACGGAACTACTTGTTTGTCTCCAGAACTTTTCGTCCCTCTTTATTGTTTCTATGTGAATGTCTTTAGGCGTCCATACCACAAAATAACATATTTCCCGCTATGTTATTTCCAACTGGCCCTGGTTCTGGAAATAAAAAGCATGTGACTGTTAGAGAGTTATCAATCTGTTCTCTTCTGAAAGGCACGGTTCTTGACTTTCTCTAGGCTTTCTTTTTCGCTTACTTTCTGAAAAACAAAAACCCTTTAGCATTTTGCAGGTTTCCAGTATGGTCATATTCCATGCAGAACAAGGGCACTTGATTTCGACTATAGCGTCGTCTCCTATTAATCCGTCTGGGGAGGCACCTAAAAGCCTATAAGTTTTATGTACGAAAAGACCACATTCTTCGACTTTTCTACCGATTTCTACTCTAAATTTCGTTTTGCAATTCGTTCATTGTCACCGTCATACTGCATTGCTTTTGAGTGAAATTCGCCGTACAGAATGTTTTTTGCTACTGGAGCCCATTTCGAAGTAGGTTTCCTCTTGCATACATATCCAAAATTGGAGGTCGTAAGTCTGTCCTTTCTAGCTGTGTGCCCTTTTAATTTTCCCTTTGGCCCCCTTGTTTCCTTTTCCAGTTTTTGTATATGGCCTTCACTAAGCGTTAGTTGCTTGATCTTCTCATCACTAAACTCTCTCAACAGTACCGCATCGAAATCCAACTGCATTGATCGGTTTCCATAATCATGTGAGACAGTACGTTTCATTTCATTAGACTGTTGTCGGGACATTCTTTTCCCTTCTCGCGACGCAAATAAACTTTTTCGGAAAGCTGATCTTCTTCTCTTTCTGCTGAGTGCAGTGTCCTTCACTATTGTGGCAGTTTTTTTTTCTAAACTGATTTCATTGTTTTATAGTGCCAGGATGGCCCAAACTGAAAGACCAGTCCGGCAGCTTTGGTTCTATGAGTGAAGGAACTTCGTTTCCCTCAATTGATCTGCTTACCTCACTTGAATTTTGCAACAAGGGACATATAATTTTCGGCAGCATTGCTGGTGGTGTTTGATACTAGCTGGGAACTTTTTGCAATTAAGGGCTGCAAGCAATAACGCATAAGTTTGGTTGCAGTTAGCTGTTTGTCTTCACCTTGCCCGCTGGTAGTTAAAAAGTACTGTTTGCAGTCTTTATGGATCCCAATCCAATCCAGTATTTCCGGAAATCAATTTTCCATTTTCACATTCGCTACGCCTTTATTTTTCCACACAACGCATTGTTTTCAATTGAAGTGGAACTTGCTTCTCTGAAAAAAGTTGACACTGAATAGTTCGTTATTTTGTACTCCTACACTTATGTATTAGAATAAGAAACGAACTACACCCGTGGCGCGACAGCCCATGAATGGCCTAGGCCTACCAAGCAACTGCTGCGCTGTTCAGCCATGTTGCCTGCAGATTTCGGGTGACGTTTAGTCATCCAACTTGTATGCTGCAGGTAAAATATAAGTGAAATCATAACTGCTCAGTGCATTACAGATTCTCTAATGCAAGCGTAAAGAATTATATAATTTCAATTATAAACTAGGAAAAAAAACCTTTTTTCCTTTGGTCTGGCTTCCTTTTCTTGGTACTTAGTCGCAATCTCCCCTGGGATTTAGTGGAACGCCCTTGAATTGGTTTTGGTGGTGGCTTTATTTTTCAACAAAAACGAAAAAATAACTCCACGTGATGACCGTAACGCTCTCCACCAGTCGTAGCCTACCTATATGTACATGTATCTATTCTACCTCCGTAGCGTAGCGGTCAGCATGGTTCGCTGCCACTCCGGTGGGCCTGGGTTCGATTCCCGGCTCTGCCACGAAATTTGAAAAGTGGTATGGGGACTGGAACGGGGTCTGCTCAGCCTCGGGTAGTCCAAATGAGTAGTGGGGGTTCGATTCCCACCTCAGCCATCCTCGAAGTGGTTTTCGGTGGTTTCCCACTTCGTCTACTACTGCAAGGCCTACTGTAACGCCACGGCCGCCTCCTTCCCTCTTCTTTGCCTATCCTTCCGAATCTTCTTTCCCTTCCCATCCCTCATGAGGCCCCTGTTCGCTTTGCAGGTGAGGCCGCCTGGGCGAAGTGCTGATCACACCTCCCCAGTTGTATGCAATACAACCAAGTGTTCTCAGATCTAGGACACTGCCTGGAAAGGCGGTAGTGGTGAGTTCCTTCGATGAGTCCGTGGGAACCACCAACCTGGAGGGTAAAATTGACCCCCAAAAATCTGTTCTACCAGAAATACTGTCCAAAAATAAAGTGCCGAAAATAGAACACCTAACGGGCATTAAAAACTAATACTGTTGCAGGTAAAATGAATTAAACAAAATGTAATTAATGAGATCGATGAACTAAAAACCAGAAGTCGTAACTAGGAACTGGTAAAATATCAAAGGATCACTCAGAAATATCCAGACCTTGACAATAATTCAGAACTAACCAGCATAGTCAATCGCAACATTGGAGTAGATGTTCGGGAATTCCATACCGTCTGGCAAGGTTGTCGCTCTCTCAAATCACTCGAGCTCCGCTCCCCTCACCTCCCCCCAAACCTCCCCCAACCCGCTCTCCATGACTTTGTTCTACTGGCGCGCCTTGTTGCAAATACAGTAACACTTTTATTCACAAACTTCCCAAAGTGATCCCGACGGTTCTATTCAACCGATTTAGGTTTTCGATGCGGCTTTGGAATCAGTGAGTAAAACTCAATTTTCGTATTACCCGTTTTCTTTCGAATTTTAATCTGATATTTGAAAAACAAACAGCAACTTTTCTGTTTTTGAAATTAAAAAGAAAGCAATGAATTAATATCAATTCTGCTACTAGACAGAGTACATAGCAGTTTACAGATCGCAAATCGGAGCTCCCCTTCGATACAAAAATAAATAACTAAATTCAGCTTCGCTTGTGCTGCCATCTGTTGAAATATATTCTTACCAAAGTGTTGGGACATTTAGCCTTAAGATAGTTGCTTCAATGAAATAGTTTTTGAAAGCTTCCACTACCAATCGCGTCCCATTGCATAACTTTGGTGGGTGTAAATTACGTAGCAATATATTAGGCACTCCCTCTTTTAAAATAAGCTTGTGTGGTGGCAAGCCAGAAGGAAGTAAATAATTTAGGAATACTGTAGGGTAATGAACTGCTCCTTCACTATCGACTACTGCGTCTACTGAGTAATATACTTGAGCCAGGGCAGTGAATTTGGAGAACACCAATACATTAATTTTCACAACTTTTTCTTTTGTCGGTGATAATATTGCTCTTTCTTTAAACCTGGGGTGCGCAACTCGTGGCCCTCAAAGTCACTTAAGACGGCCTGCGGATAAATATTTTATTCTATTGAAAACGTGAATATACAGGGTGTAATTGATATGATGGAAGTCCGTTACACTGGTGATAGAAGAGACTATTGTAAGCTTCCTAGGTAAAAAATTTGTCACCTATCTTTAAATTGAAAATTTATCATTAGAAAGTCAATGTTTTTAGATTTTTCCGAAATTCATCAAACAGAAGGTGAGGCAGCAGGGTGGGGGAAACGAGGCGGAGCGATGTGGGACGATGCGCGAAGGAGATGTTGTTACGTAATCGGAGCGTTGACCTTACTAGTTGAGGGGAGGTATCAGCTGTTACGAGGAAAGCGAGCGATAACTTACCCGTCTCGTAAGAAAATTTGTATTGCTGTTGTTGAAATTGCACGCAATGTCTTGGGACGTTATGATCGGTAGTTTTGTGTAGCCTACTTTGTAAGTGTCATTTCACTTCGAAAATCTCACATGCATTGACCGGGAATCAGACCCGGTCCGCCGTGGTGAGAGGCCAACAGCTGGACCGCTGCACCATCACGCCCCGGCTTGCATATTGGCCGGTGATGGTAAGCTGCCTCAATACTAGCACCCCTTGTAGATGATGATGATGATGATAATAATAATAATAGTCTAATAATAATAATAGTCAGCATGTGTAGCTCTGGTGGTAGAGTGCTAAAAATAAAAGTATGGCAACTCGACATACCAAAAAAAACATAAAGGAACTTTGGTTGGTTCCATAGTTTAGGGGCTGCGACAACGTGGTCAGGTAGCCCCGTATTAAATAAGTAAGTGTGTCTAAAATTCTATTATTACTATCATTAGTACAGTAGTAGTAGCCTAGTATAATAATAATAGTATTATTATATTTTTGTTACAGTTGTTGCATTGTCTTCACACAAAGATAGACCAACAGTTTCTTAAATTAATTTACCAAATCTTTAGGATTTCCATTTACTATGCATAGGCCATGATGATGGCAAAATCCTAATCAGATCCACCATCACTAGTCATGTAGCCACTCCCCATGAAGGTGTGAAACAGCTGTTCATAGGCTCGGTTTGTGTAGTTCAATGTCATTGGCAGACAAGGCGAGGAGGTCACTCAACTTAAGACTCTTCTCAACATTCCTTAGCGTTGGAGGGGAGGGTGACGGGGAGAAGTCAGCTGTGCTGCTGAGGGGAACGAAGTGTAAGCCCGTTTCCAAGACATTGACCGACGATTTTTGTGATTTAATTCCACCTACACTAATTAAGATCCGACTGAATTTCATGAAGATATTTGCTTAGAATACCATCTTCTATCACCAGTGTAACGGACTTCCATCATATCAAATACACCCTGTATATATTGTGAATGATGAGATTTTTCCCATTATTGTAGGCCCTAGTTGAAATAAAAAATATATAAAAATGTTTCGTTAAAATAAATTTAAAAGTAAACAATTATTGGACAGATTTTAAGTTTTGCATAACCAGACTGCTGCAAGGTTCAGACTGACAGACTATTAAAAAATAAACAATGCCAAGCATCAGATTAGGAGCATTAGGCTACTACTTGGTTTGATGGTCAGTTTGACGATATATTGATTTTCATTTTTTATATTCTTTGATGTTAAGAATTCTGTCTTTTGTAAAAATGAAAATTTACAACGCTGTGATAGTATTATTTTATTTTATAGGCTATACCCCTAAACCTTTTCGAATTAGGAGTAAGTTTATTGTAAATCAGTAATTTGATAACTTAATAACGCAATTTGCCAAAAAACTTCAATAATGGATTTGAACCATTTAGAGGACACAAAATGGTATTGAAACACATTTTTGTGTACTGGTAAAATAAGTCATTCAGATAATAGTAAAATTAGCTTTAGCGGTAGGGTTTGGCAAGTGCCTATGTGGAAATGTAACTTGCGGCCCACCACTTATTATGTAAAAATAAATTTGGCGCCCACTTATAAAAAGGTTGCGCACCCCTGCTTTAAACCATGAATGAGACTTGTTAGATAGGTCATGGATTTCAGGATAAACGCTATCAATCAATTCTTGAATGCTGCTTACTAAAACACAGATATCATGACTGAGGGTAATTTTCCCGTCAATGACCGGTAAATCTCCATTTCCGACTCTAAGTAACAAATTAGCAAACAGACTATTATCTTCTGAAGATAAGAATACTCTCATGTTAGTTTTGAGTGCCAATTTTGTTATATCCGGCCAGATGTAAGATCTTTTTAATCAAGCGTTCACTTCGTCGGTTCTTGTTCCTCTGGTAACAACTGGTAAGGTTTGACGAAAATCTCCAGCGAACAAAACTGTGCTGCCACCCACAGGTGTGTTCCGATTCCTTAGATCACGCAAGGTCCTGTCTACAGCTTCAGCGGAAGTTTTGTGCGACATTGTAGCCTCATCCCATACAACTAAAGAACAATTTTGGATTAAACTGGCAGTGTTAATTTGTTTTGAAATATTACATACGCTTCCATCATTACTGCTGACTTTCAAGGGAAGTTTAAATGATGCATGTGCTGTTCTTCCCCCTTCCAAAAGAGTGGCTGCAATTCCAGATGATGCGAAGGCAGGAGCAATATTACCAACAGGCCTCACTTTGGCGAGCAACAAATTAATCAAGAACGTTTTGCCTGTGCCTCCAGGGGCATCGAGAAAAAAATATCATCTTCCTTCTTAGTGTTGCTAGATACGATGGTGTCATAAGCTTGTTTCTGATCGTGGTTCAGACGGTGTTCTTCTTGAGCAACGGAATGAAGGAGCCGAGGACGAAGTTCTTCTTTCTCTTGGGAAAATCGAGATATTATTTGTTGCTCTGTTATATTGTTACGTGACAAGCGCTTTTTCTTTTTCGATGTCAATGAACCGGCTATCCGTTTTACATCTCGGCATGATGGCTTAAAATCACTGACTGGACTATTAATTATAACGAATTCTTGTCAGACGTAATTTAAGGATGGCGAGGTGCATGACACATAAATCCCCCTTCCGTCCAATCTTAAATTGACTGTGTATTTTGCGGAACGAAAAGTTCACAGGCGAAATGAAGAAAAGCCAAGGTGCACTTCCAGGGAATGGCGAGGTGCATGAAACACAAATCCTCCTTCCGTCCAATCTTAACTTGACTGTGTATTTTACGGAACGGAAAGTTCACAGGCGAAATGAAGAAAAGCCGAGTTGCACTTCCAGGGAATCTCCAAACGCAACCACCCTTCTCTGAAGTCTTAACTCAACACGAATCGATGGTTTGCTGCTGGCTGTATCTGGGGTAATAGATTCGCCCGCTAGTTAGGCTGTAACAGGGGTGATAGACTCGCCCTTAGGTAGCTCGTCAAATGTCGTCTCAGTATTTGAATGGACGTGTTTGGAAGAAATGAAAACGTAAAAACACTTATAGTGGGCGATGTATTGAAGATAGAGGTATGCTCTCGCGGACTTTTTTTTGTAGAACTTTTCATGCTGAACAATTCTTACAGTCATAGTATATAGATATTTTTAACGGTTTGCCCAGCGTAAGCTTACAAATCGCTCGGACGTCAGTTTTTTTTCGACCTTTTCACTGAAATCGTTACTGCTCGGCTTCCTTTGATCATAAATAAATTAATTTCTACAGAAATCATCCACGAGATATCCTTTACAGAATGGTGAAAACCGCATCAAAATCCATCCAGAGGTTCTTGAGATTACCCGTGACATCCATGAATCGTTTCTTTTAATACTAAGTCGACATATTAATAATAATAATAATAATAATAATAATAATAATAATAATAAACAAAATAATAGTAATTATTGTCATAATAATAATAATTATTATATTAATAATAATAATAATAATAACTACGGTATTGCATTAGATTGGATGTGTGTCACCACACTCAGCTACCTGATCGGTATTTGATGGTGATGGAGAGTAATTAAAAAGAATGAATAAATGAATTCCCCATCCCATCTCCAGCCCTGGGATCTCCACAAACTGGAGAGAGGGCGTTGAATTATTAATCAACAATGCACATACATATAAAAAGAATAAATCACAATAATCATACAGTACATATATGAAGATACGTAATAGTTAAAATTGAAATGCATTGAAAGTGTAACATTTAAATATCTATTTCCCAAAAGTTTGGTGCTTTTCAGTCGGTCAACATGAATGTACCCAAAAAGAGCTGGGTTATGTCTTAATCCTGAAATAAATGACATGAGATTAATAAATACACTAGGATGACCAGTTTCGATCATCTGATGATGATCGCTTGACGATCGAAAATGGTCATCCTGGTGTTTTTATTAATCTCATGTAATGTATTTCAGGATTAAGACATAACCCAGCTCTTTTTGGGTACATTCGTGTCGACCGACTGAAAAGCACCAAACTTTTGTTTACTTAGGCAACACTGAAAAATGGCTTCAAACCTCACAATATCTATTTCCCACAAAGCCAACCTATGGCTTATCAGTGGGTGCTGCTTTAAGTACATACATTATAATAACATGAGATAAAGCTCGTAACAACTAATATCTAGTAACTATACATATTCTTGAGATCCATTTCCAGCCCTGGGACTTCCAAAAGCAGGAGGGAGGGATCACTGTAAGGTTATTCATTTACCAACTAATTAAAGACTTTAAAATGAACATACATGTACAGAGTGTAATTGATATACGTGAAGTCCGTTGCAATGGCGATAGAAGATGGTATTGTAAGCAAATATCTTCATGTAATTTAGTCGTATCTTAGTTAATGTAGGTGGAATTAAATCACAAAAATCGTCGGTCAATGCCTTGGAAAAGGCCTTAGACTGCGTTCCCCTCAGCAGCACAGCTGATTTCTCTCCGCCAGCATCCCCTCCAACGCTGTGGAATATTGACCAGAGTCTGAAGTTGAGTGACCTCCTCGCGGTGTTTTCCAATGGCACAAACCTAGCCTATCAACAGCTCATTCACACCTCCATGGGGAGTGGCCAGCATGACTAGCAAGGTTGAAGGCCACTGCAAGGTGTGCATTAGTGGTGCTAAAAAATTTAAAACTTGCCAGTTTTTGCGGACTACCATAAAATATTTCTCTGTAACTAAACTTGGTAGTACAGCGTGTTTCAAAAAATATATACGTATTGCAAAGTATTATTTTGTCCAAACTATCGATCGCTGTGCCTCGGCTCGGCTATTGGAGAAACGAATACATGGTCTAGTTTATATTAATAGCCGCTAGATGTCAGTTGTTTCTGTCTTTCTCGGTAACTGCCATATGTTTAAAAGGGCTGCTCCGCAGCAGAAATCATTTTGTGTTCTCGAGTTTGCGAAGTGCAATTTCGTGATAACAGTGCAAAGGCGTTTCAGGTTGAGGTACCAAATTGATCCTCCGAATGGGTGGAACATTCGCAGATGGTATCGACAGTTTGTAAATACAGGATGGGTATGTAAAGGGAAGAGTCCTGGCCGGCCTCGTGTTTCTG
The DNA here is from genome assembly GCA_946902985.2 of Meconema thalassinum. Lineage (NCBI taxonomy): Eukaryota > Metazoa > Arthropoda > Insecta > Orthoptera > Tettigoniidae > Meconema > Meconema thalassinum. The sequence continues at coordinate 152,272,475 of OX336389.2, forward strand.
AAGAAAATGTTGCACGAATTCAAACTGCTTTCCAACGTAATCATTCAAAATCAACTCGTCGTGCCAGTCGGGAGTTACAACTGCCTACAACAACAATTTGGCGTGTTTTGAGACGTTGGTTGGTTATGAAGCTGTTACACCTGTTACAAGCGTCCTGATGACAAACGCAAACTTGTGGCATTTTGTAACGAGATTCATGATGCTATTGACAATGATAACCCTTCGCAAACCGCATCGTGTTCAGTGATGAAGCGACTTTCCATGTTAGTGGTCAGATAAACAAACACAATGTTCGAATTTGGGGCATACAGAACCCACATGCAGTTATGTGCGATATCCCGATCATCTGTTTACGGGCCGTTCTTCTTTGATAGAAACACGGTTAACGGCAGTATCTCGCTATGTTACAAAACTGGTTGTTTCCTTGGCTGCACGAGGACAACTTCATTTTTCAACAAGACAGGGCACCCCCTCACTGGAGTCGCCAAGTGCGTGAATATCTGAATGAAACTCTACGGAACCGTTGGATTGGTCGTCAAGGAGCTGACGACTTAGCATGTCTCAGCTGGGCTTCACGGTCAGCGGATTTGACATCCTGTGATTTCTTCCGGTGGGGTTTCGTTAAAGACAACGTTTAAGTACCACCACTCCCACAGAACCTGGAAGAGTTGAAGAACCAGATCCGTACTGCCATAACATCAGTGACGAAGGACATGCTTGCCCGAGTATGGGAAGAATTTGAGTATCGGTGTGATATTGTTCGTGTCGCTGATGTAGGACATATTGAACATCTTTAATCTAAACTTGAGATGTTCGTAAATATGTGTGTACAGTTCATGTTCGTATGTCTTAAAGTTCAATAAATATATGCATGCGAAATACGTATATTCTTTTTGAAACACCCTGTACTTTTATCTTAGGGCATGTTCTTTCTATTTACAGGAAATGTGATTTGTGTCGCAGTTTTTAACGCAAGAAAAGGAGAAGAATATGCTGCTTTCCATGAGTCTCTTGAAATTCGTGAAATTAGCGTAGATTTTAACATTTTTAGGTTTGAATGTAGAATTAATAATAAAAATAACATTTCACTCCATTATTAACAATTGTTTTCAGAAATCATGTCCGGGCGTGTCTACCAAGAGCCCGCTGATGAGCCAGCTTGGTGTTGCTAGGCGAAACCCCACACAAGCCACGGCATAAACCTAGAAATATTGCTGAGTTTTAATTCACGGGCTGTGAAAGCCAATATACCATCTTTTTATATTAGATCATATCGTACCTTTTTTGGATCATATTTCAGTAATTTTAAGGCATGCACATTGTTAAGATTGATATAATTGAAGTTCTTTAATATTCAATATTGGGATGGTTGAATTATGTTTGTAATACCTATTTCGAGTCTTGTTGTTGTTTACAATTTAAGGTGCTGCGACATCGTGGTCATACAGCCCCGCGTATGTTTGGCTGTGTTTGCTAACCTGCGTTCTTGTGATGTTCTTTATTGTGTGTACACGCGGGGCAAAGTCAATCAACAACAACATGCAGCCGATTGTATTCACTAACCGGCTATTGGTTAATGGAGACGTTTATTTGCGCTGCAGAAGAGGCAAGGAGGTTTTGGATCGTATCATAGCTGCTCCTGCCAAATTCACCACAACATTTAACTGACGAGGAATCAAACAATATACAGAAAGAGCTAACTCAGTTGTTTTGTTTAACAACACTAATTTTTAAAATAGTAGACTGTATCAGTTATGTGCTATAGTCGATAAATTATGTGGGTAAAAACTTCAAAACTCCAAGGTAGCCTTATAATGAGGCATAATAGGCATTGAAACAACAGGCCAAAAATGAAATTACTCAGCACGTCCAATGCATACATAAATATAGTCTTCTCAATCCCCTAAGTGCTAGGGTCTCCTGCATACAGGAACGTGCCCTGGTTTAGACTAATTAGGCGAGCAAACCCTAAAGAGTTGTATTGTTGTCTTCGCACCACTGAACTTTACTTCACTTCACTGTATTTCATTATCTGGGGGTGCATGTGTCTTGTCGTTGTATGGATCAGTTTGTTGTATGCGTTTTGCTTCGTGTGACTGCTCGTTGTGCACCGTATGGTTCTTCTCTACGGTATTGCAAAAGCGATTCCTTTCTTGTCATCCGTGTGTGTTGCCTGCCGGCTGCTTCTCTTCTACTGTGCTATATTTCCATGCGTCTCCATTCTTGTCTGTCCCTTGCTAACTTCGTCCAGTGTTTGCCTGTCTTCCTTAGAATCGAGTCCTTCCAGCGCGTTCTCTGTCTGTCCTTGTTGCTGCTTCCTGTTCTGGGGTCCCATGCTGTAAGTTTGAGCGTCCATCGATCGTGTTTCATTCTGACCACATGTCCTCCTCACTTCCATTCATCCTCGTTTCGTACTCCGTCCCTCAAGGAGATTTTAAGAATCTTCCGTTCCATTTTGCGTTGACATGTTTGGATCTTTTGTCTCTGCTTCGTCGTTAGTGCAATGGTTTAGCAGTACTTGTATCACACATTTTTCTAGTAACCCTGACTTTAAACTTAGCTTCTAGGATTTGTCCATCAATATAAATTTCAACGACCAGAACTTTTTCCACGCTTATTCTATTCGTCTTTTTATATCCTTCTCCTGGGAGATGTCAAATTACAGGTTTTGTCCAAGGATGTATTCGTGAGTATATGTTCTTGGTTTGCCGTTCATGAGGATTTGTACTTCTAGCGAGTTGGTCATCAGTTTTTTTAGGGGGTTCATAGATAGACCTACTTCTTCACTGACTGTGGCAAGGTCTGCTAGCATCTAAATCTTGTGCAGAATTTGCTATTAGTGCAGTAGCCTGTCATCAGCAAACCATAGGTGAGTAATCATATCCCCGTTTATTTCAATGCCATATTTTTTGTCCCACACCAATTTCCTAAATTGGTTCTCCAGCACTCATGTGAATAGTTTCGGTGAGAGGGGATCACCTTGTTCACGCCTCTCTCTAGGATAATGTCCGCAACACCCCTCTCCGTTCTAACCTTCGCTTTGCAGCTTTGTAGAGCTTTTCCAATAAGCTTACGCATCTGTTTTGTATACCTTGGTTCTTTAATGCTTCTAGTATGCAGCTGTGCTCTACAGAATCCAACGCTTTGTTGTAGTCTACGAAGGCAATGTACAGTTCGAAGTTGAATTCCTGTGTTTTCTCCAAGAGCTGGTTCATTGCATGCAGGTGATCGATTGTGCTGAAGCCCGTCCTAAAGCCTGCTTGCTCCAGTGCCTGGCTTTCTTCAAGTAGTTTTGACATACTTTTAGTTAGGATTTTCATGAAACTTTTACAGAGGCTTGCCATTAAACTGATTGGTCCATAGTTATTAATGTCATATTTGGCTCCTGTTTTGTGGAAAAGAACAATAACGCTCTGTTTCCATTCTGATTTGTTTCCAATTATATCAGCAGAAAGCCTTTGACTCCGTGGAACACACATATGTTCTAGAGGCCCTAGAGAACCAAAACTTTGACTGGCTGCGTGGCTCAGCGGTAACGTTCTCGCTTGCTGGGCCCTAGGTTGCAGGTTCGTATCCTGGCGCAGTCAGCTGGCATTTGAGGGTGCGCAAATGCGAGGGAGCCGTGTCAGTACATTTACTGGCACGTTAAAAATCCCCTTCGGGGCAAAATTCCGGCACCCCGGCGTCTCTAAAAGCCACAGTAGTTAAAAGGGACGTAAAACCAATAACATTATTATTATTATTTATTAGAACCAAAACATACAGAAAAGGTATATCAGACTTCTAGCAAAAATCTACGAGAGTAGCCAGGCAAAAATACGGACAGAAATGGAGGGAAATCACTTCGAGCTAGAGAGAGGAGTGAAACGAGGAGACCCCCTCTCACCAAAACTATTCACTTGCCTGCTAGAAAACCAATTCCGGAAAATGAAATGGAAAACAAGACACGGCATCAACATAGATGGACAAAACCTGACACACCTACGGTTAGCAGACGACATCATACTCATGGCAAAATCTGCATCAGACTTAGAACAAATGGTAACAGAATTAAACAAGGTCAGCAAAGAAGCTGGCCTAACCATGAACCCGAGTAAAACGAAACTGATGACAAATGCGACAGAAAACCCAGTAAACATTGACGGTGAAACATTAGAGTATGTCCAGGACTATACATACCTGGGTCAAAATATTTCATTCCATAACAATACGGAGAAAGAAATCAAAAGAAGAATTGGGCAAGCATGGAAAAAATCCTGGTCCTTGAAATTCATTTTAGGAGATAAATCTCAGAAACTAAGCCTGAAAACACAAGTTCTAGAGAAATGTGTAATCCCAGTAATGCTGTATGGATGTCAAACATGGTCACTAACTTCGCAGCAGAGAAAAACGCTCCAGATAGTCCAACGCAGGATGGAACGAAAAATCCTCAATATCACGCTGAAAGACAGAATACGGAACGAGGAGTTACGCAGAAGAACCAGTATTAAAGACGTCATCAACACAGCGGACAGACTAAAATGGAAATGGGGAGGCCACGTAGCGAGGATGGAGCATAGAAGGTGGACGCACAGACTAACGATGTGGGATCCCAGAACCGGCAGGAGAAACGTAGGAAGACAGAGGACACGCTGGGCTGACACATTCAAGAAATGTGCCGGACCACAATGGACAAGAAGAGCAAGAGACAGACAAGAGTGGAAGACGAGATGATCCTTTTCAAAACATAGTATATGCGAGGAAAGGAAAGGAGCAACTCAGTGCAACATAGTGAACCCTTAAATACAATAGCGATAATGTATTGAGGACATTTAAAACTGTACTAAAATAAAGTGAACTTGCTAGAAACATTAACAATTTTGCAAATATTAGATATAAGAACAAGAATACAGATCATAGACAATACTGTAACTAGGTTAGGAATAGGTATATCAATAGCTATAAGAACATTCAAGAACAGAGACTAACATGCCAGAAAAGTGCACCACTAGGTGCCTCACTACTCTTTAGGACTGCTCACCTAATGAGTGTAATGGAGCAAAATCCCTGCGTAGACAGGAGGCCATTGCCCTTAGGGGATTAAAGGGCTGTATTTATTATTATTATTATTATTATTGTTATATCAGCAGAAGAAAGGCTGAGACAACCGTAAATAACTAAATATTTCTCTGGCCTACCTACAAATGCAAGTCCTATGGAAAAACAGTCAAGTCGTATTTTAACTTCAATTTCCATTATTTTTGAACTCACTGTAAAAATCACATTTTTTTCAATTGAGCAATTTTCAGTTGTTGCTGTTGTTGATTCATTCAGGGTATTGTGACCACGTAGTCATGCAGCCACGTGTACTTGGGTGTGTGTGAAGTCTGCGTCATTGTGATGGCAGTGTCAATGCATGCATTTGCAACCGAGACTAGGATTTATGATAGGAGGCAGCCGTGGCTTTAAATTAGGAAGCATTCTGACATTGACCTGAAGTAGAAGCGGTAAACCAAGGAAAACCTTATTTAAGATGGCTGAGGTGGTAATCTAACCTAATTATTCTGTCTCAAGAGGCTGAGTGAATCCCGTTCCAGCTCTCAATCCAGATTTTTTTTTAGCAGAGCCAGGAATCTGACGCGGACCTTCGGAGTGACAGCCAAGGTTGCTAGCCACTACACCACGAGAAGGACTGCGATATGAACCGTGCAGTTATCATAACAAATATTTGGGGAATGTTTTATGAGTAGGTCCAAGTGATCTGACAACTTTCAATAGACAAGACGTGACCCCGTTCCCGATGTGACGTGGAGTTACTACCGTCTATGTGCCCGAGTCCTCTTAGGCTGACAAAATGTTTATGGAGCTGGTGAAATTAAATGCTCCCATCTGTTGACTTACTGGCTTTACCAAGCCGCCGGTGTTGCTTTTACCATCGTATCTGTGAAAAAAAAAATCGATTTTGTGTGATTTACATTCCTTTGCAAGACAATGCCTAAATAATCCACTGTGTTAGCTGTTGTTTATTTACTGTGGTTGTTACTATTTGGCTATCCACTGTACCTTTTCTTGTGGAATTTAAAATTCATTGAAGTTATTTATCTATCTAATTATTTATTTATTTATTATTTATTTACTTATTTATTTATGCCATTGATACAAAAATATATGACATAAGATAAGAGGTATGTTCCATCAAGTGGCCTAAACAACAACCAAGGCCAGTTGCCATGCTGTTCCTAACATGCCTTACATATGGTAGTGGTATCGCTGTGCCAGACACACGTTTTCTGGGAAAGTAGGAGAGGCTGAAGAAGGCTTCCTGACTAAAATTTCACATTAAATCCACTAGAAATAAGAACCAGAATAAGCATGCTTGAAGCATCGATCAATAAGTGTCTTCTATATGACATGAGCAGTGTACCTCTTTGCCCCGACTGCTGCCCTAGTTAGTGTGGCCGCGCTTGGACCTAGGTCAGGGATGCCACCAGGGATTCATCAACCAGTGAAAAAATGCAGGCTGAATTGCTTTCCATTCGGTCAACACAATTGCGCCCAAATACATTGGGCGGGAAGAAACAGTTAATTTATCACCCTACTACCAGAAAGAAATGTTACAAGAAATATTAATATACCCCTCTAACAAATTGGGGGAGGGAGGGACACTTGAGTTCTCCGACTTAATAGCAATTCTCTTAATGGATCAGAAAGACAACACTGAATAAGCTAGGGAAGTCCTGCTTCACTTCCATCATATCACGCAAATATTTATGTCTCAGGTCTCAGGATACGCAATATTATTTTATTATTATTGTTATTATTATAATTATTATTATGATTGCTCCGCTACTTGAATGTATTATCAATGTTTTTAAGGGCCCAGGCTATCGTTATACTCGGGTCGGGATACGAGGTGTTGCTTTCGAATCCATCCGACCGCCAGCCTTGAAGCCAATCACGTCAGAGGTGTCAATAAAAATGGATTGAATTGAGCTGAAAGAAGCTAGAAAAGGACTAGGAAGGAAGTGGCCGTGGCGTCTTAATATATACTTTCCCGTATTTCGTCAGGAGTAAATAGGGAAAGTACGGAATGGAATACCATATTAAGGACGCCTGGTGGTGATGGTCAAACTCAATAATTCAGCGTTAGCCTGGTCCCATGACCCAGTAAAGAATATCAATAAATTATTATTAATATTAAATTATTTTTATTATTATTATTATTGACAATATTCTATCACAATTCCGATGGAATCATTGTCACTGGACTCCTACTGACTCGTTGCGCATGTCGTTTTCTGTGGATCTTACATGACGTAATGTGAGCCTGGGGAGATATTAGAGGTCCAGACACAGTGAGGAGGTATCCACTCACATCCTCTTTTCATTGGCAAAAATCGGCATAACATTTTATCTTCGGGGCGGGATACAATATACAGGAGGCCTCAATTCCTACTATAACTTACTTCTAATATTACAGACTGTATGTATTTACACAGCTCCAAACCATCCGCCATTACGAACAAAACGCTCCTTGCGAACCTCTAAAATAATCCAACAATTAACTTTTGTTTCTAATATCATTGCCGATGATTAATATAAGGGCTTGGGAATCGTAGTCTTAGCCCCCTGTAAGGCTGTGTGTAGAATACCTCTTATAACCAATGATATTTTGTTGTCTGTGTGAGAGTGTGTATTCTTAGCAGAGGCTACAATTGAAAACGAAGCAGTCGAAGCCATTCGTTAGGAAGCTCCTGGACAATTATATTGCTTTGGAAATAAGTGGAAAAATATTGGAACCCGCATCTAGGAACGCTCTTTCTGGAAGGGAACCCTTCTTTTCTTAATTTTTCCTTGCATGACCGATTGTACCGAGTTCCAACCCTATAACCAGAATTATATTTCTTGACAGTGCCGGGAACCGAATACAAATCTCATAGCTGACACCTAATAATGCTAGGCACTACAGCATAATTTGGTTTTGTACGAGTTATTGCTGGGTTTCTACAATTTAATGCTGTATGCCACAGTTTAGAATGATGCATGTACAAGTAATTACATGAAGAACAAAATGATCATTCATCTATTTACACCCATTTAGAATAATACCTTTAACTGCGAAATTAAGTTGGCAACACGCCTCAAGATTCGAACCAATGCTTAAACATCGTGAATTATACGGAAAATGATTATCACGAGCAAGTAGGCTGCTCAGAGAAGTCATGAACCCTGGCCAGACCCCACTTTACATCGTGAAATAACACCGTTTGTTTACAGTCATGGGAATTGACAGAAGTTACATTCTGATCAACGCAGGATATTTATTTATTTATTTTGAGTCTTTAAAATCCCAAGATAAGACAATTTTATTTTGAAAAATTACACGGCCGTCATTTTGATTTCTTGTTTGTTACGGCTAAGAAAATAGATAGCCTAACAGTGTGCTTGTTTTACAGTCCTATTTACGCTAAGAATTTTCAGACATAGGCTACCTATAAATAAAAGGTTCCGAGAAAATCCATTATTATTTATGGAGCCAAAAAACCCAACCATGTTATATTCTTACTTGTAACGATTTCAAAGCTCATACTGTCAGTTGAATTATTTTATAGTTCTTGATCACGGCAAAATATTTCAGGTTTATAGATGTATTAATTTCCCAGAAAATGCATTTAAGCTTTGAAGGTGTACATTGTGATTGAATAACGGGTTATTATTTAGGATTATATAATTATTAATATTATAATTATTATTAGCAGAACCTCCGTGGCTTAGGAGTCAGCACGCCGGCCTCTCACAGCTGGGTCCGTGGTTCAAATCCCGGTCACTCCATGTGAGGCCGATAACCTAGATGTTAGGCTCTTTAAAACAACAACAACAACAACAACAACACTCCATGTGAGCTCTGTGCTGGACAAAACGGAGGCAGACAGGTTTTTCTCCGGGTACTCCGGTTTTCCCCTGTCACAATTTCATTCCAGCAACACTCTCCACTATCATTTCATTTCATCTGTCATTCATTTAATCATTGCCCCAGAGGAGTGCGACAGGCTTCGGCAGCCGGCACACTTCATATCCTTGCCGCTAGATGGGGGCTTCATTCATTCCATTCCTGACCCAATCGGAGACTGGAAGCAGGCTGTGGATTTTCATTTCATAATAATTATTAGCAATAACTGATGAGGCAGCTGGGCGCGTTAGCGCACAAGGTCGTGGGGACAGTCTGTATCGCAGACTTGGGAAATCACAGAGTTGTAATAATTTTGTCGGCATTCCTTCATGTGGACTTCCATGGGTTTCCATTTTCAACTCCAGACAAGTGCTGGGACGATGTACTCTATTTGGGCTAAGTCAACTGAGTAGCCCATAAATGACGGAAAATTCGATTTCGAGTTTTTGGCTCCCAGGCCTTCATTACTCCATAACCTACATTTTTCACCAAAATTTGAGTTGCAAAATGCGCTATTTGCCTTCTAAACCGGGAAGAGAAAAGTTCACTTGTTTGCAAAGCGCGCTATATGCATCGGCCATACATTTTCAAAGTCAGTTATATTCATATGGAGATGCAAAAGGCGCTATATTTATCGCAACTGTTATGGCGTCCGTCTTGTCACAGACTACACAGATGCAAAACCAGCTAAAGTATCCTATCGCTGCTCGAAGGCTGCATTGTTTTGTTTTCTCTAGGAATAAACGTTAATGCTGCATCAAGGTAAGTACACATCAAAAAAAGTTTTGCATCACCTCGGTTCCCAGATCTCCGGCATATAGACGTTGACTGTGTATATTGTATCCAAGATACAGTCCCTTTGACTGTTCATAGATGTCACTAAAACTGCTCAAAGATGTAAACAACCATGCATGAGCAGGGCCTATTAGACGGAGGGGGTACGACAGCCGATCAGTTCCAGTCATTCCACCAGGACGAAGGTACGCTGCTCATGTTGTCTGTAGTTCTACCATGCCTAGAAGGTCAATACCGCAGTTCGATCGCGTCCGCATTGTTACTTTGTGTCAAGAAGGGCTCTCAACAAGGGAAGTTTCCAGGCGTCTCAGAGTGAACCAAAGCGATGTTGTTCGGACATGGAGGAGGTACAGAGATACAGGAACTGTCGATGACAGGCCTCGCTCAGGCCGCCCAAGGGCTACTACTGTAGTGGATGACCGCTACTTACGGATTGCCGCTCGGAGGAACCCTGACAGCAATGCCACCATGTTGAATAATGCGTTTCGTTCAGCCACAGGACGTCGTGTTTCAACTCAAACTGTGCGCAATAGGCTGCATGATGCGCAACTTCACTCCCGACGTCCATGGCGAGGTCCAGCTTTGCAACCCCGACACCATGCAGCGCGGTACAGATGGGCCCAACAACATGCTGAATGGACCCCACGGAATTGGCATCACGTTCTCTTCACCGATGAGTGTCGCATATGCCTTCAACCAGACAATCGTCGGAGACGTGTTTGGAGGCACCCTGGTCAGGCTGAACGTCTTAGACACACTGTCCAGCGAGTGCAGCAAGGTGGTGGTTCCCTGATGTTTTGGGGTGGCATTATGTGGGGCCGACGTACGCCACTGGTGGTCATGGAAGGCTCCGAAACGGCTTTACGATACCTGAATGACATCCTCCGACCCATAGTGCAACCATATCGGTAGAATATTGGAGAGGCATTTGTCTTCATGGACGACAATTCTCGACCTCATCGTGCACATCTTGTGAATGCGTTCCTTCAAGATAACGACATCGCTCGACTACAGTGGCCAGCATGTTCGCCAGACATGAACCCTATCGAACATGCCTGGGATATGTTGAAAAGGGCTGTTTATGGACGTCTTGACCCACCAACCACTCTGAGAGATTTACGCCGAATTGTCGTTGAGGAGTGGGACAATTTGGACCAACAGTGTCTTGATGAACTTGTGGATAGTATGCCACGGCGAATACAGGCATGCATCAATGCAAGAGGACGTGCTACTGGGTATTAGAGGTAGTGGTGTGTACTGCAATCTGGACCACAAATGCTGAAAGTCTAGCTGTATGATGGTACAACATGCAATGTGTGGGTCTCATGAGCAATAAAACGAGCTGAAATGTTGTTTGTGTTGATCTCTATTCCCTTTGTATTTAACGGTTCCGGAACTCTTGGAACCGAGGTGATGCAAAACTTTTTTTGATGTGTGTATATAGCTAGCACAGAATACGATTCTTTTCTCTATGAAGTTAGCAGCATCTCAGGCACTCAATCGTTTGGTTCTTTTGAGCCCGCCAACGGAAGGCAACGTGGTCGTGGTCTTATCTTGATGGTGTTGTTTATGTAGTGTTAATTGCTTGAGATAAGTCGAATGACAACGATGATGGAAGCTGATCAGGAAGCTTACTACTCCCGACAATTGTATCGGTACAACTTCACCATATGCCAGGGTTCATCATTATCATCACAGAATAAAAGCAATGCATTTAGCTATTTGTGGACTGAAAACGGGTATCTCAAAGTATGAAATCAAATTGCTTCAGCACTGCATCACAGACTATACAACTCTGCTTTAGATGAGCTTACAAACGTGCGCCTGTTTTCTGACGGATGCAGCGGTCAGAATAAAATAAAGAGTGCTGGGAATGTTGTATCACTGCCTGCTGTTCGAAGCTCCTCAACATGTTAAAACTGTTGAGATAAGATTCCCTGTTGTTGGACACTCATTTATTCCTCCCAACAGATTTTTCGGCAAACTGAAGAGAGAGTTCAGACAAAGGGATGTGATTGGGAGCCCAGTGGAGTACACAAAAGTGATAGAGAGCTATACCACGGTAATCCACTTGGGTCGAAGTTGTCCAGTCAGGAACTGGAAATCCTACTCTGATGGAATCCATAAACAGCCAGAGCAATGGCATTTCAAATTCCAGAAGTCAAAGAAAATTACAATCACGCGTGGCAAAAACATGCATTACAATAGCAATAGTTCGAGGCGATCCGTTTTACAACATTGACATTTGTGAACTTAAAAATCTTTGCCGGAAGGGGAAAATCTTCAGGCAGAACAGTTGTATTGAAAACATTGAAGAAACGGTTGAAGTGAAGGCAGCAAAACTGTAGGATATCAGGCGGCTTTCGTGCCTCCTCTTTGGTGAAAACTGGGATGAAAAGGAAAAGTTGCAATTCTACAAAACGCTGCTCCTTGCTGCTGATGATATTGCTATGGAGGAAGGCGTTATGGATGACGATTGTGAAAACGACAGTCAGAGAGATTTTGAACTAACGGAGGAAGTAGATGTTGATTTCACATAAGCCAAGATTTAATCCATGCTCACCTGACTTATTCGCACAGATGGCTATTATTATTGGCCAACATGAACAATCAATGTTTTTCTTATTTTGTCTCGTTGTCAAAGACTATTGTGTTTAATTTACAAGTTTTTACAAAGTGAATGTTTAGCTAAACCTTTTTCACCTCATCATATTGGACGTTACACTACTGCTCTTTTTGTAAACTATTTTTTTCTGATCTGGTTTTACTGTAGTTTATTAATGAATGTTAATCAAGAGGTAATATTTCGTTGAAATACATTTCTTTTTTCAGCAAGCTTGGAGTTTTCTAAGTCCGTCTCTATCCTCTTGCAAGTCCTCATCATAAAATAGCAGGTTTTGCAAACTGACAGAAAAGCAAAATGGCTGCCCATGGAGTTGCAAAATCTGCTATTTACAGTATTCAGTCGCAAAAACAGTTATGTGTGGAATCAATATTTAAATAGCTGGTTATTTACGTTCATGAGATTATAGGTTCCTATATAGCCTAAATCTTTGAAGTTATTTTTGTGAATTAAAAAAATTCAGCTGTCTATCAGGTTTGTGATAGCTTGTACAAGTATTTCTTCAATACCCAAAAAGTTCTTATAGTGCAAGTTCTGCATATGGGCAACACATTATTCCTTATTTATCGTCGTTAAGTTTCATTCATCTTCTTTCAATTCATTCCTCATTAACCCCACGTGATGAAGGTTGGCATCGAGTATTGACGTGGACGATATTGTGCGATCTCATTCTTCTTCAGTGGCTTGATGCATTACAATAATAATCTATGCATTCGGTATTTGATAATGGAGATTAAGTAATAATAATGAAAATAAAAATTCCACAGCCTGCTCCCAGTCGACCGACCGGGTCAGGGAATGGAATGAATGAAGCCCCCATCTAGCGGCGAGGATATGAACTATGCCGGCTGTCGATGCCTGTCGCACTCGCCTGGGGCAATGATTAAATGAATGACAGATGAAATGATGCATTAGAATAATAATCTATCCATTCGGCATTTGATAATGGAGATGTAGGTAATAACAAGAAGTTCCGCGACGAACTAAAGAGCCAACTTTTCTTAAAATTTAAGATTCATGCCAATGATTAATCTATATGGATCTATCTAGAATAATGACGAAATTAAGTTGGTAATATCGAAATTTCTAATTAGTTCGAAACACTGTATACCTGGTAAAATGTAGCCTAATAGAGAACTACAGTTGGCAGCCCTGGTGACTGAATATATTCTTAGTTCCATCTCTTAAGGTACAGAATACAAAATTTGGTTGAAGTCCAATGGATAGCATGGCCGTCACATGCAGTTAAACATTGGATCTAACAGTGCGCCTAAAATCATGTTCGCAACAATGACATACATGTATTGGTCAGAAATAATCTGAAATAATATGATCTACTGTTGTGTCAATTTTGAATGTAATCCATTAGATAGTATAGAAGTTGCATGCATTTTAAAATTGGACCTATCAGCAGGCGTAGAATCATGTTGGCAGCACTGGCGTAGGCCTATATTAGTTACTCCAAATTAATCTAGAATGCCAGGTACTATAAGTGTGCAAAGTTTAGAGCTATTGGCTTGCATACTTTCTGATATATTGATATTAGGGTAACAAAAATAGAGACAGTATTTATTAACAGTTGGCAGCCCTGGTTACTCTTAAGAATCGGCATAGTCATATCTGTTATGGTACACATAGCACACACGAAATTTGGTTGAAATCCAAAAGATAGTATAGAAGTTACATGTATTTAAAGTTGGACCACTCAGCAGGCTTAGAATCATGTTGGTAGCACTGACGTATATAAGTTACTCCAAATTAATATAGAATGTCCGGTAATATACGTGTGCATAGTTTAAAGCTGTCGGCTTGCATACTTTCTGATATATGGGTATTTGGATAAAAACAAATAGTTCCGTGAAGAATTATACAGCCTATTTTCATATATCCTACTTATGTTCATTGCCACTATCAACATACACAATTTCAGTTTGATTGCTGTAATGGATTCGTAGATATTGAGAACCGACTAAATATTTCGGATGGTCGCCATGTTGGATTTTATATATGTAGGCCCTAGAGTTATGTACTGTTACATGCAGATTATTGTGAACGTGTAGTATTCAAACTTCAATCGCATAATTAGGACACAAGAAGTAACAAGGAGATTTTAAATATTTTCACAGTTGCCATCTTGAGGTTATGGAAACAATTGAAATAAATTAGATGCCAGTGGATTAACATTCGTATAAGGATTTACTGTACCAAGTTTCACTGCACGCGGATGGTTAAATTGCGAGAAACGTCCATGTGAATATTTATAATTCGCGTCGCCACCATGTTGGATTTGTGATCACCAGGTTATTTAAAGTCCTATAGGTGAACTTAAGTTCATAGCCCCTATGAACTTTAAAGAATGCAGTTTGATTGCTAAAATAGATTCGTAGATATTCAGCGGCGTCTAAATATTTCGGATGGTCGCCATGTTGGATTGTTAAATGTATAGGCCATAGAGTCATGTACCAATAAAGGAAAATTATTGCGTAGGTTCATTATTCAAACTTTCACTTCGATCGCATGACTACATCACAAGAAATAAAAACTTAATTTTAAAATTCGCACTGCCGCCATCTTGAGGTTATGTATGTAAACAATTGAACTAAATTAGATACCAGTGGATTACAATGTGTAAAAATATTTCCTGTACCAGGTTTCAGTGCGCTTGGAACATTAAATCGCGAGAAAGGTCTATTTAAAATTTTCAAAATCGCTTGGCCGCCATGTTCGTTTTGTAGTTAACCGGTTTTTATAAGTCTTATAGATGGACTTCCAGTAGTGCCCTTTATCTCCGTACAAAATGTTAGGGAGATACCGCTTATAGTTTCAGAGATATAGAATGCCGGTGAAATATTTCGCACATCCGCCATCTTGTGATTATGTAAACAATTGAACGAAGTTAGATGTCGGTGCATTACAATGTGTATAAACATTTACTGTACCATTTTTCATTGCGTTTGGTTGGTCTAATCGCGAGAAACGTCTATTTAAAAGTCGCAAATACGCTTGGCCGCCATGTTGGTTTTGTAGTTACCAGGTTTTCAAATGTCACATAAGTGAACTTATAATAGTTCCCTCTATCACCATAGAAAATGTCAGGGTAATATCGGTAATAGTTTCGGAGATATTGAATGCTGGTGAAATATTTCGCACAGCCGCCATGTTGGATTGGTAAGTAGTAACAAAATTTGAAGGGAACGGTCGAAATCGCCCGGAATAGTGCTATGAACTTTCCGAGTTTCATTGAAATCGCTCTTGCCGTTTAGATTTTAATAGGGGGGGGACACACACACGAATCACACACACACACACACACACACGCACACACACACGGACAAAAGGTGATCTCATAAGCCTATTTTTTCAAAATTGAAAATAGGCTAAAAAATTGAGAGCATTTATTAACAGTTGGCAGCCCTGATGGCTCTTAAGAATACGCTCAATCATATCTGTTTATGTAAACATAGCACATACGAAATTTGGTTGAAATCCAATTAATAGTGTAGATGTCATATGCATTTAAAATTTGGACCTATCAGCAGGCTTATAATCATTTTGGCAACACTGCCATGTATGGCCTCCTGGAAATTAAACTGCAATATTATTATCTATACGTGTATCAAGTTTGAAATAGCTCCCATTCATACCTTCTAAGATATCCAACATGGATCTCAAATTTCAATTGCGATTTTTCAGCAGTTCGTAGCACTGACATCATTTTCAACTATGGCCGTGAGATATTCAGGTATAGATCTTTACTCCTACCAAATTTTGTTTCGATTGCTGCAGCCGTTTAGGAGTTGATAGGACACACACACACACACACACACACACACAGCCAGCCAGACAGACAGAAGGACAGACAGACAGACATTTGCCCGATCTCATGTCTACTTTTTCCTCATTTTTGCAAAATGTGAAAAGTAGGCTAAAAATCCACAGCCTGCTCCCAGTCGACCGACCGGTCAGGGAATGGAATGAATGAAGCCCCAATCTAGCGGCGAGAATATGAACTATGCCTGCTGCCGATGCCTGTCGCACTCGCCTGGGGCAATGAATAAATGAATGACAGATGAAATGAAATGATAGTGGAGAGTCTTGCTGGAATGAAATTTGTGATAGGGAAAACCGGAGTACCCGGAGAGAAACCTGTCTTCCTCCGCTTTGTCCAGCACAAATCACACATGGAGTGACGGGGATTTGAACCACAGACCCAGCAGTGAGAGGCCGGCGTGCTGCCGCCTAAGCCACGGAGGCTCTAAGCAATAATAATATTAAAATAATAATAATAATGAATGACTGAATAAATGAATGTTCGTGTGGCCTCTGGAGAGGCTGAGTGCAGGTCCTTCTAGTTGACGCCCGTGGGCGACCTGCGCGTCGAAATGAGGATAATAATACAATATCGTATGGCCTCGGCTGCCGGGTGCAAGCATTGTAATTTGCACCCGGAGGGTAGCTTGCATGTCGAATTTCGTTGTTCCTTGAATCACTATGAAAGTCAAGGAGGTTAGATATCTAAGCTCCTTGAACACTATAAGTTAGTGCTTTCTAGTAGAGAAATGAGGAACTCTGTGATGGCGGAAACTCCCAAGATTAATTTTGCCATTATGAACACGGCCTACTGAATTCAAATGGGTTCTTTGACATGCCAACATCGTATGACATGCGTGTCGTTTTTTTGCCGCCATTCAAAAATCACTTACCACGGCCAGGAGCGAACCTGCAATCTTGGGGTTAGTAGACCGACACGCTATCCACTCACCCACCGTGGCAATCTGAAATGAGGATGAAGGGATGATGAAGACGTCACATACACCCAGGCCTCTAAGCCACGGGAATCAACCCCAGGAGATTAAAATCCCTGATGGCTCGGCAGGGAATCGAACCCGAGGCACTTCGGGCCAAAGCCTCGCACGCTAACCATTTAGCCACGGAGCCGGACATAATAATAATAATATTAATAATACTAATACTAATAATAATGCTTTTATTACGTTGGCATGAAATTAAAATTTCCACATTTATAGGAAGAGCATTCCTGACCTAGGTAAACGAGCGCCCAGACTAACCGGGACAGCAGATGGACGGAGAGGTACACTGTCCATGTTGTATACGAGACACTTATTGATCGCCGTCTCAAGCATGCGCACCTTGATTTTAATTTCCAACCTTATGAAATGTGACATTTCAGGCAAATAGTTTTCTTATTCCCTTTTCTAGCAAAATATGATTTTATAATTTAAACGTTGCCGTCACAAAGATATGACAAGCCTGTTCGCATCGTAATGGCATATGGCATAAAACAAAACAGAATGAAGCGCTTGTCAGTACAGTGCTCTCTCGGTAATGCGGCAGATATCGGACCAGAGCACTGCCGGATTACCGAAAACGCCGGATTACTGGAAAATATCGAGAAAAACGCAGATATCATTTGAAAATCAGTTTTAATTACATTGTACTATACAAAGTAAATAGTACGAAAATACATCATATAACTCACGTTATTCCTTGGAAGTAGACGGCTGGAAATATGCATCAATTGTCATTCGCTTTTTACGGTTGAGAGACACTTTGAGAACTTGTTCCTGTAACCTTCTTAAAACTAAGACTTCGTTAGCAGAGACGCCATTCTCCTCCGCCCAGGCAATTGACGAGGCGATGGCCGCATCGTGAGAGATTGATTGTACAGCCTCTATCACTTCTCCTTCGACCTGTTCCTCGTCCTCTTCCTCTCTTGCCATTTCCTCTATGATGTCATTTTCTGTCATTAACTGGTTGTTTTCGTCATCTTCACCGGTAAGCCACACGCCTATGTCATCAATAGACCTGGGATTTTAGGCTCTAAAAAAATTAGTTTTAGGCGCCTAAAATAGGCTTTTAAAACAAGTAAATAGGCTTTTAAAACAAGTAAATAGGCTTTTAAAAGAGAAATTAGGCACTTAAAATATGTTTTCAAAATGTGTGGATAGGCAGGAAATAGACTTTAAAATATTACAATATACACTTAAACTGTAACGTGATACTTTATTTCTTTAACAAACGTGGTATCCCTATTCTTAACCGAAATAACTGCAAAATTAAGACAGAATAAAAAAGACATTTATGAAAAACAATATAAAAAGTAATGTGTCAAAAAATGTTTTGGATTATATGATATATCATTATCAGTACTGATCTAAAACCTTAATACTAAAATCACTGTACACAATTACAGCACTGTAGGCATCCAATAACGGTGGAAACGCGAATGGAGTATGTGTTTATTTATTTGTGAGGAACATTCCTACAGTACTTTCATTCGTAGTTTGCTTTACAGTACATTACAATAATCTTCTCCAAATTTTCCACAGTCAGGCTGTGTCTTTTGTCTGTTAAAATCATTTTGAAAGCAGAAAAAGAGCGCTCCACACTCACAGATGTTAGAGGGGCATAGGAAAATTTACCTACATTTTTCAATTCAATTTCACTTGGTAAGTCTACCTTTTCCCCATCCATTACCTGATGTACCCTTTTCAGCATTGAATAACCTGGGTTCTTCAGCAGTACACTAGACCACTTGTCTCTTATTTTATCTCCTACCTTGCCCCTAGCACTTTGTATGTTATTCTCAGCTTCTTCAATTACAGAAAATTGCTGTTTGAGACTGTTTCCTTTTTCCTCCATTTTTGTAATGGTGACTGGAAGAAATGAAAAATTTGCCTGAATATACGCAATGTCTCTCTAAACACTGGAACAATCATTTAACAGTTCTTTGACAGACGACACACATGCAGAGTTGTCCGTTAAAGGCACATTGTCTATCACAGTCATGATTTCCTCAAGATGTTCTGCATAATACAGGGCAGCTTCCATCCAGGAACCCCAACGGGTGATGATTGGCTGTGGTGGAAGGGGAATAGAGGGGAGTTTCTCTCGAAAGATGGCTATTCTTGATGGAGCCTTACAGAACACTTTCTTCATTGTTGAAATGAGAGTATTTACTGCAGGAAACTCGGCCCTAACTGTTTCTGCGAGTCTATGCAAGGCATGGGCCATGCAAGTAACATGAATTAAAGAAGGATAGAAAGTTTTGAGGAGAGGTGCAGTGGCAATCATGTAGGAAGCAGCATCGGAGACAAGGAGAAGGACTTTAGAATCATCAACACCCCCAGGATACAATTGCAACCCCTTGTTGATGAAGTATGCAATGCTTCGACTATTGACTTTCTCACGCTGTTTAGAGCAAAGAAGGTGAGCGGTAGATGCCTGATTGGGTTCCAGTTTTCCTACTATAAGGTTAGCAATGTACCTGCCCACAGAGTCGGTGGTTTCGTCCACACACAACCATATGCAAGACTCCCCAATATCCTCCTTGATTGACAAAATGACCTCATTGTAACAAATATCTAAGTAATTTTTCTTTAATGTAGATGCTGATGGGATGTGCTGCTTGGTGTATTTCTGTAAAAAATCTCTGAAAACCGGATTATGCACAGCATTCCAGGGGATATTTGCTGCAACTAGGGCTCTACACATATCAGCATAGAAACCATTATGAGTTGTAGGAGATATAGTTTGTGTGAGCAGAGTCTGTCTAATGTTACTTTTCATGGCTGCTTTCGCTTTGTGACTGGCACTATCTGCATGCTGCTGAAGGTGGCATTTTTTCTCATGTGAAATCTAAAACACAATAAAGTGATGTCAATTAGAGACTAAGATGAGGAATAGAAAAGGTGAGCTATTGAATAAAATTTGTAATTTTGAACTATTTAAATTAAGCCATTATTACTCTAAAGTTAATTAAGAACAAGAACACTACAGTCCCCGAAGGGCCTTGGCTTTCAATAACGGTTGCTGCCCAGCTCATGGCCTGCAGATATTGGGTGGCGTGTGGTCAGCACGATACATCCCTCAGCCGTATTGCCTTGCCTCCGTGACCCCTGCCCACCGTAGTTTCTCAATTGTCCTCACGATGCTGGGTCAACACCCTTCCAGACCTCATAGATTTCTAAATTACTGCCGGTACTGGAAATCGAACCCAGGTCGCCTGGACTACTGTCGGCGCAGAAAGTATCTGCAGTCGAGTTTAAACGCTAATAAAATTTGAACCAGTCCACCAATCTAAAATGCAATCACTCCATCGTAAAGCTTGTTTTATTCTGCATTCTTTGCTGGTACATGCATATTTTTATTATGTTTCCTGTGAAAGTTATGTTAGGTGGAATGCAAAAAGTACCTATTTTCTTGCCCGTTTTTTTGTAAACAACAACTTTGTAGTACCGTTACATGAAAACGTACTGTTCGACTTTCATGAAATTTAGGTGGATTATGGAATGCACTATTATAAATATATTTATGAAGTTTAATTACTCTACACACGTTGGAAAAAAAGTTATTGTTTTTGTAAAAGACTGTCCGTTTGATACTGGGTGGTCTTCCGAAATCGAGACTGAGTTCATCAAAGGTCTGAAGGTTTTTGTTTCAAATCGTTGTATACCGAAAACTTACAATGATTTCTGTATTTTATACCGATTTTTATTTGAAATCGAGCGACAGGCTCTCCGTTTTCATGTAATTAAACTACAAAGTTGTTGTTTACAAAAAAACGGACAAGAAAATAGGTATTTTTTTTGCATTCCGCCTAATATATCTTTCACCAGAAACACAATAGAAATATGCATGTAACAGGAGATAACGCAGAATAAAACACGCTTTACGATGGTGTATTTATATTTTAGATTGGTGGACTGGTTCAAATTGTATTAGCGTTTAAACTCGACTGCACATACTTTCTGCGCCGACAGTAGGTCTCTACAATTAATTAGAGAAGCCAATATCAAAACCTTAATTTTAGATTAATATGAAATTTAAGATATAGGCACATACCTGTTTATTGCAGTACTGGCAGAAAATAATCTTGCCATCAAAAGTCATCCCTGGAAATTGTACAAGCCATTGATGTATAAGCGCACTCTTAGATGATTTCGTTTTAGGCATGATGAACTATATTCACTTAAACAGATGTTCTTTCACTGGCGACTTGACACAGTATGTCGCTTCTTACTACCTGCTCCTTGTTCTTCCTAGATAATCCTCCCCCTCACCCCGTCACTCGACACAGTACGTCCTTGACTACCTGCTCGTTGTTCTTCTGAGCTAATCCTCCACATCCACCCTTCACTCAGCATTCCTTTGGTGACAGTTGTCTGGGAAGAGCACATTTCTGTGAAAAACCCACCCTCTGCTGTTCTGCTCGTACCAGGGATGTCCATTGTGTGATTGTAAAAATTACAGAAGTTGAATTTTATTTTAAATGTAGAAAATAGGCATTTTTAGGCACTAAAATAGTAAAATAGGCTCTAAAGGTCCAAATAGGCATTTTAGGGCACTATAAAACTCTATTAATGTAAGGGATTTATCATGAAACGTCAAGATATTTTAAAAAAATCATGTTATTTCGTAAGGAACGAAATAGGCATTTGCCTTAAAATCTCAGGTCTAGTCATCAGTAATCAATGCGTTATCCGGTGAATCCACGAGTACAGTATTGGGGACGCATTGTCAAATCAAGTGTTGAGCTCGTACTCGATTATAAAACGCCGGATTACTGGGAGTGCCGGAGAGCTGAGATGCCGGATTACAGAGGGAGTACTCAGTACTGTATAAGTGATTGAGCAGTGCACCATTTGGTAAAGGAGTGTAGGAATAATTCAAGTAACGTTTCTTTCAGATAGTAGGGTGATAAAATAACAGTTTCTCCCCACCATAACTAATTGGGCGCAATTTTGTTGACTGACTAAAGAGCAATTCAGCCTGCTTGTTTTCACCGGTTGATGGATGAATCCCTGGTGGCATCCCTGACATAGGTCCAAGCACGGCCACACTAACTAGGACAGCAGACGGGGTAAAGAGGTATACTGCTCATGTTGTATACGAGACACTTTAAGTTATTGATCGATGCTTCAACCCTGTTTAATCTGGTTCTTATTTCTAGTGGATTTAATGTGGAATTTTAGTCACAAACCTTTCTTCATCCACTGCTACTTGACCCCTCAATGTTCGACCTCAACAGGCTTGTAGACGAGCAAGGTATTGGCAGAGCAGACGGATACAGGAGGTTGGCGACCCTGGCTGATATGTATGTGTGATGTTTCGTGAAGCACGTATTTCAAGACTATTATCTAGGGGACTGAGGTGCAGAATTTAGCACAGAAAATTCCTTAATCCAATACAACCTGCCCTGCATAACATGTTTTTGTAACTCAAACTATAATAAAGCTATATAGCAAAATCCATGTGATGAACACATTAAGAACTCGATTTAACAAACCAACAACAAGGACCAAAAAAGCAATTGAAGTTTGTTACTTAGGACAAAATCTGAGCTAACTTATTCATAATAGTTCATTATGCAACGAGCCTATAATGGCAATAATTAAGACACGAGTATGATTATAAAACGAGCAAAGCGAGTTGCATACGACTGTTTGTGTTTGACGATAATTATAACTAGGGTCTATTTTATGTTCGAACATAAATATTCATAAATATCTGTCGAGATTTCGCCAGTTTTATGAACTGAACAGAGCGCATGGGACGAAGAGAATACTTTGTATTTGACCAGGGCCTCCTCAAATACCCCACTACGACACTAGGCCACGCAGTGAAATTAAAAAATGGAGGCCATGGAAGTCAGCGCAGATGCGATGCTATCCTTACCTAATTGGTCACACAACTGTTTCTTGAGCTCTGATTGGTGGGAGAAACTGTTTCATAATGAAAATAGTGTTATAATGACCCTCATTATGATACAGTTTTCTGATATAGGCCTATAATATTTACATTTCGACATCATCGAACATAAATAGTTAATTTTGATTATTCTACAGTATATTCGAGTACCAATCAGTAGCGAAACCAGGCGCCGGTTACAGAAAGATTCCAAATTCAAGATAAATAAATAAATAAATTAATTAATTAATTAATAAACAAATAAAATAAAATAACATATTTTTATTTTTATTTGAATTGTATAAATACCGGTACTCATAATGAATAGCCAAAAATTTTGGCATTATTTGAAATTTCTGTTCAATTACAACGGAATCGCTTCTAAACTTACTGTCTGAACTCTCAAATAAGCACTACTGTATCACACATTCTAGGCTAACTGAATTTAAAGATTATTTACCGTTTTAACTACCCTTTCCACAGTTACCGTAGTTTTAATATCCATATTTTCCGCTTTTCTTGAAAAAGCCTAATTAAAAAGGATCCCACTATGAATGTGTTAATTCTGAGTCATTGAAATGTATTACTGCTGAAAATATATACATAGGCCTAGTTGTGGCAACTACAAAACCACACATTTTACATCAATCTTCCTTCTCGTTTTTCCCCTCACTGTGGGTCACACCTCGCAAGTAATTTGCGGATATACTTACAAAAAGAAAACACACACACTGATTCGAGTTAGATTTTCCATGTAAGAGCAAACAAGGCAATTCTTTTGTCTAGTTCTCCTGTTTTCACTCCCTTTGTTTATGACTGTCATGAATATTCTGTGCCGGGTTTGAGCCTTCCCAATTTAGGACTCAATTCCAGGGGCGTATTCATCGGTTAAATCAATACGAACACTGTCCTGGTGGGTGGGAGAACACACGTCTAACTACTCAATTAACACACAAGGATACAATTGGGAAGTACACAATTTAATTGCTTTTCAAGACACATTAAAAATGGCCAAGCCCCGTTCGAAACAACTCAAGAAAAATCGAAGTCGAAACAAGAAAATAAAAGAATCAATCCATAAGTTACTCATCATCAGCTACATCAATTGTATTACTGTATGATCCCTAAAACAAAAACAGTTATGTATCGAAAAATGAATTTTGACCCAATGATCATTATGTTCCACTGAGACTGGTTTGGACGTATACGAATTTGAAGTTGTATGAGGCAATCATGAGAAAAGCGCTCAATAGATTCAACCCTGCCTTAGATCAGCTGTTAGCTGCAGTGACTACGGGTCATTTGAGACAGACAAAAACAAACATCTGTGGGCATAACATCTGTTAAACAAACAGAATATGCTTTAGAATTATATGCCAGAAGATTAATATTATAACAGTGGATCATCATACCAACGTACATTTCTATGTAGGCTATAGGGCACGAGATACAAATATAAACGTGATTCCAAAAATTTAGCACAGCCACCATTTTAATGTTCTCATAGAAATGTGATAAAATTAGATGCCAATATATTGAGCCTTGTATGAAGATTTACCGTGCTAAATTCTTTGCGCTTGAATAAGTAAGTCGCGAGAAAAATCCTGATAAATATTCAAATTTCACGCCGCCATTTTGGTAAACTTATGTTCATACCCTCTATTAGCATACAAAATGTCAGTTTGATTGTTGCAATATATTCTCGGATATTGAGAACTGTCTAAATATTTCTGTTGATCGCCACATTCAAACGTTCACTTTGATCACATGAATAGAACACAATATCATTTAAAAATTTCGCACAGCCGCTATCTTGCTTTTATGAAAACAATAAATTGAATAAAATTATATGCTAGTAAATTAAATCTTGTAGAAACATTTGTTGTACAAGTTTTACTTAGCTTCCATGACTAAGTCGCTAGAAAATGCTATTTAAATATTTTAATTTCGCTTGGCCGCCATGTTGGTTTTGTACATAACATATTTTTCCGCGTCACATTGCTGAACTTACTGAAGTATTCTCTATCTCCATACAAAATTTCAGGGTGATAACTGTAATACTTTCCGATATATAGAATGCCGATGAAATATTTCGCACAGCCGCCATGTTGGATTGGTGACACGTTTTTAAATGTCAAGGCTGCAGTTGGAGTAGGACAAATTAGTACTATGTCCTTACCGAGTTTCATTAAAATCGCTCCAGCGCTCACACATACACACGGACTATAGGTGATGTCATAAGCCTGAAAAGACTGTCTCTATGCACCATAGCCGTGGGTGTCTTAGGGCTATTATCACTGCCGTGTTAATTCAGCATGTAGGCTACCTTTCACCAGAACACATTTTTCATTAACTTTTCACAAATCCAACATTAGGCGAACTGGCCACTCTTAGCCACTCTAGAAGAGTAAAAAGAGATTAAAAAAACTATTTGCTTGATATTTCACATTTCATAAAGTTGGAAATTTAAATCAAAGGGAACATGCTTGAGTCAGCGATCAATAACTGCCTCCTGTGTGACATTAACAGCGTTCCGTACCTCTTTTGTCCTTCTGCTGTCCTAGTAAGACCTGCGGCGCGTTGAACCAAGGTGAGGGAAGCCACGAAGGCCCCATCAACCAATGAAATCAACCGCCTCTCCCTTAGTGTGCAAACATTTTGTTCAAACGTTATAGGCTACAAGGTGGTTATTTGTATTATTATTATTATTATCAATATTTTTATTTTATTATTGTTGTTATTACTAACATCTTCATTTTCAAATACCAAACGGGTAGATGAATGTTTTCATGCATCAGGCCCATGTAGTTAGGCTACCTCTGTGTTCGAAACCTACTGTCTACATCCGTTCTTAACGTAAACCTTGACAGATTGGTTAATGAAGGATAAAGAGAAATAAAATACACGAAACTTGGCATGGAGTAGTAGAGTAGTAGAGCCGTGGTTCAAAGAGAGGGTATCGTCCAAGCATTTACCTGGAGATGCAAAGAAAGAAACCATGAAAGTCCATACCAAAAAACGCCGAAGATGAGATTCAGACTTAATGATTCCCCTAGTCTGCGATAAAGCCTCTCCCTATGTATGCCCTTAATCGTTAACGTACTCAACTACCCGATCAGCCATTCATTGTAATAATAATAATACTTTTTTGTATTATGAAATATCCATGTTTTATTTCAGTTATTTTTGAGTGAAGTTCATTTCAGATTGAAAGAACTGTGCAATTCAGTCTCTTACATCCATTGGTGTTTATGGAAATGGGAATGATATAGCCTATCTTGCTTCTGCTTAAAAGTCGTGTATGTTGCTTGCTGGTGACAAGTTTTTTGAAACGCTTATCATGAAAGTACATTGTTAAGATTTATGTATATTATATATTGTTCTTTAATATTCAAGTTTGGGATGGTTGATTTATGTTTTAACACCTAATTTGAGTCATTTTGATGATGCTTCATATTTAAGGTACTGCGACATCGTGATCATACAGACCCGTGTAGTGCGTGGAATATGTGTGTTTGCCCTTCTTATTGTGTTGGTGTGGGTACACACGGGGCTATATCAATCAACAACAACATGTAGTTTATTTATTGTATTCACTGCCCGACTATGCATAATAAATGCATATGCAGAAACTTATTAGCGCTGCAGAACGAGCAAGGAGGTATTGTGGATCGTATCATCGCTACTCCTGAAAAATTCGCCACAATATTTAACTGACGAGGAGGCAAACAATATAGCTTTGTTTAACAACACTAGTTATTAAAATGTTAGACCATCAGCTGAAATGAATACGATGTCCAAAATCCTAAATGAAACAACAATATTAGTAGTCATAGAAGAATACTGCAACTGTATGCACGTGTTCAGAGAGATGCGGTCGCCATAGAGCGTGCTTGAAGGTCACGTGGAAGATTGTGGTTCGAATGCGCCATCATATTCCAGATTATTACTGTACTTTTCAACGTATCCTTAGTCACCAGGGCAGGATAAATTACTCTTCAAAAGTAACTACCTTACAATTACCGTTACTTGCCGTAAATAGTGACGAAGTTACGTTATAGTTACAATTGTCAAAGAAACGAATTGTTTTTCGTTTCTTGTGTATAAAAATATAGTTAATAACATTTTCCCCGCTACTATAATTTACTTGATTGGAACGGCATAGTAAAACAAAAATTACTATCAGAAAACAAAACCATCGCTACAACGCCTCAACAAACTGGCACTCGTCGTGCGGTAGCACACCTCTGTCTTAAAAATAATTCAATTCATAAAAAGTGAATAGTAAGAAGTTAGTCTACATTATAGAATATTTTGAATTCGAAATAATAATAATAATAATATTATAATATCAATAATAATAGTTTTCTTTCGTAGTCAGTTTACCCTCCAGTTAGGCTTTTCCCACGGACTCAGCGAGGGATCCCACCTTTACCGCCTCTACGGGCAGTGTCCTGGAGCTTGACATCGGGTTGGCGGATACAACTGGGGAGGTGGGACTAGCGCCTCGCCCAGGCCGCCTCACCTGCAAAGCAAACAGGGGGCCTCTT
The DNA here is from genome assembly GCA_946902985.2 of Meconema thalassinum. Taxonomy (NCBI): domain Eukaryota; kingdom Metazoa; phylum Arthropoda; class Insecta; order Orthoptera; family Tettigoniidae; genus Meconema; species Meconema thalassinum. The sequence continues at coordinate 152,300,082 of OX336389.2, forward strand.
GAAGGATGGTTGATGATGATGATGATAATTTTTGTTTTAAGGGGCCTAACATCTAGGTTATTGGATGGGACGGGATGGGGAGAATGGGAGGGATAGACAAGGAAGAGGGATGGAGGCGGCCGTGGCCTGACGGTAGATACCATCCCAGTATTTGCCCGAAGACGAAGTGGGAAACCACGGAAATCCACTTCGGGGATGGCTGACGTGGGAATCAAACCCCCTCTACTCATTTGGACCACCCAAGGCTGAGTAGACCCCGTTCCAGTCCTCAATAATAATGATAATATCAATCTGTCGGATCTCCCATCTCTTTAAGCTCGCTGCGGGACTGCGACTGCTCTGTATTAATTTCCCACCTGTGCACATGTTATATCCTATTTTAAGAAATTAATTTTATCGGCGTTTGGCGGCTCCATAACAAAGAAACTATTCTAGACCCAGAGGTACCATGGTTCCACGACATACATCTTAATAGGCGTCACCCCATCTCCATCATCCGCTTATGACTGGGACATGGATGTTTCCCGAGTCATCTTGCACACATTGATGTTTTCAACGACCCACATTGTGATGCAGATACAGAGTTCATCGCCGAACTTAACCACATTCTGTTCGCATGCAGCAAATACCGACCTGCAATAGACACACTGCACAAAAATCTCCAAGATCTAAGTCTCCCCTTCTCAACCAACACACCTTGCCGCCTACAGAACTCCAACAGACTATTATGCTGTGCCCTCGCCCAGTTCTTGACGACGTCCCCAAACCACATTTGAGTGTGTACCCGCGTGCGTGTGAGTGTTTCACGTACTTGACCACAAGTACTTCTGAGCAATGACACACAATTAAACCAATTAGACTCACTTTCCGTCTTATTTAGCCTATTTTCATTTATGAAATAAGATCACCTTTTGTCCGTGTATAAATGGCTGGAGCGATTTCAATAAAGCTCAGTAAGGACATAGTACTATTTCTTCCGACCCCGACCGTGCCATTTAAACTCTATTACGTCTCACCAATCCAACATTGTGGCTGTGCGAAATATTTCACCGGCATTCTATATCTCCGAAACTACTCCTGATAGCCTATCACCCTGAAATTTTATACGGTGATAAGGGTAATAGAGATCCGACCATCTAGGAAGGAGTTTGGCCGCGCATGCGCACTTACGACGATCCAGCGCAGCGTAGTCCCGCCTTCCAGAGCTCGTGTTGCAAGGACACTTCAGTGCATAAGTTTATACTCAGCTGTTTAGACGTGTGTGCTGCCTTTCTAAACTGTGGTTTGTGGTGCACGTTAGGCCTGTCTGTGACAGTATGGAAGGTGTTAAAAGTAACCTGCATCGTAAGGTGCTAAAGAGTCAGACTCGTGCAGCAATCTCGAACGTTATGGATTTTATGGAAAGGGAGGCATTGGAAGAAAAGTTCGTGATAGATTGTAAGAAAGTGCAGGAAAGAGTAGCAGCAGCTGTTGGAGTGTCAGAAAGTTCTGTGGCACGGATTAAGGGTGAAAAGTGAAAAGCGATAGAATTAGGTAAACCTTTGGATAGTCTGTTTGAAACACCAAACAAACAACGAAAGCGCACAAAGACTGTTACTGGACTGGACGACTTTGACGAAGGTGTCGTACGGCGTATTATTAACAATTTTTATTTAGTTGAAAAATGTTTGCCTACAGTTCCGAGAATTCGTTCGAAAATGGAGAAAGTCTTAGAATTCAAAGGATCCAATACCAGTGTCAAACGAATCCTTCGATCATTAGGGTATCGCTGGAAAAAAAAATCACACTATCAAGCGTATCTTAATGGAAAGGCACGATATAAAGTACAAAAGATTTGTTTATTTGAAAAAAAAAATTGCCAAGTACCGGGCAGAGGATAGACCTATAGTGTAGGCCTATACGGATGAAATCTGCGGAGTTACACGTCCGCTATGACAAAAATTTCGGGTCGACTGTACGTCGCCACAACACCGAGCGAGAAGGGGAAGTCGGCGTTCTCACTCCCACGGTTCAGCGTTCTCACTCGCACATTTCCCCTCACCAGCCGTCTTCCTAAATGGCCCGATCTCTACTAGACGTTCACCCATGTGACTTTCAGAAACCTGTTAAGTACGAAACGAACATAGCGGCCAAGCAAATTTGAATAATAATGACTTACTCGCTCTGGGTTCTTTAACTAAATTTGGGGAAAGGGTGCTGTTACATCATTTAATAAGACACCTGACACGACTTCCTCCAATCATTAGTTCGCGAGATATTGGTAAAAAGAATCTAACAGTAACGTATAGGCGCGTATAAATATAATGGGTCCCTTCCATGCAGATAGGTCCTTTGGACAACATTTGGCTAAATCAACAGTAGAGTAATATGCCAATTCATTTGACACCTCACACAAGTCTGTACGTTTACGGGTTCGCGAGATATAATGAACATCTCACCTAGCAGTTTGCCAAAATTTAGGTAAATCTACAAAATAAGTGGTCTTCAGTAAAAGGGGTTCATCTCGAGTAATTTGACACCCCACACGGCCTTCTCCGATGATTCGTTCGGGAAATATCGAATTAGTTTTGTGTGGTTTCTCATTTCTACTCCAGGAAAATGCCGCGATGGTTCCTAACTTCAGGCCACGGCCACCTCCCTCCCAATACTCACCTGAATTGCAACTGCACACACTAATTCAGCCATCACAATAACACAGTGTAGCAGACAAAATTTAACATACACATCCAATCACACTGGATTGAATGACCACGATGTCCAAGTCCCTCAACTGAAATCACAACATCGTTCTTATGGCCCACAGCTGGGTGTTAGCTAATAACTACAGTACTTTAAACAGTTGTTTTGAAATTGAAGAGCCCTGCGCAAGAACCAGACAGCTCCTAAATCTATTTTTATCATTTCAAATGATCTTGTCGACTTCGTCGTTCTGCTGGAGTCTAAAGTTATGCGGGACGGAGACGGTTGCGTTACGGAGACGGAAGTGACGTCAGACGGAAGTGACGTCATGCAGCCGCGCGGGAAGCCTAAGTTAATGGGTAAAGGACGGCGAGTGCGTGACGTCATGCAGCCACGGGGGAAGCCGAAGTTAATGGTTAATGGAGTCTATTGAAAGAGTCCTGGGGCGTCGAGCGACCTGGGGCTTTGAGCGAAGCAAAAAGAATACAGGGTGACTCCTAAAGAGGTGTACAAGATGCCAGATAAGAATACAGGGTGACTCCTAAAGAGATATACAAGACGCCAGATAAGAATACAGGGTGACTCCTAAAGAGGTGCACAAGATGTCAGATAAGAATACAGGGTGACTCCTAAAGAGATATACAAGATGCCAGATAGGAATACAAGGTGACTCTTAAAGAGGTGTACAAGATGGCAGAGAAGAATACAGGGTGACTCCTAAAGAGGTGTACAAGATGTCACACAAGAATACAGGGTGACTTCTAAAGAGATATACAAGATGCCAGATAATAATACAGGGTGCCTCCTAAAGATGTGTGCAGGATATCAGAGCAAAATACAGTACAAGATGCCAGATAAGAATACAGGGTGACTCCTAAAGAGGTGCACAAGATGTCAGACAAGAATACAGGATGACTCCTAAAGAGGTGTACAAGATGTTAGTTTGTTATTGTTGTTTTAAGGGGCGGAACTACGAGGTCATCTGCCCCTGGTGTACAAGATGTCAAATAAGAATACAGGGTGACTTCTAAAGAGATATACAAGATGCCATAAAAGAATACAGGGTGCCTCCTAAAGATGTGTGCAGGATGTCAGAGCAAAATACAGTACAAGATACCAGATAAGAATACAGGGTGACTCCTAAAGAGATATACAAGATGTCAGATAAGAATACAAGGTGACTCTTAAAGAGGTGTACAAGATGGCGGAGAAGAATACAGGGTGACTCCTAAAGAGGTGCACAAGGTGTCAGACAAGAATACAGGATGACTCCTAAAGAGGTGTTTAAGATGTCACATAAGAATACAGGGTGACTTCTAAAGAGATATACAAGATGCCAGATAAGAATACAAGGTGACTCTTAAAGAGGTGTACAAAATGGCAGAGAAGAATACAGGGTGACTCCTAAAGAGGTGCACAAGATATCCGACAAGAATACAGGGTGCCTCCTAAAGAGGTGTGCAGGATGTCAGAGTAAAATACAGTACAAGATGCCAGATAAGAATACAGGGTGACTCCTAAAGAGATATACAAGATGCCAGATAAGAATACAAGGTGACTGTTAAAGAGGTGTACAACATGGCAGAGAAGAATACAGGGTGACTCCTAAAGAGGTGCACAATATGTCAGACATGAATACAGGGTGACTCCTAAAGAGGTGTACAAGATGTCAGACACGAATACAGGGTGACTTCTAAAGAGATATACAAGATGCCAGATAAGAATACATGGTGCCTCCTAAAGAGTTGTGCAGGACGTCAGAGCAAATTACAGGGTGACACTTAACGAGGTGTACAGTATGTTAGATTCAATTCAAATACAGGGTGACCCTTAAAGAGGTTTGCAAGATATCAGATTCAAATAATGGGTGACTCTTAAAGAGTTGTAAAAGATGTCAGACTCAAATACAGGATGACCCTTAAAGAGGTGCCCGCGCGGGAAGCCTAAGTTAATGGGTAATGGAGTCTGCTGATAGAGTCCTGGGGCTTCGAGCGAAGCGAGAAGACCTCCTGAGCCTTTCTAACATGTGTAGCATTTGTAGCATGCGTCATTTGAAATTATATAACGTCTAGTCTTTCAGACTGACTGTATTTGTTTTTCAAGAGTGACGATAAACTGAATATGTTGAAAAAGTAAGGGTTATCTACGTACACTAGCTAGAAGCAATAGTGACATGCTTATTGAAGTGGAAATGATACGGGTTGTGGTACTGGACTCCTCTTAGTTTATTCACACAACCCATGGAGGTGTCTTGTTTCGTGCCCTAGTAATTTATGTACTCTACGGAGAATGTAACCCGTTACAGCCCTGAGATCAGCATTTAATTCCTAAGCAGAGCCGGGGACTGTACCTGGACCTCCGGGACGAAAGTCAAGGCTGATAGCCACTACACCATGCGGTTCTTTATTTGTCCCACCCAGTTGTTACACCAAATCAGTGGAACAATTTTACGAGTACATCCAGGTGATATGACAAATTACAGTAGACAAGACGTGACCTTGTACCGAATGTGACGTGGAGTTACTGCCGTCTATGAGCCAAATCCCTCAACTGTAATGCTAACGCCATATTTATGGAGCTGGTGAAATTAAATGTTCCCTTCTAGCGATTTACTGGCTTTGCCATGCAACTGATATTGTTTGTTAGTATCGCATCCGTGAAAAATTGTAATTCAGTTATCAACTCTATAAGTTGTGATCCCTCATCAGTTGATTTATTATAGGCTAGTTGTTATTGGATATCCGCTGTATCTCCTCGGGTGAAATTTAAAAGTCATCAATGTAGTTTATTTACTTATTTATTTATTTATTTATTAACATCAAGAGCCTCCGTGGCCTAGGCGGCAGCACGCCGGCCTCTCACCGCTGGGTCCGTGGATCAAATCCCGGTCACTCCATGTGAGATTTGTGCTGGCCAAAGCGGAGGCAGACAGGTTTTTCTCCGGGTACTCCGGTTTTCCCTGTCACAATTTCTTTCCAGCAACACTCTCCACTAACATTTCATTTCATCTGTCATTCATTTAATCATTGCCCCAGGGGAGTGCGACAGGCTCTGGCAGCCAGCACAGTTCATATCCTTGCCGATAGATGGGGGCTCCATTCATTCCATTCCCTGACCCGGTCGGTCGACTGGAAACAGGCTGTGGTTTTTCATTTATTAACATCAAGGAAACATGCCCCTAAATTTCTAACTTGGTACGCTACTGACTGAAAATGATATATAGTCTACAACAAGTAGCCTAAACAAAAACAACACCAAAGGTCTGCATTGTCACATATTTTATTACTGTATACTGGCCTGTTGCCGTGTAGTTCCTAACAGGCTCGGCATATGGTGATGTCCATGTACCACTTAAGTTTAAATCACTGCCACATGCTTTGCTGGGAAAGTAGGAGAGGATGAAGGAAGGACTCTGACTAAAATCCCACATTAACCCTTTATAGGGCAAAACTATTTTTTGTTATTTTTATGTGTTATTACATTTTAATTTATTTTAATTATTATAATTATTAATAATATGATTTTTGTTGCTCTAATTTCAATGTTTATATATTTATTTTTAATTTTCAATTTATGTTCCTATAGAGTTATTTTTTAAATTAATTAATTAACTAATTTCGAATTGATTCTTACAATTATTTTCATAATTGTTTTATAGTTATGGCTATTATTTTAATTTTTATATTTCTTTTTATTCCCAAAATTTTATTTTTAAGATTTTTATTTCTATATTTATATTTTATTTTAACACTTTCTTAGTTATTTTTCTTGTGTTTTTTTACATTTTATCCAACACAATACGTCATGTAGATACGTATCTATATAATATTTGATTTTTAGAAATACTAGCACTTCGGCATGAAAATTCTCTGAAATTTGACTTAAAGATTCAACTATTAGCATCTTGGAGAGCATAAACTGTCCTTATGACAGGTGGTTAATATAGAGATCACTATCCTATAAAGGGTTAAATCCACTAGAAATGAGAACCAGAATATGCAAGCTTGAAGTATCGATCAATAAGACCTCCTATAGGTAGAGCACTGCGTGGATGAACAAAACGTTATCCGCATCCGCCCCGCATCCGCACGACTGTTATCCGCATCCGCCCCGCATCCGCACATTTTTTACCCGAATCCGCACGTTTGTTATTAAAATTCGCTGACATTACAATATTATATTTAATTCATTAGATAAAGTATTAAAGCAGAACATTTAGACATTTTCAGGAGAAATTTGTCCCCCTAGGCTATGTGTGAATCGCAAGACAATGATAGCTGAGTTTTGAGTCTCTATGTAAACACTATGTGAAACACCGGGTGGTTACTCAGTCGTCGGATATACCCAAGCAGGTATCAAGGACTATTTTTTCGGCAAAAGTCAACACTAATTCAGTGTATTTTCATGACTTGGCTTCTCTCACTTCTCTATTATTCTCATGCAATCCAAGCGAAAGCGAATAGGGAAATAATAAGAAACGTAAAAGACGCAGATGTTAGAAAAAACTATAATTATTAAGAAAAAATCCAGTTCAACATTGTATTCTAAAAACTATCCGAAAATTTACTCTTAATATTATCCGCAGCTTATCCGCTATCCGCACCGCCATGCAAACTAGATCCGCACGGAGAAAAATGTTGCGGATATCCGCGGGTTTATCCGCGGGTATCCGCATCATATGAGCTCATAACCATATGAGCGGTGTACCTCTTGCCCCTTCTGCTGTCCTAGTTAGTGCGGCCGCTCGTGGCCTAGGTCAGAGATGCCACTAAGCATTCCACCAACAGGTGAAAAACAAGCAGGCAGAATTGTTGTTCAGTCGGTCCACACAATTGTGCCGAATTAGATCTAGCAGTTATCTTATCACCCTACTATCAGAAAGATATGTTACATGATTTATTAGGCAAATTATTCACTCCTCTACCTCTGTAAAATATGTTGACTGACTGATAAGCAAGTTTGTTAATAGATTACTACGGCTACCCTGAAATTGTCCTCTAATGTTTCCAAAGACGCTAGGGAAGTCATTCCGCTCTTCCGTAAAATCACGCAAACATTTCAGTCAAAGGTTTTAGGAGACATTTATCATTATTTTATTGTGACTAGCTGAACCCGGCCACGCTTTGCTGTGGCTCACTCTGATACGAAATGGGTAAGCAAATGAAAGTATTGTAGCGAACATAGATTCATCAAGAATGTCCATTTTTCTGATTTGAATGAATTTACATGAGGTATTTGGCCTGTTTGCCATATCTTGATGAATGCAGTACATTTGCATTTGTCTGTTGGCACAGGCTAGAGTAAAATGTGGCTTTGCACCGAGGTCTCAGTCTCACTAATGGCTGTGATTATTTGGAAGCTACTGAGGTATGGGTGGTGCTTAGTAATGACATCCAGGGCACAGTCAGTGCCTGTGGATGCTGTGAAAGTTTCTACTCATAGGGTTAGTACTGCTGTTCTGACTCAGAGAGGAAAGGAATGGCAAACTACCTCACTCCTCATCTTGCCTAGTACGCCTCAATATAGCGCTGCCTTGTGTTTTTGTGGGTATATACCCACATAACCTAACGGCGGTGCTTTTTGAGGATCCAACCAGCCTTCGGGCTGACTACCTAACAGACATGAGGTATAGTATTGAATAACCGGTTCGTGTGAAAGAGCGATTCCGTAATACAGTATGAAGCTCGATCATTCAGATATTGCAACTGCTTACGTTTTCGCTGATGATCTAATTGTTCTTGTCGTTGTTGAGACGTTTGTGCTGCTCTTCTTCTTATTCTTCTCGATTCAACTCGTAAGATTCAAGTCTTTCTTCCCGTTGATGTGCCTATTCTTCTGCTTGTCTTTGAGAAGTTCGGAATCTGACACGTTCATTATCGTCTAAACGTTCTTGATGTGTGCGGTTTAATCTCCTTTGATGTTCAGTGTTTGTGCTATGTTTGAACGTTGGTGAGGCATTCATGAGTTGAAGATATGAAGTTCATTCAGATATTGAAACTGTATACTTCGTTGCTGTTGTTGTAATTGTTCTTGGCGTTTTTGGGATAATTGTGCTGCTCCTTTTCGATTGGGCTCATGAAACTGTTTATTCCATTTATTCATCAAAGGGATTAAATACACATGGTGAATGGCCATAGTTATACACAGTACATAATAAATAATGGAATTTATCTCGGGATTATTAATCTTGATCGCCACACAAGTCCTTTAGCGATAGCCTTCTACCACATTTCAGTACGTGATATCAGTCACAGAGCCCCCCACGCAACCTTCAAATGCACTCTTCGTCTGGAACATGGTAAGCGTTTGTCTTACGCATTCTTAAGTGTCCAGGTGTGACGGAGCTCATTATTAGGGCCTTTCCACTCAGGGTTTACAATAGCTTCTGTTGCATAAAAGTCCTCCCAAAGGGAATAACTTTGGGATATTTTCTTTGCCCAAAGATGATATTTAAGTGGATGCGCTATATCGTCTAGGAGATTTGGTTTTATTTATTAGAAATATTTTTTAAGTGGATGCGCCTTACTACTATGAAAACCATGATGAAGATGTGCACTCTACTTCCTATTCACGGCGCGGCGTTGCCTAGGTCAACCATATTTACGATGGGCAATGTCCTTAAGCAATTTTTACTGGACTATCATGATACTTTCTTCTTCTATGACCGATACGGGCTCAAAAGAGAGTAAGTCGTTGTCGCCTAGTGACAATCTTTAAGACGGTCAATCTGTCCATCAATTTAGTCAACGCAGCACCAATACTGAATCTATCATGATACAGAGTTAGTCGTTGTCACCTAGCAACAATCTGTTCGTCAAGTTATTAGATTCAATATTGGTGTGGCTCTGGAATTTAAATAAATTACATAAAATTACTCATAAATAAACTACCCATCCGATTTCATGCAAACCACCTTACAAACACTCTTCGCCGTAATGAGAACAAAATGTAAAATTTTCAGCGAAATCGGAGCATGAGGTTTCGTGTTTTGCGGCCACGTACATACGCAGGCTGAATTTCTATAGGCTATATAGAGAAGATCGCAATTATTATTATTATTATTATCATCACGTATATTTTAGCGTATGGCTTTTAGTGCCGGGAGTGTCCGAGGACAGGTCCGGCTCGCCAGAGTTTGTAGCTGCTTCTATGCAGACATCCATGGGGTCAGCTACAAATACCGTCGCGTGGTGAGTCTGGGGAGGAAAATGTGAATGTAAGGACGGGGAATTGGAAGGTAGCGGCTGTGGCATATAGTTAGGGACCATCTCCGGCATTTGCCTGGAAAGAAGATGGGAAACCACATAAGACCATCTTCAGGGTTGCCGGTAGGGGGATTTGAACCTCCTCGCCTCCCGGATGTGAGCGACTGCCTGCAGCCACGCCGCAACGACCACGGCTAACTCGCCCGGTATTATCACTTACTGACCAGTGTAAGGGCCCAGGCTATCTTTATACTCGGGAGACCTGTGTGTTGTGTTCAAAACAATCCGTCCTTCAGCATTGAGACCAATCTCGTCAGAGTTGTCAATAAAAGACGGATTGAATGGAGCTGGAATCATCCAGGTTAAGATTGGGAAGGAAGAGGCTGTGGCCACTTAAAATATACCTTTCTGGTGTTCGTAATGAGTAAATAGGGAAGCTACGGAGAACTACATTAAGGACGCCTAGCGGTGGTGATCAAACTTAATATTTCGGAGATAGCTTGGCCTCAAGACCCTGTGTCATCTCACTCAGCTACCAAGTCAGTAAAGGATAATACCAGCATCAACATAATAATAATAATAATAATAATAATAATAATAATAATAATAATTTATTATTAATATTATTATTATAATTGAAAATTTTCTATCACAATTTGGATCGGATCTGTGCTACTGAGCTCTTATTGGCTTTGTGCGCCTGTCTTGTACTGTAGATCCTACATTGCGTATTGCGAGGCTGGGGAGGTTCTAAATGTCCAGACACGGTGAGGAGTTAGGCCTACTCACATCGTATCTACACTGGCAAAAATCGAGAGAACATTCATCTACCGCGTGGCAAACAATATACAGCAGGGGGGAGTTGGTATAGCCACAGTCTGTAATATTATGGACTGTGTATTTACGCACAGGATTTCAATAGTAATAATATTCATAAAAATATACTTATGCACACAGTAGAAACGTGGCAGGATATCTTATTCTATCCCTGAAGAAATATAGGCTAAGTAGAAAAATAGTAGAACGAGAAACGGAGGAGATCACAGCGTTGTTTGGCTTTTCGCATGGCACAAATTTTAAAAAAGACAACGAGAAATTTATATCAAAATTGGAAAGTTAAATTAAATAGCTTACAGCTAAATCCAAAGTATACAAACTTAAATCAGAGATCGTGTAGGTCGTTTTAACGTGGCAAGTACGCCAATAAGACCGACAAATTAAGATGTAGCAAGCACCAGTCAAAACTCAAAGAAGGTGGAAAAGGTTACTTAAAATTTAGAATGAATTTACATGGGCAAAATAATATGTATTAACAAACAATCACAAGGATCTAGGAGATTGGAAAAAGAAGAGGTGAAATGGTTCAATGTCCGACAAATTTACCACCACTTTACCACAAGTAAAATTCAAATGAAAATAGAACAAAAAAGCTAAATTAAATGAAATAAAAGTAAAACAAAATAAATTAAGGTAACGCGTTCAAGGTAAGATAAATTCCGATAACTAAAATGTGAGTAGGTGGTAATTAGATAAACAAGACAAAAAGCAGAAAACAGTTCACACTATTAAGTCAAGGTAATTCTAAAGTTTAGAAAAACCGTGTCATGAGAGATGACAATGTGGGAAGTACAATGGCTCAAAAAGGGGGCGGGGGAGAGTGGGAGGGGTAGGTGTGAGGGAGGATTACAAAGAAGGGCAAAGTTAGAAGAAATAATCGTCACATGCAAGATCAAGTGAGTCAGGAAAATGGCAATTCAAATAAAAGGAAAATTGCTTTAAACTATCGGCAACACACAAAGTATACGTCAGAAGTTGAAAGTTTGCGTAGAATAAAAAGGGCACAACAAAGACGATGGAAACATGTGATGCACAAACATGGCACACATACTGTAGATATCAGAGTATCACAGGTTGGGTCATCAGCAAATATCAATGGTGAAACCCCCTTTGTGCACTCTTAATATAAAGAAAAAAAAGCATTAACGGGAAGTAAGAAAGTCACCTGAAATCCCGTGAATATCCTCGAAACGACAAAGCCAATGGTGGCCCCTACAAGGTAGGCAACCTACTGTCAGGTGCAATTGAGTCAAGACGAAGGAACAGCCCACGCACAGAAAATAACACTTCACCTTCAACCCTTAAAGTACGATGAACTACATTATCAAAATGAAATGGATAATACTACCATACAAATACAATAACTCACCATCAACTGCACGTAGACAAAGGATAGAAGGTATTTCTCGGAAGAACACGAAAACACACGAAATAAATTAAAGTTACACAGAATAAAAGTTTTAAATTCCCGAAATAAGAAAATGAAGTAAAGCAACTATCGTTTACGACATACTAACACTTTGTTCTGGTTTTACCCTGAAAACGGGCACTTTCGCGGAGAAATGGAAACAGACACAGTCTCTCTCTCTGCTGTAAAAACGAAATACCCTGAGACAATAGCATGAAGACCCTATCTTGAAACACAATGGTATCAGAGTGGTGTATTCCTATTGGACACAGACCTTCCATTTATAAATAACTGGCCAATTAGGGGGAAAATATGCAGATATCACCATAACTTATGTGGAAGAAGAAATTACGTAAATATAAATAGGGTCACAAATAAAGGATTCTCACGTTACAAACATGTTTTGTTAGAAGAATAATTGGGTTAAAGGAATGTATTTGCCTAAATTTCATATTTAATGGGTTTGGAAATTAAAATCGAAGTGCGCATGCTTGAGACGTCGATCAATAAGTGTCGACGTGAATAGTGTACCTCTATGGTACTTCTGCTGTCCCAGTTAAAACCGACCTCTCGTGTTCAACCTAGGTGAGGTCACGAAGGACCCATCAATGAATTACATCTACCATAAAACCAGCGTATCTTAAAGTTTGTCTGCTACACTGTGTTATTGTGATGGATGTATAAGTGTGTGTAGTAATGATTCAGGTGAGGATTGGGACCGAAGCGGCTGTGGCCTGAAGATCGTAACCATCGCAGCATTTGCCAGGAATAGAATTGGGAAACCACGAAAAACTAATTCTAAGATATCTAAGATGGGAATCAAACCCACCTCTACTCAGATCTTTGCCTCATGGGGCCGAGTGAACCCCGTTACAACCCTCAGACCAGCATTAAATTCCTTAGCAGAGCCAGGGACCGAACCTGGACCTCCGGAACGACAGTCAAGGCTCATAGCCACTGCACCACGAGGTGGACTGCGAAAAGAACCATGCGGTTCTTTATTTGCCCCTCACAGTTATTACACCAAATCGGTGGAACATTTTTATGAGTAAATCCTGGGAGATCTGACAACTTTTAATATAGGCTACAAGACGCGACCTTGTCCCTGATGTGACGTAGAGTTACTGCCGTCTATGTGCCAAGTCCCTTAAACATAATGCTAAGACCACATTTATGGAGCTGGTGAAGTTAATTGCTCCCTTCTAGCGACTATTAGCTTTACCATGCAACTGGCATTGGTTGCTACAATCGCATCCGTAAAAAATTACATTTTCAGTTATCTACTGTAGATAAGTTGTGGTCCCTCTTCAGTTTTTTTTTTAAATTTTGTTATTATTTTAATATCCATTGTACATCTCCTCGGATAGAATTTAAAATTCATCAATGTGGCTTATTTATTTATTTATTAATATCCAGAAAACGTACCCCTAAATTTCTAACTTGGTACGCCAGTGATTCAACAAGATCTAAATATCAAGTAACCTTAACAACAAGAACAACAACAATACCAAAGGCCTGCATTGTCACCTGTTTTATTATATTGACCAGTTGCCGTGTAGTTCCTAGTTCCATGGTGGGGTCCATGTACTATCGCCTGCAAAAATAACGGGCCATCTTGCCGAGCGGGAGTTGAGTTTTCGTGCCAGCAGGTTGCTATCACTTGGTGTATTGTCGGGAGGGGAAGGCTGGGAGCCGTGATTGGGCAGCTGTCCTTGTAGGTAAGGGGGGAGAGGGTGGGGGGAGTGTGGATTCACCTGTTAATGGCAAGAGGCTGACATTGGCTCAGTAACACGAGAGCGAACTTGTGTTAAGTTTAAATTTGACTGACATTTTTGGTTGAAATAATTCACTCTTTGAAAAAACGCTTTAAGTTTAAATTTGACTGGCATTTTCGGTTGAAATTATTTACTCATTGAAAAAGCGCTTTAAGTTTAAATTTGACTGAGATTTTTGGTTGAAATAATTTACTCATTGAAGAAGAGCTTGAAGTTTAAATTTGACTGACATTTTTGGTTGAAGTAATTACTCATTAAAAAACAAGAAGTTCCGTTACGAACTAATGAGCCTAATTTTCTTAAAATTTAAGATTCATGCCAATGATTAATCTCTATGGATCTATCTACAATAATGACGAAAATAAGTTGGTAATATCGAAATTTCTAATTAGTTCGAAATACTGTATAACTGGCATAATGTAGCCTAATAGAGAACTACAGTTGGCAGCCCTGGTGACTGAATATATTCTTAGTTCCATGTCTTAAGGTACAGAATACAAAATTTGGTTGAAGTCCAATGGATAGCATGGACGTTACATGCAGTTAAACATTGGATCTAACAGCGCGCGTAAAATCATGTTGGCAACAATGACATACATGTATTGGTCAGAAATAATCTGAAATAATATGACATATTGTTGTGTCAATTTTGAATGAAATCCAATAGTTAGTACAGAAGTTACATGCATTTTAAAATTGGACCTATCAGCAGGCTTAGAATCATGTTGGCAGCACTGGCGTAGGCCTATATTAGTCACTCCAAATTAATCTAGAATGCCAGGTACTATACGTGTGCAAAGTTTAGAGCTATTGGCTTGCATATTTTCTGATATATTGATATTAGGGTAACAAAAAGAGAGACAGTATTTATTAAAAGTTGGCAGCCCTGGTTGCAGTTAAGAATACGCATAGTCATATCTGTTATGCAGGGGCGAGGCGCCCGTAAGGGCGCTGAGGTTCAGCCTATCCGTAAAAAAGTTAAATTAGTTTTCTTCCGCTGTTATTGGTCTTTTTCGATTGATATTTCAAATATTATATATTTGAACTCGCGCTGCCTAGCGATGTGTCTGCTCAACCAATAGCTATTCACCTCAACTCAGCCTGACGCGCGCAGACGCAGTAGCAACTACTTAGGAGGCGGGGGTAAATAGGGGGGGGGGGGGGGGTGTATCTTTTAAACGTGTGCGTTAAGGCTTGCCCAAGGACTCCTGGAGATAGAAACCCCACAACGATAACTGCTGCAATCTAGGGGTGTTTGGCAGAACTAAGACAGCACAGTATAATGAATAATACTGGTTACAGGGTTGTCAACGATATTAAATGCAAGATATCATAATTTTCTGACATGAACAATTATTGAACATGGACATAAATCTGAACAGGACCCAGATATACGCAAAAAAAAAAAAAACCAATTTAAGATAAATTTCATTATGTGTTATTTTAAAATACATAACTTAACTTGCAGAATGATATATTTTTTTAAATGTGCTCTTTCGACATATTGGCAGTTCTGGCTACACGGTGAATGACACGAATCTATGTAGCCTATTGCCAGTGTGGAATGTAAGTGCAGTGAAGTGTGTTTCTATTAATCTATTTGTATCTTACTGTGTGGTGTGTTTGTGTTACAGTGTAGTTGAAAACAAATAGTAGGCATCAGTACGCTAATCTACACGACACATGCGTTTCAATGGATGCGTTCAATACATCTCATGATCCATTGAATTTTCTTATTGAAAACCCAACATTTTTTTCTCAACTCTCTTTGGAGGAAAAAATCCAGGTGAAAGAACGGAAGCCCACGCCAAGCTTGTCACTTCAGAAAACCGATGGAAAGTTTGTAAGACGGTGTCAGACGAGTCGAAACCATGGTTGAGTGGTAGTGCTACCCGAAATAGATTATTTTGTTTTTATTGTGTGCTTTTTGCTAAAGACAATTTAGAATGGGGCAAAAGAGGGGTTGGTGAGGAAAGTCTTAAAAATTTTCTTTCTAAGGCAAAAAAAAACCATGAGTGTTCAATTTCACACATCACAGCAGCTGTTAAATATAATCATTTAGGTACCGCTAGAATTGACCATGCACTTTCTGAGGCGATGCGTCTTGCAGCTTCGAAACACAATGAAAAAGTCGAGCGAAATAGGAATATAATGAAAAGACTGATTTCAACTCTCTGTTTCCTGGCGCAGCAAGAGTTAGTTCTCAGAGGTCACGATGAATCTGAGACGTCTTTAAACAAAGGCAAATATTTAGAATTATTGGATTTCTTGGCAGACGAAGAACCGTATATGAAAGATCATTTATTATCCGATGGGGTATATAAAGGCACTTCCTCTGACACACAAAATGAACTACTCGAATGCATTACGGAAGTAGTTAAATAACAGATTTTTAGTGAACTTGGAAATAGTCCGTTATTTCCATACAGGCTGATGAAACCACGGATGTCTCAACTACAAGTCAAAAGAGCGTTATTTTCCGTTATGCCAATAACGAATCTGGAGAAATTGAAGAGAGATTCGTCGGATTTTATGACGTTTCAAAAGACCGAAGTGCTCAAGGTATAGCCGCTGTTTTGCTTGACGTCCTCAAAACCTGGAGGATCTCCAAAGGGAAATTAATATCCCAAACGTACGATGGATGCAGTGCAATGGCAGGTAAAAATGCTGGTGTTCACTGTATTGCAAAACAAGAATATCCTCATGCCCTCTTCATCCATTGCTACGCGCATCAATTAAATTTGGTTCTGCTTTATGCTTGTAAAACAATTACGCAAGTTAAGATTTTTGTAGCAAACCTCGCAGGATTCCATACTTTCTTGAGCCGTTCTAGTAAAAGAAGCGATCTTCTTAGAGCAAGGGGTTTCAAATTGCCAAGCTCATGTGAAACAAGATGGAACTTTCATTCGCGCGCTGTTGCAACAATTATCCTTCACTATGCGGAACTAAAAGCCGCATTTCATGATATTATAGACAATGATGGATGGGATGATAATTCCTTACATCAGGCAATTAGACTCGGCAATATATTGAATGATCTGACGTTTCTTTTTTTGCTGCAGCTTTATAATTTGATTTTTCAGCATACGGGTGTATTGTTTGACATCCTGCAAAGCAAAACCTTAGATATAAGACGTTGCAAGTACGAAATTGAAAATTGCACCAAGGCGGTTGATAAACTAAGATGTGAAGAAGTATTTCTTGCCTGCATAGAGAAAGCTAACTCTCTCCTAATTTCAGCAGGTGAACTTAAAACTACTCTAAATGAAGCAGGATCACAGAAATTGAAGAGACTTGCGTTTGAAATAGTTGACACTATAGTAGTGAATATGGAAACCAGATTCCAGGACTTTCAGAAGCTAGATTTTACGGAATTGCTAGATCATGAAAAATTTTTGTATTACAGTAGGCCAAATAATTTTCCGACAATTATACTCGAAAAATTGTTTAAAGTGTATCCATTGTTCGATCATGAAAAACTGACAGGAGAACTTTTGTTCGTTTATAGTAGTGAGGATAAAAACCTATCGCCTAGGGATTTATTCAAAAACATTATACACAATGGATTAAAAAATGTGCTCTCCGAGTGCGTGAAGCTACTTTCCTTGGTACTTTCAGTTCCGGCGACCACTGCTTCATGCGAAAGAAGCATGAGTACATTGAAACGTGTTAAAACGTACCTCCGCAACACAATGACGAACGATAGACTATCAAATTTGGCAATTTTGGCTATAGAGAAGAGAACTGTTAAATCTTCTTCCAAACGTCAAGAATTCATTTCTCGAGTTATCGACGTCTACGCCCAGAAAAAGGGCAGAAGGATTGAACTTATCTACAAAACAAGAAGTTCCGTGAAGAACTATACAGCCTACTTTTCACGCCAATGATTATTCTACAGAATATGATCCTATCTAGAATAATGACGAAATTAAGTTGGTAATATCGAAATATCTAATTAGTTCAAAATATACCTGGTATAATGTAGCCTAATAGAGCACTACAGTTGGCAGCCCTGGTGACTGAATATATTCTTAGTTCCATCTCTTTAGGTACAGAATACAAAATTTGGTTGAAGTCCAATGGACGTTACATGCAGTTAGACATTGGATCTATCAGCACGCGTAAAAGCATGTTGCCAACAATACCATGCGTGTGCTGGTCAGAAATAATCTGAAATATTATGATATCTTGTTGTGCCAATTTTGGATGAAATCCATTTGTTAGTATAGAAGTTACATGTATTTTAAAATTGGACATATCAGCAGGCATAGAATCATGTTGGCAGCACTGCCTTGTATTAATTACTCCAAATTAATCTAGAATGTCAGGTGCTATACGTGTGCAAAGTATAGAGCTGTTGGCTTGCATACTTTCTGATATATTGATATTAGGGTAAAAAAATATATATACAGCATTTATTAACAGTTGGCAGCACTGATTGCTCTTAACAATACTTATAGTCATATCTGTTATGGTACACATAGCACATATGAAATTTGGTTGAAATCCAACTGATAGTAGATAGAAGTTACATGTATTTAAAAATTGGTACTATCATCATGCTTATAATCATGTTGGTAGAACTGACGTATATAAGTTGCTCCAAATTAATCTAATATGTCTGAATATAGACTACGTGTGCATAGTTTAAAGCTGTTGGCTTGCATACTTTCTGATATATTGGTATTTGGATTTAAAAAAATAGAGAGATCAATTATTAACAGTTGGCAGCCCTGGTGGCTCTTACGAATACGCTCAGTCATATCTGTTTATGTACAGATATTACATACAAAATTTGGTTGAAATCCAATTGATAGTGTAGAAGTTATACGCATTTAAACATTGGACTTATCAGAAGGCTTAAAATTATTTTGGCAACACTGTCATGGTTGGCCTCTTGTAAATTAAACTGAAATAGTCTTATCTACATGTGTGCCAATTTTGGAATAGCTCCCATGCATACCTTGCAAGATATCCAACATGGAGCTCAAATTTCTAGTGCGTTTTTTCAGCAGTTGGTAGCACTGACATCATTTTCAAATATGGACGTGAGATATTACGGTGCACATCTTTTCTCATACTAAATTTGGTTTTGATTGCTGCAGCCGTTTAGGAGTTGATAGGGGGGGGGGGGACACACACAGCCAGACAGACAGACAGACCGAAGGACAGACAGACTGACAGACAGACAGCCTACTTTTCACATTTTGCAAAAATGAGGAAAAAGCAGACATGAGATCGGGCAAATGTGTGTCTATCTGTCTGTCTGTCTGTCCATCTGTCTGTCTGTCTGTGTGTGTGTCCCCCCCTATCAACTCCTAAACGGCTGAAGCAATCGAAACAAAATTTGGTAGGAGTAAAGAGCTATACCTGAATATCTCACGGCCATATTTGAAAATTATGTCAGTGCTACCAACTGATGAAAAATCGCAATTGAAATTTGAGCTCCATGTTGGATATCTTGGAAGGTATGAATGGGAGCTATTTCAAAATTGGCACACGTATAGATAATAATATTTCAGTTTAAGTTCCAGGAGGCCATGCATGGCAGTGTTGCCAAAATGATTATAAGCCTGCTGATAGGTCCAATATTTAAATGCATATAACTTCTATACCATCAATCGGATTTCAACCAAATTTTGTATGTAATTTGTGTACATAATCAGATATGACTGAGCGTATTCGTAAGAGCCACCAGGGCGGCCAACTGTCAATAAATGATCTCTCTATTCATTTATCCAAATACCAATATATCAGAAAGTGTGCAAGCCGACAGCTTTACACTATGCACACGTATAGTACCTGACATTCTAGATACATTTGGAGTAACTTATGTACGTCAGTGCTACCAACATGATTTTAAGACTGCTGATAGGACCCATTTTTAAATACATGTAACTTCTATAATATCAATTGGATTTCAACAAAATTTCGTATGTGCTATGTGTACCATAACAGATATGACTATGCTTATTCTTAAGAGCAACCAGGGCTGCCAACTGTTAATAAATACTGTCTCTAATTTTTACCCAAATATTAATATATCAGAAAGTATGTAAGCCAACAGTTTTAAAATGTGTACACGTATAGTACCTAACATTCTAGATTAATTATGAGAGCCTAATATACGTCAGTGCTGCCAACATGACTCTAAGCCTGCTGATAGGTCCAATTTTAAAATGCATGTAACTTCTATACTAACAAATGGATTTCATCCAATATTTGCACAACAGGAGATCCTAATATTTCTGATTATTTCTGACCAACGCATGCATGACATTGTTGCCAACATGATTTTACGTTCGCTGATAGATCCAATCTCTAACTGCATGTAACGTCCATGCTATCCATTGGACTTCAAACAAATATTGTATTCTGTATCTAAGGAGATGGAACTAACAACATTTTCAGTCACCAGGGCTGACAACTGTAGTGCTCTATTAGGCTACAGGTATATTTTGAACTAATTAGAAATTTCGATATTACCAACTTAATTTCGCTATTTTTCTAGATAGGTCTATATAGATTGGCATGAATCTTAAATTTTAAGAAAAGTAGGCTCTTTAGTTCGTCACGGAATTTCTTGTTAGCCTACTTTTCACATTTTGCAAAAATGAGGAAAAAGTAGACTCATGAGATCGGGCAAATGTGTATCTGTCTGTCTGTCTGTCTGTCCTTCTGTCTGTCTGTCCTTCTGTCTGTCTGTCTGTCTGGCTGTGTGTGTGTTCCCCCCTATCAACTCCTAAACGGCTGCAGCAATCAAAACAAAATTTGGTGGGAGTAAAGATCTATACCTGAATATCTCACGGCCATATTTGAAAATGATGTCAGTGCTACCAACTGCTGAAAAATCGCAATTGAAATTTGAGCTCCATGTTGGATATCTTGGAAGGTATACATGGGAGCTATTTCAAAATTGGCACACGTATAGATAATGATATTGCAGTTTAATTTCCAGGAGGCCATACATGGCAGTGTTGCCAAAATGATTATAAGCCTGCTGATAGGTCCAAATGTTAAATGCATATAACATCTACACTATCAATTGGATTTCAAGCAAATTTCGTATGTAGTATGTGTACATAAACTGATATGACTGAGCGTATTCTTAAGAGCCACCAGGGCTGCCAACTGTTGATAAATGCTCTCAATTTATTTTATCCAAATGCCATTATATCAGAAATTATGCAAGCCGACAGCTTTAAACTATGCACACGTATAGTACCTGGCATTCTAGATTAATTTGGAGTATCTTATATACGTCAGTGCTACCAACATGATTCTAAGCCTGCTGAGAGGTCCAACTTTAAATACATGTAACTTCTATACTATCATTTGGATTTCAACCAAATTTCGTGTGTGCTATGTGTACCATAACAGATATGACTATGCCGATTCTTAAGAGTAACCAGGGCTGCCAACTGTTAATAAATACTGTCTCTATTTTTGTTACCCTAATATCAATATATCAGAAAGTATGCAAGCCAATAGCTCTAAACTTTGCACACGTATAGTACCTGGCATTCTAGATTAATTTGGTGTAACTGATATATGTCAGTGCTGCCAACATGATTCTAAGCCTGCTGATAGGTCCAATTTTAAAATGCATGTAACTTCTATACTAACTAATGGATTTCATTCAAAATTGACACAACAATAGATCATATTATTTCAGATTATTTCTGACCAACACATGCATGACATTGTTGCCAACATAATTTTACGCGCGCTGATAAATCCAAGGTCTAACTGCATGTAACGTGCATGCTATCCATTGGACTTCAACCAAATTTTGTATTCTGTACCTTAAGAGATGCAACTAACAATAGCCTATATTCAGTCACCAGGGCTGCCAACTGTACTGCTCTATTAGGCTACATTATATAAGGTATATTTCGACCTAATTAGGATTTTCGATATTACCAACTTAAATTTCGTCATTATTCTAGATAGGTCTATATAGATTGGCAAGAATCTTAAATTTCAAGAAAAGTAGGCCCTTTAGTTCGTCACGGAACTTCTTGTTGCAAAATGTGAAAAGTAGGCTAAAAATGTTGACTGACATAAGTTTAATCTGTGATTGCCTGGTATGACCAGTGTTATGTTTTGTTACTAAATTTCCTACTAAAATAAACGTCTAAGAGACGGCTATTTTTACGATTCTGACAAAGTAGCAATAGTTTTTCAAAATTGCAGAAAATAACTTAACTTAGTCTCGGTTAGACTATATGACAACATGAAGTAAACTTTTAGCTTATTCAAAAGTCTTCACATCGCAGAATGACGTGTCATAACCCACTTCATAAGCCTAATCTAATGCCATTTTGCAGGGTCGAGTTATCTGAGGCTTAGATGTTTCGAAGGTTAAAATAAGGTAGGTTGCCTTATAACCTAGGCTATTAAATATTTATTATTTCAAACATGGTTGAAATAATTAATTTTTGCTGAAAATGTAAAACTTTGACGTCTATAAGACGAATAGACGTCTATTTTCTACAAAGCACTGTCATTTCTTGGTGGCTAAATTAAGACACTTTCTTTGTCGCTTCGCACAAGATGCTTTTTAGTGTCTTGATAAAAATTATTTCAGACACATATTGAAATTCTGTCTTACTTTTGAGATATTTAATTTAAGACACTATGAAGCATCTTATGAAGCGACAAAGAAAGTGTCTTAGTTTAAGACAACAAGAAATGAGAGTGAGGCTGTGGTTTCGGTTGTTTTAGGTTGGAATTTGTCATTATTAATATTATAAAAACTGAAGTGGGAATAAAGTTAATGAGCTGTTTTTTTCTGTTGCTTAATATTTTATTGATATTTTTTTCTGTTGCTTAATATTTTATTGATGTTGAATAATAAAAAACATTTTGCTGCTAACAATTGCCTCCTCTGATTTTATCCATGATAAACGAATCAGAAGCTTACGGTATGTTGAATCATTTTTAAAGATTCTCTGCTACACAAGCATCGCTTCAAGTTCTGTTATTTGATGTAAGAAACCTCCTGTTAACGTGAGTGCTTTTAAAATTAGTAAGGTTTTTATGCTCTTTAGTTTGTCTTTTTCTTTTCAAAACTTATTTCTTATTAAGAAAAATGCTTACAAATATAACTAGTTTAGGGCGTTTGCGATTTCCTTCTTTTTCTTCTTATTAAAATGCGTTTAGTCCCTAACTGTGAAAACTCGATTCTCAAAAAAGTTCACACACAGTAAAACTCAACAGTGCCTTTCTAACTAGACTTAACAATTAATGGGTTACTTGGCATTTCAATTTAGATTTATTAACACCGTCTCATCTGTAACAATCTTCCAAGCGCGAAACTAAAGAAAATCAAGGTTGGCGCACCCCTCCTCTCCCCCTTTGCCAACAACGACAGGTGCCCAATCACGGCTCTCAGCATTTCCCGCCCGAGAACGCCCCTAGTGATGCCAACTCAACTCAACTCTCGCACGGCAAGACGGCCCGTTATTTTTGCAGGCGATAGTACCTCCTAAGTTTAAATCACTGACACACGTTTTGCAGGGCAAGTAGGTGGGGATGAAGGAAGGATTCTGACTAAAATCCCTATTGGCAACTCCAGCTATCTGATATGACATCTAGCGGTAAAAATGAGAAACTTACCAAGTAGGGTACATTTGTCACGTGGTGACTGTTTGTATATGGTTTCTTGTATTCGTAAGCAGATCGAGGTAAATTCTTCGTGTCTTTATACAGAAGTAATAAGTTTTACTCGTTGATGGAGTGTAAAATGAGTAAAAGCAAAGTATATTGCTCAGTTTACGGCTGTAAGTCGATGCATAAGAGGGGTGCGGATATACGTTTTCATCACTTTCAAAAGATGTACATAGCAATAGCCGAAAGGTGACGATACCAAATAAATACGGGCAACAGGAACGGGTTGTTCACTGTTACGCCGAGCCAAGCCGAACCTAGACAGCCAAGCTTACACCAGCCGACGACAGCCAAGCTTCATCAGTCAGGTATCCTTCCCCGCTCGCTAGTTCATTTCCAATAACCCTACCAACCGCCATCACCTCGCTCTGCGATATCCAAGCCCCCACTACGAGTCATATAGGCCTAATTTGACTTCGCAGGGTAAATATCTACTCTGCGAGAACCTGCTACTCCGATATTCAACACCAAACTCTCCTGCTAACCATCCAAATCAAACAATTCCTGTGTCCCCCGAACTTGAATGCAAGTTAAACTCATCCCTTCGCCCTACCAAGCAGTAAATAATTTCTAGAGTCTATGGTACAGTGAGCAAACTCAAATATAGCTTTTAAACGTAACAGCGCCATGACTCGAACGGCTCAAAAATAAATACCAGCGGACAACTGATGCTTGATAATATGCAATTGACACATAAAATCCAGTGGAACACACAAATTAGATCACGTGTATCGCACAGTTATACATATATAAAATCAAAAATAACACTGCCATTATTTTAGGGACCACATTTACTGATTATAATCGAAAAATAAAAAGTGTTCCATATCAAACGCGTGTTATTGAGTATTTTTACCCTACTTATCCAGACCGACCGCAGCGCCCCAAGTGTTAGTTTGAGTTGCCAATACCATATGAGCGGTGTACCTCTTGCACATTCTGCTGTCCTAGTTAGTGTGGCCGCTCCTGACCTAGGACAGGGATGACACTATGCATTCACCAACAGGTGAAAGAAAATACAAGCAGACAGAATTGATTTTCAGAGGATCCACGCAATTGTGCACAATTATATCTGGCAGTTATTTTATCACTCTACTACCAGAAAGATATGTTAAATCAATTATAAATTCACTCCTCTATATCTCTAAAATGCGTTGACTGACTGATAAACAAGTTTGTTATTAGATTACGACGGCAAACCTGAAATTGTCTTCTTAAGTTAGTTAACAAGTAAGCTAGGGAAGTCATTCTGCTCTTCCTTAAACATAATTACTGGCTTGGAAGCGGGGAAAACCAGGATTGAAGTGATGTGGTTGGCCTTAAATAGAACCAGATGGGGAGCCTTTATTGCTGCCTTATGCACCACCTAGGTGCAACAGGAAATAAGTCATAAAAGTAAGTCAATACCTGTTTAGTCGTACTTGTTACTATTTGGTTATGCAATGTACTTGCTCGTTTAAAGTGTAATATTCATCGTGTTATTTTATTATATATTATATATTTACTAGTCTCTTGTTCCAACGCTCAAATCATATCCCCAATTTGTACGTCCAGAACAAGTTTTAAACCCTTGTATTGTCAAGTGCTACATTCGGTTTTGATAGAGGCCGTATTGTATTCAGTTCTGAACTGAATTTCTCGTCGTTGTTTAAATGACGTAGACATGTTTTGCCAGAAGATTAATTGGGATAAAGGAATGTATATGTCTGAAATTTCATATTTAAAGCGATTGGAAATTAAAATCGAAGTGCGCATTCTTGAAATGTCGATCAATAAGTGCCGACATGAACAGTGTACCTCTATGGTACTTCTGCTGTCCCAGTTAAAACCGACCTCTCGTTCACGCTAGGTGAGGGAGGGTATGAAGGACATGTGTATCTTAAAGTTTGTCTGCTATACTGTGTTGTTTTTATGGCTGTGTTAGTGTGTGAAGTTGTGATTCACGTGAGGATTGGGAGAGGCGGTCGTGGCCTGAAGATCGGAACCATCGCGGCATTTCCCAGGAATAGAATTGGGAAACCAGGTAACTAATTCTACGAGGCCAAAGATGGGAAACGAACCCTCCCCTCCTCGGAGCTTTGCATCATGATGCTGAGTGAACCCCTTTACAGCCTTCAGACCAGCATTAAATTCCTTAGCAGAGCCGGGGACCGAACCTGGACCTCCGGGACGACAGTCAAGGCTGATAGCCACTGCACCACGAGGTAAACCATGCGGTTCTTTATTTGTACCAGACAGTTATTACACCAAATCGGTGGAACATTTTTATGAGTGAATCCACGTCAAAACTCAAAGCAGGTGGGAAAGGTTACTTAAAATTTTGAATTAATTTACATGGGCAAATTGAAATGCATTAACAAACTATCACAAGGATCTAAGCGATTGTAAAAAGAAGAGGTGAAATGGTTCAATGTCCAACAAATTAACCACCACTTTACCACAAGTAAAATTCAACAGAAAATAGAATAAAAACTAAATAAAATAAAATAAAATAAAAATAAAATAAAATGAAATGAGTTAATGCATTCAAGGTAAGATAAATTCCGCTAACTAAAATGTGAGTAGGTGGTAATTCGATAAACAAGACAAAATGCAGAAAACGATTACACACGATGAAATCAAGGTAAGTTATAAAATTTAGAAAAGGCGTGTCGTGAGGGATGACAATGGGAGGGAGTACTATGGCTCAGAAAAAGGAGAAGGGAGAGAGAGAGGGTGAGAAAGGGAGGGGGGAGGTGTAAGAGAGGATTACAATGAAGGGGAAAGTTAGAAAACCATAATTGGGACATGCAAGGTCAAGTGAGTCAGGAAAATGCAAAATTCAAATAAAAGGAAAATTACATTAAACTGTCGGCAAAACAAATACGTTCAAGGTTGAAAGTATACGTAGAAGAAAAAGGGCACAACAAAGACGACGGAACCATGTGATACAGTCACAGGAGTATCACAAGTTCTGTCACCAGCAAAATAGCAATGATGAAACCTTATTTGTGAACTCTTAAGATAAAGAAAAACAACATTAACGGGAAACAACAAGGACATCTACAGTCCAGCCGCTGAGTGTCCGGCTCTGACGTTGGGCGATGGTGGGAGAAGAGGGGTAAAGAGAACAGCATAGCTAACTTACGGCAGTGAGAAGCTGTTAATAGAACCTTGAAACTTGCCATCATTGTAATTCTTCTCTAGTGTCTTCACTATTCAACGTGGAAGTCCCACACCCCATTTGCAATTGTATTCAGCATTTTGTTATTCGGACATTTTGCGGTTACAAAACCTAACTTTTTTGATCGCAGTGGAATTCCGCCTATGTTGGCGAAGTCACTTACTACCATGAAGAATGTTGTAACCTGTACAAATCAGAGGTTTTCCCGGTAAGCCGGTCTTTAAATTTCCCCCAGGGGCTCACATCTTGTGGGCGTGGGTTGGCGACC
Organism: Meconema thalassinum; assembly: GCA_946902985.2. Classification (NCBI taxonomy): domain Eukaryota; kingdom Metazoa; phylum Arthropoda; class Insecta; order Orthoptera; family Tettigoniidae; genus Meconema; species Meconema thalassinum. Next base: position 152,327,089 of record OX336389.2, read on the forward strand.
ACGGGGCCCCAGCTGAGTCCGGCATTGCTTCCACTTACTTGTGCCGGGCTCCTCTATGTCTTCTTTCCTGTCGACCTCACTTGGTCAACTCTTGTTCTCTTCTGACCCCGACGGTATTAGGGTATCCGAGGCCTAGGGAGTCTCTTCCTTTCCCGCCTTAATTGGCCCTTGTCTCATCTTTTCTGATACCCTCCTTCTGCGAGGGGTCAGCCTTCTTTTTCTCTTTCTTTTACCTCCTGCCTTGTGCTCTAGGCCCTTAAGGAGGCAGGGTGTATGTAGCCCCACCACTTCTGGTGCACCCTAGATAATGCTACACCCTCAGGGGCTCAGGGCTGGTGAGTTCGGGAGTTAGCGACCCCGAGGGATTCCTGAGCTGGGTCCGTTGTCCCCTTTTGTCCCTTACCTTTGGGGCGGACCCTCTCCTCTTTCACTTTCCTATATGCCTTTCATGGCTCTCCTTCCTTCCAAGTCCCTCAATCCGCCTTCTCCGAGGGTTGAGGGCATTTCTTCTCCTTCTGTCCTTTTATTTGCCTTATTCTCCTTTAGTTTTCCATTTCTTCTTCTAGTATGTAGGTTAGTAGTTAGTTTTAGTTTTAAGTTCGCTTTTCATTTTCATCTTCACGATCACCCAAACCATCAGGGGCCGATAACCTAGATGTTAGGCCCCTTAAAACAACAATTATCATCATCTTTAAATTTAACTCGATGTTGCCAGGGCTCTCTTCTGTAGTCCAGCGTGTTAGTGCAGGTTTATTGATTTATTGTCTTGTGTGTGCACAATTACCGGTTAACTGTGTGATATGCTCAGCCGTTCGTCAGAATTCATCTAAAAACATGTGAAATATTTTATGTAGTCCACGTTGTTTTATATTTCGCGGTATAGTATAGAACCGGCAACGCGGTCTCCCTCCCTCATGAGAAATGTCAGAGCTGGACACTTGGCGGCTGGACTGTACAATCTCGTGATTGTGTTCATAAGACAGGATACTCTCGGAACGACAGAGTCAATGGTGCCCCCTACAAGGGGGAAAATGGGAACAGACACAGTCGCTCTCTCAGCTGTAGAAACGAAATGCCCCGAGACAATGGCATGAAGACGCTATCTTGAAGCACAAAGTTAACAGAGTGATGTAATCTGATTGGACACAGACCCACAGTCTAGCGCTCCAGAGTAAAGACAATGAAACAGCCCACACACAGAAAATAACACACAACTTTCAACCCTTAAAGTACGGTGAACTACACACATCGAAAAAAGTTTTGCATCACCTCGGTTCCAAGAGTTCCGGAACCTTTAAATACAAAGGGAATAGAGATCAACACAAACAACATTTCAACTCGTTTTATTGCTCATGAGACCCACACATTGCATGTTGTACCATCATACAGCTAGACTTTCAGCATTTGTGGTCCAGATTGCAGTACACACCACTACCTCTAATACCCAGTAGCACGTCCTCTTGCATTGATGCATGCCTGTATTCGTCGTGGCATACTATCCACAAGTTCATCAAGACACTGTTGGTTCAAATTGTCCCACTCCTCAACGACAATTCGGCGTAAATCTCTCAGAGTGGTTGGTGGGTCAAGACGTCCATAAACAGCCCTTTTCAACATATCCCAGGCATGTTCGATAGGGTTCATGTCTGGCGAACATGCTGGCCACTGTAGTCGAGCGATGTCGTTATCTTGAAGGAACGCATTCACAAGATGTGCACGATGAGGTCGAGAATTGTCGTCCATGAAGACAAATGCCTCTCCAATATTCTGCCGATATGGGTGCACTATGGGTCGGAGGATGTCATTCAGGTATCGTAAAGCCGTTTCGGAGCCTTCCATGACCACCAGTGGCGTACGTCGGCCCCACATAATGCCACCCCAAAACATCAGGGAACCACCACCTTGCTGCACTCGCTGGACAGTGTGTCTAAGACGTTCAGCCTGACCAGGGTGCCTCCAAACACGTCTCCGACGATTGTCTGGTTGAAGGCATATGCGACACTCATCGGTGAAGAGAACGTGATGCCAATTCTGTGGGGTCCATTCAGCATGTTGTTGGGCCCATCTGTACCGCGCTGCATGGTGTCGGGGTTGCAAAGCTGGACCTCGCCATGGACGTCGGGAGTGAAGTTGCGCATCATGCAGCCTATTGCGCACAGTTTGAGTTGAAACACGACGTCCTGTGGCTGAACGAAACGCATTATTCAACATGGTGGCATTGCTGTCAGGGTTCCTCCGAGCGGCAATCCGTAAGTAGCGGTCATCCACTACAGTAGTAGCCCTTGGGCGGCCTGAGCGAGGCCTGTCATCGACAGTTCCTGTATCTCTGTACCTCCTCCATGTCCGAACAACATCGATTTGGTTCACTCTGAGACGCCTGGAAACTTCCCTTGTTGAGAGCCCTTCTTGACACAAAGTAACAATGCGGACGCGATCGAACTGCGGTATTGACCTTCTAGGCATGGTAGAACTACAGACAACATGAGCAGCGTACCTTCGTCCTGGTGGAATGACTGGAACTGATCGGCTGTCGTACCCCCTCCGTCTAATAGGCCCTGCTCATGCATGGTTGTTTACATCTTTGAGCAGTTTTAGTGACATCTATGAACAGTCAAAGGGACTGTATCTTTGATACAATATACACAGTCAACGTCTATATGCCGGAGATCTGGGAACCGAGGTGATGCAAAACTTTTTTTGATGTGTGTATATTATCAAAATGAAATGGATAATACTACCATACAAATACAAAAACTCACCATCAACTGCACGTAGACAAAGGAAAGTAGAACATTACCGGGAGAATAAAAAAGCACGCGAAAGAAATTAAAATTACTCAGAATAAAATGTTTCAATTCCCGAAATATGAAAATGAAATAAGGCAACTACAGTTTACGACATACTAACACTTTATTATGGTTTTACCTTGAATATGGGCACTTAGCCTGAAAAATGAGAACAGACAAAGTCTCTCTCTTGGCTGTAAAAAACGAAATGCCCTGGGACAAAGGATTGATGACGCTATCGTGAAACGCAATGGTAACAGAGTGGTGTAATCTGATTGGGCACACACCTTCCATATATAAATCACCGGCCAATCAAGGGAGAAAGATGCAGATATTACCATATATGGAAAGGAAAAATTCAGATTAACAGGTTCATTGATAAAGGAAACTCACGCTACAAAGGTGTGGACTCGTGACACAAAATAAAAATAGAACAACGGAGTAATATATCTTATGATAACAAGAAGTTCCGTGACGAACTAAAGAGCCTACTTTTCTTAAAATTTAAGATTCATGCCAATGATTAATCTATATGGATCTATCTAGAATAATGACGATATTAAGTTGGTAATAATAGAGAACTACAGTTGGCAGCCCTGGAGACTGAATATATTCTTAATTCCATCTCTTAAGGTACAGAATACAAAATTTAGTTGAAGTCCAATGGATAGCATGGACGTTACATGCAGTTAAACATTGGATCTAACAGCGCACGTAAAATCATGTTGGCAACAATGACATACATGTATTGATCTGAAATAATCTGAAATAATATGATCTATTGTTGTGTCAATTTTGAATGAAATCCATTAGTTAGTATAGAAGTTATATGCATTTTAAAATTGGACCTATCAACAGGCTTAGAATCATGTTGGCAGCACTGACATATATCAGTTACACCAAATTAATCTAGAATGCCAGGTACTATACGTGTGCAAAGTTTAGAGCTATTGGCTTGCATACTTTCTGATATATTGATATTAGGATAACAAAAATAGAGACAGTATTTATTAACAGTTGGCAGCCCTGGTTACTCTTAAGAATCGGCATAGTCATATCTGTTATGGTACACATAGCACACACAAAATTTGGTTGAAATCCAAATGATAGTATAGAAGTTACATGTATTTAAAGTTGGACCTCTCAGCAGGCTTAGAATCATGTTGGCAGCACTGACGTATATAAGTTACTCCAATTTAATATAGAATGTCAGGTACTATACGTGTGCATAGTTTAAAGCTGTCGGCTTGCATACTTTCTGATATATGGGTATTTGGATAAAAAAATTGAGAGCATTTATTAACAGTTGGCAGCCCTGGTGGCTCTTAAGAATACACTCAGTGATATCTGTTTATGTACACATAGCACATACGAAATTTGGTTGAAATCCAATTGATAGTGTAGAAGTTATATGCATTTAAATTTTGGACGTATCAGCAGGCTTACAATCATTTTGGCAACACTGCCATGTATGGCCTCCTTGAAATTAAACTGCAATATTACTATCTAATCGTGTGCCAATTTTGAAATAGCTCCCATTCATACCTTCCAAGATATCCAACATTGAGCTCAAATTTCAATTGCGATTTTTCAGCAGTTGGTAGCACTGACATCATTTTCAAATATGGCCGTGAGATATTCAGGTATAGATCTTTACTCCTACCAAATTTTGTTTCGATTGCTGCAGCCGTTTAGGAGTTGATAGGGGGGGGGGGGGACACACACTCAGCCAGACAGACAGAAGGACAGACAGACAGACAGACACACACACATTTGCCCGATCTCATAAGTCTACTTTTTCCTCATTTTTGCAAATTGTGAAAAGTAGGCTAATAAAAATGGCTCAGTATTCATAGAGCTCCAAACCATCCACGGATACGAACTTCGCGCTTCCTTACAAACTTCAAAAATAATCCACCAGTTAACTTTCGTTTCTAATATTGTTGCTGTTGATAGTCATAGCTTGGGAATCGTGGTTTTTGCCCCATGTTTATTGTGTGTGTGTAGAGTAGGTTATCTCTTATAACCTGTATCATTTTGCTGTCTGTGAGTGTGTTTATTCATAGTAGATGCAAGGATTGCAAAGGCAGCAGTGGAAATCATTCGTTAGGAAGCTTCTTGCCTTGGATATAAAAGGAAAATCATTGAAAACCGCTTCTAGGACGGCTGTTCCAAGTAAGGAACCACCATATCTTAATTCCTCCCCGCCTGGTCGATTGTAGCGAATTTCGAAAATTATCGTCAACATCAACCCCCGACACCAACCTTCATCAGTTGGGGTAATGATGGACGATATGAAACTTAATTATTGATACTGGACAAGGATTAATGAGGAAACAGCCGTGGCCCAGTTAGAGTGCATCGTCCTTGCCTTTGCCTGGAGTTGAGAATGCAAACCCATGGAAATCCACACGAAAGAATCCCGATAGACTAATATGATCCTAAGTCTGTGATACAGCTTGTCCCCATGATCTTGTGCCTTAACGCACTCAGCTGCCTGATCAGTAATTGATAATAATAATTACAATAAATAATGATAATAATAATAATAATAACGATATTGCTCCATAACAATTTATTTCAAAGTTTAATTGCAGTTTCTTGGAAATTAACTCAGCTACAAACCTGAAATATTTTGCAACAATCGAGGACTATGAAAGGTCTCAACTGACAATATAAGCTTTGAAATTGTTACATAGGCCTACAAGAATGCAGCATGGTGGTTTTGTGAACTTCCTAAAACTTAATGGTTTTCTGTGCATCTATTAAAGATATATCTGAAAACTCGTAGCGTACAGAGGAATATAACACAAGCACGTAGTAATTATTTTTACAAACAAGGAACTATTATGATGGCCACACGATTTTTCGAAATGAAATGGTTCTTTCTTGGAACTTCTACCAGTAAAAGGTCTTAAATAATGCTCCATAATAGAAGTTAACGATATAACTCCACAGGCAAGGTTTGGAAAACATATGTATCGATTCCGTAAAAAATTGTATATTCAGTTAGACTCTCTACATCAGGGCCATCCAGTCATTGCGCTCTGAGAGCACGGTAGCGCTCGGGGAGCACTCGGCATTCAGAGTAGCGCTCCTTCCCCTACCACCACTACACTGTGGCAGCGAGCAGACCTGTGACAGACGGACGATGTTCGGACCGCACTGACTAGATACGTACGTACAGTCGTGCGGCCGACGGCTCTTGTGGGATTGTTGACATCATATTGATAGGGCTGTTTTGCCATAAAAATATACTGCATACACAAATTGAATGGTATTCTGATGTATGGAATGTGCAGGGAACGAACACAAGTGTTAAGTAAAGAATATTGTGATTTATTCCAAACTGAAATGTGAACATATTAAAGAGGGAAATACAAGAACATTTTACCAATATGAACAGATAATACAGACCGAGTGAGTTTTGCTCCGTCGATTTTACGAGCTTTTAGTTTTGGAGGAAACAACATTTTCCAACTTGGGTACAATATTTCTGGACACAGCTATTCGTGAATAATTGCGCAAGTTTCTATCACTCATCGTTGCACGATGTTTACTTTTGGTATACTTAAGAACCGAAAGGAACTCTCACAAATGTACGTTGAGTCTAACATTGACAGAACTTTACATGCATGTTTATACAAAAGGGGTTATTCTCCTTGCGGAAAGCCGTTGTAAAGTTATTCTACACTTGGTGACATTAAAAAGCGGTCTTTAAGACGAATATTACACTGCAGTTCAACCAGCGTCCATCGATACACTCGTCAACCGCTCCCATTTTAATCCCATTGACTAAAAAACACCCCCCCCCCCCCCACACACACACACACATCTTGGAAAACATCGACTCCGGTAGTGGTGTCTTTGAGAGCTACCAAGTCTAGGAAATGGTCGGTGACCCGATGATCGTCATCCACCCCTCGAATGAAAATAACGAGCTGTGATGTGTCCGCAATCGAGGAAAAATGATCCTTCTCCATTAATTGATGATCAATATCAACGGCCATATCGTCTATTCTGCGAGTCACAGTTTGAGGAGAAAGAGAGTTTTTTTTAAATTTGCAACTAGCTCGGTAGGACAAATACACGCCACCGCGTCCATTAGGCACTCCTTGATTAAATTTCCTTCCGCGAAGGGTTTCCCAGCTTTGGCAATTCGCATCGAACATTTGTAGCTTGCTCGTAAAGTGAGTCCGCCAACCTCACTCTCCTCTATCTCCTGTCAGACAAGAATACGGCAAGTCATAATTAGCGATCTTCAGATAATATTAAATCATTTGTTCATTCCCATTTGTAAACCAAGATTTTAAAATTAAAACAATAACACTTGCAGAAAAGTGCTGCTTGACATTTTTATTTCAATTCTTCTAATTTCGATTGACGACTGGCGTCTGTCAAACCACCGTAATCATCCCTGTGGTTGGCACTGTAGTGCCGTTCCAAATTGGTATTTTAATACATTAAATCTCTGTGGCACACTAGACATTTGGCATGCCCTTTATAAGCTGTACAGAAAAATGAAATTTCCCATTCTGCTTTAAAGACTGTTGCTTCACCATTCTATTTAATGTGTAACATCTTTCCACTCGGCTGCTGGATATTTTTGTGGGAGTGATTTTGAAAAATGGGACGGAAGTGGATCGGAACGATCGAGGTGGCACCAACTGGCACACTTCCGTTCGATCGAACGGAAGTGTGCTAGCTGGCAGTGGTGGACCGAACGGAAGTGTAAGACGCACTGCCAACTCGATCGATCGATCCAGCAGGCAGTGGTAAGAGAAACAATGATCGCGTTGTGTCAAAAATTAATATCATGACGTACTCTCGGCCATGTGGAATGTATATGACACACTGAACGGTAAACGCTCATGCGAACTCTGGTGTCAAGTGATTGAAACTAAGCACATGGTACATGTTCGAAGTCTTCGTGTCAGTATTTAAATGATAAAATGCCTTAATATCAAACATTGTAAGTAGTCGGCATTGCCGGTATTATGTTTCTGCACAATGGCTATTGAAATATTAACCCACATAACGGTAATGCAGTCATCAATATAATATAATCGTTGTGGTTATACAAGAATTGAGCAAGCCTTCATGAACTATTACTGAATACAATCTCTTTACTCACAAGAGGGCCTATTCATAAGGCATTTTAAACTTAATTTCACGCAAGAACATTATCGAAACAAGCAAAATATAAATGAAACTTAATTCCGTAATGCAGTATTATTGGAACGTGGAAATAAGTCACCATCTTGTGCAGAATATTTGCGTAGTCGAAATAGCCGTGGGGTTAGCGCCTATGATTGTGGATCTAGAGATCTTGGGTTCGAATCCCGGACGGGATAGATATTTTTGCTAGCAGATTATCATTTTAAACGATATTTATCATATCATTTTTTTTTTTTTTTTTTTAGTCGTTTACCCTCCAGGTTGGTGGAACCCACGGACTCAGCGAGGGAACTCAACACCACCGCCGCTAAGGGCAGTGTCCTAGAGCTGGGAACATCGAATCGGAAGGGATACAACTGGTGAGGTGGGATTGGCACCTCGCCCAGGCGGCCTCACCTGTAAAGCGAACAGGGGCCTCATGAGGGAAGGTAAGGGATGGTGAGGATGGATAGGCAAGGAAGAGGGAAGGAGGCGGCCGTGGCCTTGAAGAAGGTACCATCCCGGCATTTGCCCGAAGACGAAGTGGGAAACCACGGAAAACCACTTCGAGGATGGCTGAGGGGGAATCGAACCCCTTCTACTCATTTGGGCCACCCGAGGCTGAGTAGACCCCGTTCCAGTCCTTGTACCACTTTTCAAATTTCGTGGCAGAGCCGGGAATCGAACCCAGGACCTCCGGGGCGGCAGCTAACCATGCTGACCGCTACGCTACGGAGGCGACATCATATCAATATGACTCATTTTAACAGAATCCATACGAAATTATGTGTTGGTCTGTGAATCAAGAGGACCTGTTTATAAGAAATTTAAGGTTATGAGCGGTGTCGCGTCTATTAATTCAGTTGATCCATATCGTATTCCTTATTTAGGCTAGTGCTGGTGGAAGCTACAAATCATCTAATAAAATGAGTTCCGTATTATAAACTACAATATCTGTAAAACACTCCCTTTTACAATAGATTAATATTTGTGCCAATAATACTATAAAATACCGGTGTATCAACAATTTCACGTGAGGTTTCTTCTATGTCAGATGTTACACATCATATGCGACTACTGTGAGGCTCGTATCTTTTTTTTTTTTTTGTATGACGTTCAGTCATGACCACTGCAAAACTGATTTAATTACACACTGTCAACAAAGCGCGTTGGACTACACTAGCGACTGATAGATCGGCTGCTTACTTCTGCGCAGCGGGCAGACAACGCGCTCGGCCAGCCAAGCTCCTCCCACCACCACCTTCCACCAAAGCTCTCGGAGCACTGGCTTAGAGCACGGCCGGAGCACTAGCGCTTGGGGAACGCTATGTGGATGGCCCTGCTCTACATTATAAGTTGTGGTCCCTCATCAGTTGCTTTATTTATTCTACAGTAGTTTTTATTATTTGAATATCCACTGTATCTCCTCGGGTGGAATTTAAAATTCGTTACTGTTGTTTATTTATTTACTTCTTTATTAATTAATTTGTTTAATTATTTATTTATTTATTTATTTATTTATTTCGTTCTTTATTTATTAACATCCAGAAAACATACCCCTAGATTTCTATCTTGGAACGCCACTGGTTCAAAATAATATATATATACTACCCGACCAGCAAATTGTTACCGCTAGAAGGAGAGCGCAGCTGTTGTGTATACATTACGTCATCTCGCCTCGTTATGGCTGCAGCGAGCGGCTTGCGAGGCAAGGGGGGGACTCATGTACAGTCATAGGCTACAATAAGAACACACCGCAAAGCGCACGGCTCAGCATGAATCAGGCACACAAATAACGTCCATCGCAGGTGTGTGGCTGGGCGGAGCGCATTAGTTCTGATTTCCGCCACCGGTAACATTTCGCTGGTCCGGTAGTACTGTATATTAAGTAGCCTATACTACCACAAAGGCCTGCATTGCCACCTGTTTTATTGTATTGGACAGTTGCCGTGTAGTTCGTAACAGGCTCGGCATATGGTGGTGGGGTCCATGTACCACCCAAGTTTAAATCACTGACACACGTTTTGCTGGGAAAGTAGGAGGGGATGAAGGAAGGTTTCTGACTAAAAATCCCACATTAAATCCACCAGAAATGAGATCCAGAATATGCAAGCTTGAAACATCAATGAATAAGACCTCCTCTACTATATGAGCAGTGTACCTCTTGCCTCTTCTGCTGTCCTCGTTAGTGCGGCTGTTCGTGGCCTAGGTCAGGGATGCCACTAAGCATTCACCAACGGGTGAAAAACCAGAAGGCAGAATTGTTTTTCAGTCGGTCTACACAATATTGTGCACAATTAGATCTGGCAGTTATTTTATCACCCTACTACCTCAAAGAAATCTCAAATGAATTACTTATACGCACCTCTATCTCTCTAGAATGTTTTGACTGAGTTTGTTAATAGATTACGACGACAACCCTGAAATTGTCCTCTAATGTTTCCAAAGAAGCTAGGGAAGTCGTTCCGCTCACGCAAACATTTTAGTCAAAGGTCTTAAGAGACATTTTTGTATTATTGTTATTATTATTATGATTATTACGATTAATTATTATCACGTACTGACCAGCTACTTGAGAGTAAAAAATGAAGCTTGTAGTTTAACGTGACCGTTAATCTCGAGATCATGAACCACGGGACCTCCTTTTTTACGAGGAATCCGAACCACAGGACATGGCATTTCACTTCGAAAATCTCACATGCATTGACCGGGAATCGAACCCGGACATCCATGGTGAGAGGCATACAGCTAGATCGCTGAGCCATCACGCCCCCTCTACTTGAGAGTATTATCACATAAGTGTAAAGGCCAAGGCCATCTTTATACTCTGGAGACGTGTGTGTTGCGTTCAAAACAATCCATCTGACAGCCTTGAGATCAATTTCGTCAGAGTTGACAGTAAAAAGGGATTAAATGGAGCTGGAATAACCTAGCTAAATATGCCTTTCGGTTTTCGTCATAAGTAAATAGGGGAACTACGGTAAATGGTGTTAAGACCGGCCATTATTGGTAATATTCTATCACAATTTTGATCGGATCTGTATGTGTCAATGAGCTCTTATTGGCCTTGTGCACATGTCTTGTACTGAAGATCTTATATTGCGAAATGGGAGGCAGGGGAGATATTAGAGGTCCAGACACAATGAGGAGGTATTCACTCACATTGTCTCTACACTAGCAAAAATCGAGAGAACATTTATCTACTGCGTGGCAAACAATATACAGCAGGGGAGATCCTCAGTTTATAACACTACTTGTTTCTAATATTATAGACTGTACGGTATGTATGTATGGAGCTCCAAATCATCCACGATTACGAACTCAACGCTTCCTTATGTAACGTTTCAAGGGGGGTAGTGGGGTTAGTTTAGGGGTCGTTTCGTGTTATGCACACAAAGGGAACACAATCAATTCCTGGTAATACATGACTCTGGCTTGGACACACCCCCTTCAGATTTGCTACCCAAGCAAATCATACCTTTCAACTTACTCTACTTGCCCCCAATGCAATTCTTACTAGCACCATTCCACACTCTTCTTCAAAACACTTTCCTCAAAACCTTTCTCCATTTATTATCATAAAATGAAACCATATCATATCCTCAAGACAACAACAGGCCATCATTAAACATAACCCAATCTTACAAACAACATCCCTTCTCTCTTCTTATTTTCTACCATCTCCATAGAAAATCTAAACAGCATTCGCATCACCATTCTCAACAAGCAGATAACCTCTCTGATTATTCCAACAAGAAGAATCTGAACAACCAACTATCATAAAAGGAACATAGAATAAAAAACTTCATCAAAGAGCAAAGACCCTTCAACCCATTGCTGGATCACCACAAATAATCCAAAATGCACAAGTGCTAGACTCCTTGCAATGCCCTCCCAGCAAGAGGTGGCCATGCTTCAAACTATATGTTCCTTGAGAAAAGGAACCGTTTCACTTACAATACTTTAAAAAAATCCACCAGTTAATTTATGTTTCTAATATCGTTGTTGTTGATTAATATAGGGGCTTGGGGATCGTTGTCTTAGCCCCATGTATGTGTGTGCGTGTAGAGTGTCTCTTATAACCTGTGTTATTTTGTTGTTTTGTGAGAGTGTGCATTCATAGTAGAGGCAAGGATTGAAAAGGCAGCAGTGGAAACCATTCGTTAGGAAGCTTCTTGCCTGGTATATAAGTGAAAAATCATTGAAAACCGCTTCTAGGACGGCTGTTCCAGGAAAGGAACCACCATTTCTTAATTCCTGCCCGCATGGCCAATTTTAGCGACTCCCATCTCTATAAATAGAATTATATTACTAGACAGTGCCGGGAAGCGAATCTGACCCTCAGAGCTGACACGCAATAATGATAGGCACTACAACATAAGTTTGATTTTGTATGATTCATTGCTGTTTCTCCTCATTTTAACACTCCATGAAATTGTTCAGAATGTTGCAGGTACACGTAATTCCGTGAAGAATAAAGATTCATCTATTTGCAATCTTTAGAATAATACGATTATGTACGCAATTCAGTAAGTTGGCAACACTAGGATAAAATATGTACCAATGCTTAGCATCGTGAAATTTGCGTACAGTGATTATACGCGCAAGACGGCTGCAGAGGAATGTCATGAGTAGGGCTCAGATTCGAGCATATTTGCATATTTTTTTCCTGAATAGTACACATTGAAAGAAGCCTTTCGGTGGTATTTTCACCTGACTGGGACCAACAGAATTGAAATTTATCGAGCATATAAATGCATAAAATCGCGGTTTTCAGAATAGAAGGATATAAATGCATATTCTTGTGGGTTTCGTCTAAATAGTTTGTTTTTCTTCGAATTCTCCCCCGAATTCGGGCCCTGACCATCCTTAAGGTTCGAAAACAGAAATAATTATTGAAAAGCCTATCTGGTGCGAATAATAGAACCGCAGGTTTTTTAACCTTTAGTGAGGTCGTTCTCGTCATTGAAACTTTTATTGACTGATTGAAGAAAATCATTCAAACCTGAAAACATAGAAAATTTCTTGTTGTACAGACCAATGCAGATCTACTTCATAGACTCGCCTAATTCTGAAGATTTTGTAAATGAACTTTTAAACTGTAACTTTTATAAGAACACTTTTCTGATAGACTATATACTTGAAAAACTTGAATGCGAGTATGTTATTGGTTTTTTCGTTTCACTTTCCTTTCTATAGTTTTTAACGGTATTTTTCGAGCATATTCTGCATATTTAACCGCATATAATGGGGTTTTCGAGCATATCTATCGAGCATATAATGGGTTTTTCGAGCATATAATGGTTTTTTCGAGCATATCTATCGAGCATAAAACACATGGTTTTCGAGCATATCTGGAGATTTTATCGAGCATATCGATCCGAGCCCAAGTCATGAGCCATAGCCAGACTCCACTTGAGACCGTAAAATATCACTAGCAAATACAGTACACCGAAACTGATCAAGGGCACTTGTCATACTGATTGTGTACGGTCATGCGAACAGACAGAAATCACACTGGAATTAAAGCAGGATATTTATTTATTTATTTATTTATTTATTTATTTATTTATTTTATATTTAGACTATTTTCATTTATGAAAGAAATAGGCTTATGAGATCACCTTGTGTCCGTGTGTGTGTGTGTGTGTGTGTGTGTGTGCGTATGTGTGTCCCTAATAAAATCTAAACGGCTGGAGCGATTAGAATGAAACTCAGTAAGGTCATAGTACTATTTTGCACGACCCCGACAGAGCTCTTTAAATTTTATTACGTCTCACCAATTCAACATGGCGGTTGGGCGAATTATTTAATCGGAATACTATATCTCCAAAACTATTACTGATTCACCCTGAAATTTTGCACGGCTATAGAGGGCACTACTAGAAGTTCACCCGTGGCTCATGATCTCGCGATTAACGGTAACGTTAAACTACAAGCTTGCTTTTTTACTAGAAGTTCACCTATGTAACTTTCATAAACCTCGTAAGTACAAAACAAACATGGTGGCCAAGCTATTTTGAAACAATTAAATAGAATTTTCTCGCGATTTAACCGTCCATGCGCAGTATTTCATATAACTGCTAATGTTTATACCCATTTAATGCACTGACATCTAATTTAGTTCAATTGTTTACATAACCTCAAGATTGCGACTGTGCGAAATTTCAAACTTAAGTTGTTATATCTTGTGTCCTAATCATGTGATCGAAGTCAACGTATGAATAATCCACCTACACAATAATCTTCATCTAATAGTACATAACTCTATTGCCTACATATATTAAAATCCAACATGGCGACCATCCGAAATGTTAAGACAGTTCTCAATATATACTAATCTATGACAGCAATCAAACTGACATTTTGCATGTTAATAAGGACTATTAATATAATTTCGGCCAACGGCCTAGCCGTGTTGAAACACCGGATCCCATGAGAACTCCGCAGTTAAGCAACATTGGGCGCAATCGGAACTTGGATGGTATGTCGGTTCTAGGCACTGCGTGCTGTTGACCAACATAAGGAGGAGCGGAAAGGCCCTGGCCACCCTACCGCAAGTAAACTCCGGGCGGGGGTAGCCTCTTCGGAGGCTCGGACCTGCCTTCGGGCAGATTACCAATTTTTAAAAAAATATAAGTTCACCTATGGGACTTCAAGTAACCTAATTAGCACAAATTCAAAATGGCAGCGACGTGAAAGTTAAATATTTAACTGAACGTTTCCCGCAATTAAACCATCCGAGCGCAGTGAAACTTGAAACGGTAAATGTTTATACAAAGTCTAATCCACTGACATCTAATTATTTCAATTGTTTTCATAATCACAAGATGGTGGCTGTGCGAAATTTTAAAATTGCGTTTCCATTTCTTGTGTCCTAATCATGCAATCGAAGTGAACGTTTGAATAATGAACCTATGCAATAATCTTCATCTAATGGTGCATAACTCTATGGCCTACATACAGAACAATCCAGCATGGTGATCCTTTGCAGAGGCGGGAAATGTTTAAATAGAGAAGACCAATAGGATATATGAAAATAGGCTATATAATTCTTCACGGAACTACTTGTTTAATTTATTTATTAATTATTCAACGGCCTCTTGATCCTAATGTTATTGGTTTTCGTCCCTTTTAACTACCCTGGCTTTTAGAGACGCCGGGGTGCCGGAATTTTGCCCCGAAGGGGATCTTTAACGTGCCAGTAAATGTACTGATACGGCTCCCTCGCATTTGCGCACCCTCAAATGCCAGCTGACTGCGCCAGGTTTCGAACCTGCAACCTTGGGCTCAGTAAGCGAGAACGTTACCCCTGAGCCACGCAGCCAGGCCCCCTCCTGATCCAGCGCTGGAACCATATACCCCATGATCTCCCCATAGTGTACGTCACTGATCCTCCGAATTGCAACAGAAAAATATGGATCAGCAAAACAAACACATGTATTGACAAGCACTTCATTTTGTTTTGTTTTAGGCTGTATTCCATTACTACCCAACCAGCGAATTGTTACCGATGGCGGAAATCGGAACTAAAGCGCTCCGACTAGCTACACGCCTGCGATGGACGTTATTTGTGTGCCTGATTCATGCTGGGCCGTGCGCTGTGCGGTGTGTTCTCATAGTAGCCTATGAGTGTACATGAGTCCCCCCTTGCCCAGCAAGCCGCTCGCTGCAGCCATAACGAGGCGAGATGAAGTAATTTATACACAACAGCTGCGCTCTTCTTCTAGCGGTAACAATTCCCTGGTAGGGTAATACGTTGCGAACAGGCTTGTTATATCATTGTACCAGGAAGGTATAAATTGCGGAAACATTATTTGCTAGAAAGGTGAAAAGGAAATAAGAAAACGATTTGAAGTGTGAGAACTAGGGAACCGAACCCGAGCCTCTGGAGCGACAGCCAAGAATGCGAGTCACTACACCACGAGGTGTTCCACTAAGAAATTACACTAAAAAGCGTAATATGTTCAAAGACATTAATCATGGATAAAAACAAAATCTTACATTCTAGCTTCACTAATCTTTGATCTGGTCTCTAGAGGTGGAGAACGACCCATTTCAAGTATGGGGTTAAAATATGCCCTCACTTGGTTAATCTTGAACTTCTTCCTAATTTCCAGCTCGCTGAACGCATGGCACTCCTTAATGAAGGGAAATGATCCCTTGCTCTTGCTACATCACAAAAATATGATGATGATAATTGTTGTTTTAAGGGGCCTAACATCTAGGTTATCGGCCAAGTCACAAAAATATTCAGACCTCGTGAAGACAACTTAATGCTTGCTTATGCATAGGGACAGTAGTCATATTGCAAACCTCTTCTGGCACAATTAATTTTTCTTCCCCTTTCCCATAATGCCATAGTGTTCGTCTGGAAATATATCAGTGTGCCAGTTCACTAGAAATCTTAAGGCACCTATTTCGAAGTAGTAATTGGCTAATACCAAGGAACCATCTGGCTCTTGTTTTGTTATTACACTAAATCGGTGGATTCTCTTTATGAGTAAATTCAGGTGATTTGACAACTCTTACAAGTGACATCATTTCCGGTTTGTTGTGAACTTACAGCTGTCTCTGTACCAAAACCTTCACAAAAACCTGATAACATTTTTGTGGCACTTGTGATAATAAGCGCTTTATACAATAAAGGCTTCTCACAGAGCAGTGACCTCAAGAAGCACAGTGTCCTTCATGTTGGAGTGAAGGAATACACTTGTAGCACTTGTGAGAAGTCATTTGCACGGCGATCAGACTTCATGGAACATTTTGTCGTTCACTCAGGGGAGAGACCGCATGTTTGTTTGTTGTGCCCAAAGCGATTCATCTCGCGCTCTAATTTTAGGAAACATCATCGTGTTCACTTGGGGAAGAAATAACCTTACTGCATCACCGGTTACAAGGAATTCAAAAGGTTCGACTATCTTGCGAAACGCATGTTAATTCGTTCCGGGACCACATGTGCACAACATAGTGAATGAGTTGTGGGATGTATGCATGTGAGATTTTCGAAGTGAAATGCCATGTCCTGTGGTTCGGATTCCACGTAAAAGGATGTCCCGTGGCTCATGATCACGAGATTAACGGTCACGTTAAACTACAAGCTTCCTTTGATTTATGGGATGTTAAAGAAAGTGTATAGGTATCTGCATCCAAACTAGATGACAAAACTCCACCAGTAATGTTTTGTATTGCATTTAAAAAAAACTTCTATTTGAAACGGTTCAATATAGATTTTACTGAAGTGTGAAGACTTGGCAGTTTCTGTCATTGTTCAAGTGCTTAGACAGGGTAAGCTGTGTGTTTAGTGGCAATGGGAAGCTCCCAGATATTGGTTGATGGCTATTATGATTTTTGTTATACTAATGGATATTTGAGGCCTTGATATCGCCAGACTCAATGAACATTCGTTCTATATAACAGATTGCTGTAGCGAATGTTATACCAGCGCAATATAATTTACTTAACCTTTAATCAGCTACACATCTATATAGAAGGCCCAATCAGAAAGAATGACGCCGAATGCTCCTCAGAACTTGCTCACCTGATGAGTTAAAACTGAGCAATTCCCTGCAAAGCAGGAGGCCATAGCCCTTATGGGATTTGTAGGGCTATTTATTATTATTATTATTATTATTATTTTACTGGCAAATTACTGGCTTAAGCATGACACTGGCTTTGGTAATCATTATCGTGTCCTTGAAAAATGATATTTTTTTGTGACTAACATGCTTTTCCATGTCGATGTATCTAGTAGAGCAGTGGTCCTTGTGTAACTATTTGGCTATGCAATGTATCTGCTCGTGTTGAATGTAATATTCATCCGAGTATTTTTTTAAAATTTATTTACCACTCTCTTGTTCCAGCGCTCAAATCATCTCCCCAATTGGTACGTCCAGAATAATTTTCAAATACTTGTATTTTCAAGTGCTACATGCGGTTTTGTTATAGACCGTATTGTATTCAGTTCTGAACAGGATTTCTCGTCGTTGTTGAAATGACGATACATATTTTGCTAGAAGATTAATTGGAATATATTTGCCTGAAATTTCATATTTAATGCGTTTTGAAATTAAAATCGAAGTGCGCATGCGTGAGACGTCGATCAATAAGCGCCGACATGAACAGTGTACCTCTATGGTACTTCTGCTGTCCCAGTTAATTCCGACCTCTCGTTTAACCTAGGTGAGGCCATGTAAGACCCATCAACTAATGAAATCAGCCCCTACCTTCAAATTATGCAAACAATTTCTTCACACGTAGTGAATGAAAATCCACAGCCTGCTTCCAGTCGACCAACCGGGTCAGGGAATGGAATGAATGAAGATTCTATCTAGCGGCGAGGATATAAACAATGCTGGCTACCGAAGCCAGTCGCACTCCCCTGGGGCAATGATTAAATGATTGACAGATGAAATGAAATGATAGTCGACAGTGTTGCTGGAATGAAATTGTGACAAGGAAAGACCGGAGTACCCAGAGAAAAACCTGTCTGCCTCCACGTTGTCCAGCAGGAATCTCACATAGAGTGACCAGGATTTGAACCACGGACCCAGCCGTGGGAGGGTGGCGTGCTGCCGCCTAAGCCACACATCGTAAATAATGGTTATTAATATATTATTAATGTAATTACTATTACTTACATCTTCATCACCAATTGCAGACTGGGTAGATGATTGTTTTCATTCGTCAAGCCATGTGGATAGGCTATCACTGGACTCTGGTGTAGAATAAGCCTGTTTCCGTGACCTTATGCCTTAAAGCACTCAGATACCCAATCGGTAAATATTGATAATGTAAAAATAATATCGACTGCATTCTAACGCAATTTGGATGTCATGTTATCTCTGCGCATGCCATGTTTTCACGGCCTGACTATTGCGTAATGCAAATACAAAAACGTATTAGCGCTCCAGACAGGGCCAGGAGGTAGTAGGTCCCATCGTCGCTGCACCTGCAATGTTCGCCACAACATTTTACTGACGGGGAGGCACAACATAACTAGTTATTAAAATCAAGTATGTGCTATAGGCGATGAGGTATGTTTGTAAAACCTAAAAAATTCAAGGCAGGGATATAATGAAACATAATTGGCACTGAAAAGATAAGGCATAGCTGTGCTACAACAATGCACATCCTCAGCATGTCCCATTTCTCAGTACTGTATTTCCATTTAATGCCAGCCATAAATAAGGCTATGCCATCCCTAAAAAGCTAAATCTCTGTCTGGAGTGTGCCTACATTAACAAGTTTGGTGGAAAAACTGTCGACAATCTGTCGTATTTTAACTTGAATTTCTTTTCTTTTTAATTTCACTTGAAAAGTAGGGTAGGCCAAACGACATTATTATCATCATTACTAGTGGTAGTAGTAGTACTGGTAGTAGTAACCACCCATGATGAGCTATTCCCTAAAGGCATTTCTGTTTCAAAAACACTTCGTGGAAATAAGTCAAAGAAAATTTATTTAAAAAGCCACTGAATTAACTTAATACCGTTATTGAACTTGATAATGCACAGTGCTAATGAAGTTACCAATTCTGACGGTAATGGCACAAATAACTCGTACAGTACTCGTAAGGCCATGTTAAGCATTCTCACTTTTTCTTAAGGATAATGAAACATGAGCAGAAATTTCATTAGAAATCAAAAGATGAAATGTCTACTGGAAACGTATTCAATTAAATTAAGCACAAATCAAAGCGCTTTTGCTACAATAACCAAAGTAGGTATATCTACCGCTTTGATAATTCATTATCAACAGGGCCATAGGCCGTAGGCGTATGAATGTGGAATATCTACGGGACTAAGAAGCCAATGTCCAAGTCCATAACCCAAACAACACTTCACTGTAGTCAACCAAGGCCATGGTACACAAATGATTACTAATGTACAAAGCTTAAAGAAGTAAGTATAATATAATTAAGTAGATGTAATGAAACACCAAGTGTCAAAATGAAACAAAAATTGACAGGCATAACAAAATCTGCTGATGTGAGATTCGGACTTAAACATTCTAACGAAAACCTGGCAACATATTTCTGGCACTTGTGATAATAAATGCTTTATACTAGCAAATTACTGGCTTCGGCATGCCAATGGCTTTGGTAATTATTATCGTGTCCTTAAAAAAATGATTTTCTTTGTGACTTACGTGCTTTCCCATGTCAATGCATCAATTAGCTCAATGGTCCTTGTGTAACTATTTGGCTATGTAATGTACCTGCTAGTGTAGAATGCAATATTCATCCGTGTTATTTTTTTTTTATATTTATTAACCTCTCTCTTGTTCCATCGCTCAATCATTTCCCCAATTGGTACGTCAAGTATAAGTTTCAAACACTTGTAATGCCAAGTGCTACATTCGGTTTTGTTATAGGCCGGTTCTGAACAGAATTTCTCGTCGTAGTTTAAATTACGAAGACATGTTTTGCTAGAAGAATAATTGGGATAAGGGAATGTATTTGCCTGAAATTCCATATTTAAGGCATTTGGAAATTAAAATCGAAGTGCGCATGCTTGAGACGTCGATCAATAAGCGCCGACATGAACAGTGTACCTCTATTATACTTCTGCTGTCCCAGTTAAATCCGACTTCTCGTTTAACCTAGGTGAGGCCATGTTGGACCCATCAACCAATGAAATCAGCCTCTACCTTTAAATTGTGCAAACAATTTCTTCACACATTGTAAATAATGGTAATTTATATATTATTGTTATTGTAATTACTATTACTTACATCTTCATCACCTATTACAGACTGGGTAGATAATTGTTTTCATTCGTCAAGCCATGTGGTAAGGCTATCCCTGGACTCTGGTGTAGAATGAGTTCGAACTTCTGTTGTCGACGTCCAACCTCGACGTCAACCTCGTCAGATATGTTATTGAATGATGCAATTAAATAAGATGAATAAAACTGAACAAGGATAAGTAAGAAAATGGCCGTGGCTTAAATTGAAGGTATCGTCCCAGCATTTGCCTGGAGTTGAGAAAATCCATTGAAGTTCACACCAAAGAATAACGAATATAGGGTTCAAACTCAGTGATTTCCCAACCCTGCGATACAGCCTGTTTCCGTGACCTTTTGCCTTAAAGCACTCAGATACCCAATCGGTAATTAGACTATTGATAATGTAAAAATAATATCGACGGTATTTTAATGCAATTTGGAAGTCATGTTATCTGCGCATGCCATGTTTTCACGTCCTGACTATTGCATAATTCAAATGCAAAAACGTATTAGCGCTCCAGACAGGGCCAGGAGGTAGTAGGTCCCATCGTCGCTGCACCTGCAATGTTCGCCACAACATTTTACTGACGGGGAGGCATAACATAACTAGTTATTAAAATGGTAGACCATATCAGGTATGTGCTATAGGCGAAAAGGTTTGTTTGTGAAACTTAACAAATCCAAGGCAGCGATATAATGAAACATAATTGGCACTGAAAAGATAAGGCATAGCTGTGCTACAATAATGCACTTCCTCAGCATGTCCCATTTCTCAGTACTGTATTTCCATTTAATGCCAGCCATAAATAAGGCTATGACATCCCTAAAAAGCTAAATCTCTTTCTGGACTGTGCCTACATTAACACGTTTGGTGGACGAACTGTCGACAATATGTCGTATTTTAACTTGAATTTCTTTTTCTTTTAATTTCACTTGAAAAGTAGGGTAGGCCAAACGACATTATTATTACCATCATCACTACTAGTGGTAGTACTAGTACTGGTAGTAGTTACTCCCCATGATGAGCTATTCCCTAAAGGCATTCCTGTTTCGAAAATACTTCGTGGTGATGAGTCAAAGAAAATGTACGTAAAAAGCTACTGAATTAACTTAAGACCGTTATTGAACTTGAAAATGCACAGTGCTAATGAAGCGGCCAATTCTGACGGTACATACTAGTAAGGGCGTGTTAAGCATTCTCATTTTTTTAAGGATAATGAAACATGAGCAGAATTCTCATTGGAAAACAAAAGAGGAAATGTCTATTGGAAACGTTTTCAATTAAATTAAGCACAACTCAAAACGCATTTGCTACAATTACCAAAGTAGGTATATCTTCCGCTTTGATAATGCATAATGAACAAGGCCATTGATAGCCGGAGCGCAGTAGGTGGATGAATGTGGAATATCTACGGGACTAAAATGCCAATGTCCAAGTCCATAACCCAAACAACACTTCACTGTAGTCAACCAAAGCCTTGGTACACAAATGATTCCTAATGTAAAAAGCTTACAGAAGAAGGTATAGGCTATTATAATTAAGTAGAATGCAATGAAACACCAGGTATCAAACTGAAACAAAAATTGACCGGCATAACAAAATCTGCTGATGTGGGATTCAAACTGCTTAAAATTGATAACTTAATCGAATGTTAAGCATGCTATCCCCTACACCAGGTGGCTCCAAACTACGGCCTGCGGACCAACACCGGCCCTGTGGTAGCCAGCCGGACTTGCCCGGTATCCGCCTGCCATAACTTATTCTGATTACATTGCAAAATATACAAAGTAACTTACATCATAAACATTGCAATCATATGTTTATATATAACGACCATTAAGATACACAATAACTGGCATACATAATGAAATTGAACATCTTAACTGCAATTAATGACATGAGATTTATCCTAAAAACTTTATATTTGTGAAATACATTGGTAATTCACGTAATTAAATTATTAATTATTATTATTATTATTATTATTATTATTATTATTATGAGGGCTGTATTTTTTTCAAGTTCCGATGGACTGTATAAAAATAACAGATTGACATACCAAACTGATTTTACTACTAAATGTTTGCTTGTTTTATTCTTATGTCTCAACATATTCGCCAAAAACGATTGAAACATTTGTTGTATCGTTACATCAGCTTTCCAATGCCCTGGGCCAAAAATTCTTCTGCCACTGAGGTGGGTACGTCTGGAGAGTCTCCTGAAATTTTTCCTATTTGGCGAGGCGTTGCCATCCAGCCAAGCCTTCAATTCTCGAAAAAGGTGAAAATCATTCACGACCGCACTGTCCCAACGTTACGATATACCTTTTCAAAGAATTCAAGTGTGAAGTTTTGGACCATCTGCCGTTTAGTCCAAACCAAGTAACTTAACGCCATGGCGTGTATAAGCTTCAGATGTGGTACTGTACCCAATATTCACATAGCCACCACCTATTATCCAAGGATGGGAAGGATCGCAATGACTGCTGATACCCAGCTAGATAAACCAACAAATCCCGCTAGATGGTTAACTAGGAATACCTCGGTACATTAGGTTTAAAACACGGTCGTACTACTAACTAGCTACATACAAAATTCCTACTACAAAGTATGGTAGCACAAGGCTCTCGGAATCTCGAGGGTGAACGGTTAAGATTAAGTAGGCGCCTGTATCTAACCAGTAGTACCACCGCCTTTAATAGTTAAATGAAGAAATCGTGAAATTCTATAAAAGGAACAGGCAGATTAAATAAGTGCCTGTCGACGTTTATTCAAATAAATCAACTTAATACAATTAACAAATCACATGCTTGAAAGCAATCCCTGCATAAATAAACTAATATCTTCATCTTTTAATAACTAAAACATTTGTGAATTTCGTCATCACTTAGGACCTCACCTTGTCCTTATTTACGATAAATGCCTCCTCAAAATAGACATCAAGTCTAAAATATTTAAGCGTGGAGCAACTTATTGATCCTACTGTATATCTGAGAGTCGCTCCTTCTCAAGCTGCTACTACTATGATTTACATTCTAACATTCCTAAATTATACATTACCTTTCATTAGATCACATCCCTAAGGTTCTTAAATTCTATTAAATTTTATTCGGCTTATTATTGTTACTCCTATTTAATATATTTACAATATTTACAATTATATCACGACCTGCATGATATCTCCTTCCTAGATCTTTTTAGATCTTCTTAGAACTCTTCTAGATCCTTCTTTCACTCATATTTCTCATTAATAAAGAATCACAACTATCTCGTCTTTTCCGGTAAGTATTTCAAATCCAATTGAACATTAATCAACA
Source organism: Meconema thalassinum (assembly GCA_946902985.2). Classification (NCBI taxonomy): domain Eukaryota; kingdom Metazoa; phylum Arthropoda; class Insecta; order Orthoptera; family Tettigoniidae; genus Meconema; species Meconema thalassinum. Next base: position 152,351,077 of record OX336389.2, read on the forward strand.
ACCAACTAAGGTAATTGCTGTTCTAAAATGTCATAACAATTAATAAAACGATAAATGATGAGCAATATTACAGATTATCTTCGTGGTCAACTTTATCTCTTACCATCGTGGTTTGTGGTGCTTATTACAATATTGCACATATCTCAATAACGTTGTTGTTTCCAAAGACAACATTAACATTACACATATTACTTCATATCAATCGCCTCTATTCGTAGACATAATATTTTATCGTTGCGTTGAACAGTTCCCTTAAAATTGCGTCTTACCACCTGCGCATACGTCTTCAACGACGACGTTCGTCTAACGATAACTATGCACGGAAATGCAACAATAATAATTACAATAACCCATTTCAACACATCGCCTGGGATGCGAGAAAATCAGTAAGCCTACTAGTTATTCAAATACTATGAAATAACTTTCAATTTACAAATATATCACTAGCGTTTATACAATCGTCCTCGTGCCAATACATTACCATTACTTGTTTCAAACATTGTAACGCTTTATTTGTACAATCTTTCATTTCAATATCTTGCTATAGCGATTCAGTTGCGATATCATTACTTATTCGTCGTATACATTCCATAAATTAACCACGTTACAATTTTAACCAAATATTTTGAAGATCTGCATCTGTATATGCCATCGAATTAACTAAAATACATCATTCCCTCTCCATCTGAGTTCACTCCTTCAAAATAAATGCTTAACAACTTTCTATTCAACTCATGTCGCAGATTAACTGAGTGTATCAACTACACTTCGTATTTCGATTACATTTCATGCTTACATTAGCATTCTTTCGTTCAATTATGAGCTAGCATTGCTGCTTGCTATCAATACATCTTTCTTTAAATACAGCTGATTGTTTAAGAAATACTTTCATGTATTTAAAATATTTATGTGCTTTCAATGCCGTGTATAACATTCATGTCCATTACATTTTACTACAGCATCGAATAGCGTTCTGGTGATACTTAATAAAGCGCATTACAGTACACTGCTTAATACCTTTCTATAGCTTTCCGAGACAATATAAAGCATTCTGTAACGTCACATAACGTTTTATAGCGTTTAAACAATAATATACAGTGTTACGTAGCGTTTTACATAATATGAACCTTTGCAGCGTTTACGATCTATAAAACTTATCTATGCAGATCGGAAATTCATTTACTATTAATAAATCAGACGAGGAATCATTTAATGAAATTTTCAGCACGTCAAAACGACACACGGTGACGTGTAACTGTATTACAAACTCTAATATGACTGAAATGTCACCTAACATGACTAAACAAACTATTAAAACTTATGAAAATTAACCTGGCCATAAATGTTGGTCAACACAAGATATACACAACATGGCAACAACTACTAAATGAATCGTAAACCCTCAAATACCTTACTGCCCGTACATCTGTTGACAATCCGCGTTAGCGGTGAACAGCTGAGAACGGCATTCCTGTCGCTGCGTTCTCCGAATACTTGCGAGCGAAGCCAGACTGCTTGTCTGGCCGCCACCTGGGTCAGCTGGAGCGGTCCACAACAGCGCATCGACTCATATGTCCTAGGTTGAACCATCGCTGCTTCCCGGCCTCGTACATCGAAACTTGTCCTGGCATCCCGCGCACGCTTCCGAATCAGATGATTCTGTCGATATTCTATTCGTACGGCAGCTCTCTCGAGGTTCTACGGTGAATGTAGATGGTATTACGATAATACTGTGAGAATTCCATGGTGTTATTGGAATCTCTAATAGTAGAGTTGCTTTTTGTGGCATCTTCGAACTACAATCGGAAATGTGGTAGTTCGTCTTCATTAGTCCATCTCGTCTTATTAAGTCACACCCGGTGTCCACATCATTGATTGTAGATTATTTCCCCATCATAGCGTTGAACAAGTCATACCTCCCACTGTAGAGTTCATGTTATAATGTCCTCTCTGACTCTATTTGGTCGACATAGTGAATACTTGCTGAATATTTCCTCAATTATTTTTGTTAAATGTATTTCTCCTGAGATTTAGAATATATATCGAGAAATCGTAGAAGTATAATTGTAGTCAGTCTTCTTTATGGCTATGTTAAGATTCGTATAATGCAGTATTGTATCTCTGCTTCAAATTATAATGTTCATTTGCACTGCTACTTCTCTACGGAGCTTCTTTCTATCGCTTGACCGCACGGAAGTCACTCGCCTCCCGGTATCTCTACCTTCCTCGCTGACTCGAGTTCGATAATATCTAGTGGAGCCTCAAATAGCACAACTTGTCGTCTCAATCGCTCGGAGTGGAATGTATCTGGTGTGGAAGGAAGACTTGCCTCCTCTGCATAAAAATGGCGTCTTAGCGCGAAAACAGAGTCTGTCCACTTCTCATCTGAATATCTCTCCAACAATACTTTATCTCAAACTAATCCTCAGTTCAAAATTATTTATTTCCAAATAGCTTCGTATTTTCATACTAGAATTGTTTATAATTATTCAAATTAAAAATCATAATTATATCCGCGCTAATATCCGTAAATTATTTGGCTTTGGTAAGCTGTGATCATGTGACTCCATTGTGTATTGGCGGTCGCGTGGCACGACGTGCGCTCGGCTTCGCCTGTCGATGAGTCGTGTGTAAAGTCCTCTAATCTCGGGAGACTCTGTCCATCTCTCTCTCACACACGTCAAAAACTGGCTCTGAGCTGGCGTAATTTGTCAAGGACTCAACGAAATATCAATTTGCAGCACCAACTCGGCATCATTCTTTCCATGTTGAAATATACAGATTATAAATTGAGGCATTTCTCTCTCCATATCTGGGGGGCGTGGTGGCTCAGCGGTCTAGCTGTATGCCTCTCACCAAGGTGGTCCAGGTTCGATTCCCGGTCAATGCATGTGAGATTTTCGAAGTGAAATGCCATGTCCTGTGGTTCGGATTCCACGTAAAAAGGAGGTCCCGTGGCTCATAATCACAAGATTCACGGTCACGTGAAACTACAATCTTCCTTCCTTCCTCTCCATATCAAGCTTTTATAAAAGCTAGTAGCAAGACCACAGCTTCTTGCCTGCATTAACTACATGCATGTACGACGTTTAATATATCCAATCTCCTCTAGATGAACAGTTATAACTCTTACGTAACACAGGTTCGATTCTCGACTGCAGCATATCTGGGCTTCAATAAATTCGGGCTCAGCTCCTCGCTGACTCGTTAAATGAAAGTGTGGCAAATACTTTTCTTAACATTTGAGCTGAATTTATTCATTAATTTACTGTATCTTTGGGTAAAATCTCTTCAATTTTGATTGGTTGAAATTACCAACTAGTTGATTGTTATCCGTTCTGACAATACGGTAACAAATATTTCCAAAGGCACGGTCTACCTTAAAGGGGCCCTTATACAGACTCGCGAATTTTTTAAAGACCTTTCTAGAAACATCGGCCTTCACATTCGATCTGATCAAAACAAGTTCTCCTACTCTTAGGGGTAGGCTATATCTTTTTCCTTGTACCCTATTAAGCCTCTTCTCCGCTTGTCTGTTTAAATCAGAGGTGGACACAATTCGGCTCATTGAGCAGCGCTCCCGCTCTGGCAGCAGAAAGAGCCGAGTATGCGCTCTCACCGAAGTTAATCTTGTAGCTGCTTGCACAGCTTTCCGTTACAAGCGGCGTATCACAACAGCTTTATACTTGTGCCCTGTTTGTTGTGCATTAGACGATTAGATTATGGTGCTACGTACATACGCTTAATTATATTCCTTTTATTAGGTTCTGTGTAAGAAACATAAATAATTACTTGGACAGCTGATAATTACACACTCCTTTGCCCACTACCGATAGTCCTGAAACTACAATAAGCCAACCTAAGAACTTGTTTAGAACACAAGGAACGAAAACTTGCTCTAGGAGCAGAGAATAAATACATGAATAAATATCATTCACCATAAACAAAACATAGACCTATGTGTTCTTATCTAAACTATCATTCTGCAGATGATGAGGAGGTGTGCGTATCCTTTCGCTGAAGCAGACGGGTTCCATTTGGAGCGATCGATCTTGCACGTGCAATTTGAAGAACGGCAGTGAGATGTGGGTCAGAGTGGCTCTTCGTGGAGATTTATTTATCTTCATTAGAGAGAACAGTTTCTCACACAGATATATTGAACCAAACATTGATACAACTTTGGCAGTCATTTTGTGCATGTTTGGGATATCTGTTTGCGAAAACTGTTCATAAAAATGTGCTAAGCTTGTTCGTGATACATATTTAGCGTACAGCCGTACACATAATATAGGCCTACTCAGCCCGCTACAATGCTGAGCCTATGCTTGCGCCTTGACTGCGCATATTGCCATCTAGTCGTTCCAGCACAAACTATTAGCGAGCAGTCAGCTGGTCCCGGCTCCTTGGTACCGCTCGCGTTCATGCAGTTGGCTCCAGGAGCTGCGCTCTCTCATTGCCCACCTATGGTTTAAATGGTCTCTCGCTGACTCGATTCTTACCTCGGACATAAGGCGTTCCGTCGGATTTGTCTCTGGACTTCGGAGTGAGCTGTATATGTGAGTTATTCTAAGCCTTTCCACTGAATCATGAAATTCCGCAGAAGTGCACTGGGTTCCATGGTCAGTTAGAAGTCTCTCAGGCTTTCCTAGCTTAGGAATAATATTTCTTTCAAGGTGGTGCAATACAGATTTGGATGTGTCTTTTGCATCGGATTAAGCATCACTATTTTGGAAAATACATCCATAGTTACGAGCAGATATTGGTTGCCTCGCGTACTCTTCGGTGCGGGTCCAAAAATATCCCGGCTGAACAATTCTAAAAGCTTTGTCAGAATTATAGCTTTAGGCTTCTCTTTTAACAACTGGGATAAGTATGTATTTCTCTGACATAGCTCACAAGATCTAATTACGTTGGCATTAGATTCTCTCATATTCACCCAGTAAAACTTCTCTTGCGCAGTGTTGTATGTTTTGTTGACACCTCCATGTCCTATGCTCTTATGAGTGAGCCACACAACTGGAACAACCAACTTCGGTGGAACTACAATCCTCACCTTAGTGTGCTATTCATCTATATACCTGCATACTATTTCTCCTTCCAACTTATAATGCCTTTTCCTAGTTTCCTCATAGTTCTCATCCTGAACAGTCATTCTATTTGTGAGCAACCTTTGCATATCAACGCTATCCTCTCTAATAATTTTCTTAATGTGTCCTGGTCTTCGCCATCCATCTGTACTACATTAACTTGTACATTGTTTTCTGCTGTGGGATTTCTACTTAAATTGTCGGCGAGTAAATTATCCTTTCTTGGAAGGTGCACTATCGTGGCATCGAACTGTTGTAGGAACATGGTCCATCTCGTCATCTTATCACTAGATAGATCAGACTTAAGCATAAACTCCAATGTTTTATGGTCAGTTCGAATGATGATCTGATGTCCCAATAATATATTTTTCCACCGATGAAGCGCATTCATTACTGCCAGTGTCTCCAGTTCCGTCATGAAGTAATTTAGCTCATGTGGACGTTGCTTTCTCCTATTAAATGAAATATAATGGCTATTTCTTCCTGGTCTTTCTGGTAAAGGATTGCACTAATCCCTACCCTCGAAGCACCTGTTTCAATAAAGAAACACCTTTCAAAATCCGGATACTCTAATTTTACGTTGTTCTTAAGCATCTGTTTTGCCTGAACGAAGGCTTCTTCTGTTGTTCCCACTAGAAGGTCTTTTAGTACTCCCAACTTACCTATCCTATAGCCACATATTGTAAATCGATGAACTATAGTTTGTTCAGTAAGGAAAACTCAGTGAAGAGCCTCTTGAGTATTACTGAGGGAGTGCTCCTATGCAGTAAATTGTGTTAATGTTGTTGTTTGAGTCTTCAGTCTTTCGACTGGTTTGATGCAGCTCTCCATGCTTCCCTGTCCTAGCTAATCGTTTCATCTCTACATAGCTACCACACCCTACATCCGAGGTAATCTGTTTAACATATTCTAACCTTGGTCTACCCCTACTGCTCTCATCCTCGACCCTTCCTTCCATAACTAAGTTTGCTATTCCTGGGTGTCAATTGGGTTAATAAACCCATTATATTATTGTTTGGTTGGGGGATGGGTTACATACAGCACACAACTATCTTTCTGTACCAGCCACCACTGTTGAAAATATATACCATAGGTAAATTGCGACAAACTTTCACTGATTGGAACGGTACCGTAGCTTCTTAAAAATAGAAACACCTTATTTCAAGCATAAACAAATGTGTTTCTTTTAATCACCACAATAAGTAATTCAATCATACACTCACCGGCAATAAATGCGAAACATTACGAATTTCAGACTAAACTCAATGTTGGACTGTTCCAAACCTTGTATTAATCAAATACTATGACATTACAACAATACGGCAATATATCATAAGTTAATTACCTTAATAAGTAAAATAATTGAAAAACATTATTGATCATGACAATCACAACAGTGCACAAACACGAATTTGGAAATGTCGAAACCTGGAATCCATCGTACTGAAACGCTGTATGATTACGAATGTTGTAGACAAACCGTAATGTCCACAAAAATATGCGGCACGAAAATTCACAGCAATAAACCTTACGACAGCCGTTTGTGGTTATTCTTGTCCAAAGGCGGGAAACAGTAACATTAGTGTTGTGATTGTCACGATCAACAATGTTTATCAATATTATTGCGCTAAAACTTCTCAAATGAGCTAATTAACTCATGATTAATGGCGACACCCAGTGAAGTGTAGCAAGTGGAGTGAAAACTTGTACACAACTCCTTAGGAGTTGCTCGCCTAACGAGTTTAAACCAGAGCACGTCCCTGATCGCAGGAGGCTATTGCCCTTATGGGATTATCTAGGGTACCTATATATATTTTTTCCATTATGGCCATGTAGCCCCGTATACTTGGGTTTGTGCAGAATTTGTCTGAAAACCTGTGTCACTGTGATATCTGTACTAGAGTGTGTATTTGTAGTTGAGGTAGGATTTGGATGGGAAGCGGCCATGGCCTTAAGTTAGGTACCGTTCCATCATAGCATTTGCCTGGAGTAGAAGTGGGGAAACAACGGAAAACTACTTCCAGGAAGGCTGAGGTAGGAAATGAACCTCCCTCTTCTCAGTTTTGACTCACGAGGCACAAGTCAGAGAGGATTGTTGTTCAATTAATAATAATAATAATGATGATAATAATAATAATAATGTACAAGTCTGTGTGAACAATGCCTTCAGAATTTTCTGCTTGCAGTGAACCTTACAGCTTCATCTGGTTCTACACTCTCACTCTGAAATAAACCCCATATAACCATCATCTCCATGGTTTACCTCTGATTCTCTTATCACCCACAAATGAGTTCATTTCACTCCTTGGTATTACGTCATTGAGCCTAAGGGCCTTTGTCTAATGATATGAAGTACTGTAGGCCTACCTAGTTCTAGGAACAGTCAAATTAAGAGCATTGGCATGATTCTCAACGCTGCCAATTTTGTTCTGGGGCTGAAATGGGGTTCACTCATCATGATAAGGCCTACTGCAGAATTGGAGAGATGGAATTCTACATCGTCAATCTAAGGGATTTTTTTCAATAGAATCCCACAACAGCTTCTCTTAGTCTAAAAATGGGGAATGTACAGGTACTTAATTTAAGGATATGGATCGCTCATTCTCAATTCCAGCCCTTAATCTAATCACACATTAGCGCAAGATCAGAATAATACGGATTATTAAACAGATTCTAAATACATCAAATACATCAAATACCTTGAGACTATAAATGAAACAACAAGAAATTGAAAACGAACCTCTGAAGCCTACGGTACTACAGTATTTAGTGTGAAGAGTTAAATGGTGCGGTATTTTAAAATTACAATACTGTATTGCGCTTCCTGAGTGCGAGTCAACCAATGGCCGCCAAAAAGACGCTTCTTTCTTCAGACAATAATGGTCTGCGATGTTGCAACTAAACGTCTATAATTAACAGGGTTGAAACATTTCAAATACAAACTCCGAGACAGCAAACATACGCAGAACAGAATAACTTCATATTATAAAACAATTTATCACAAATACTAGGGGTTGCATTAGGCATAACGACAAGGCGACTGTTTGAGGTTTCGACTTCATTAATCGGACGACTCATGATATAATATTACTAGTTGGTTTGTTTTAAGTTGGCTATGCTGTCATTTATTTGGCAGTACAGTAATTTTTTATGGGTTCAACTGAGACAGTGATGCCAACATGACTTCACAAAAGTAATTTACGGTACTTATCAATTACAGTAGAAGCCTCCGTGGCTTAGGCGGCAGCACGCCGGCCTCTCACCGCTGGGTCCGTGGTTCAAATCCCGGTCACTCCATGTAAGATTTGTGCTGGACAAAGTGGAGGCAGACAGGTTTTTCTCCGGGTACTCCGGTTTTCTTTGTCACAAATTTCATTCCAGCAACACTCTCCACTATCATTTCATTTCATATGTCATTCATTTAATCATTGCCCCAGGGGAGTGCGACAGGCTTTGGTAGCCGGCACAGTTCATATCCTCGCCGCTAGATGAGGGCTTCATTCATTCCATTCCCAGACCCGGTCGATCGACTGGAAGCAGGCTGTGGATTTTCATCAATTACAGTAGGTTCCGTTTCTAATCTGCAGCATTTCAAAAACATCCATTATTTGCTCCATCGCCTCAAGCAGTAAGGATTAGCCTACAGGGTCAATAAATTAAATTGAAATCCAATGGCATTAACATCAGAATGTTGTGCTGCCGAAATGTAACCTGCAGATTTTAGGTTTCCTATGATATAGGCTGCGTTTTATTTTTAAAGCGGAATTTGCAGCGCTCTACAGCTGAAAATCAAGACGGCAATGGTAACAAGATGGCACGAATTGGTGGTCGTTTGAAACGCGTTTCTGTCATTATTTCGAAACAAATTTAATATAATTTAACAATGCGTCCACTAGGAGACTAAACTTATGATGAATGCATAGTAATGTCGCTCAATGAACAATTTTGTTAATTTCACTAGGATTTCACCTTGCTTGTAATTTTCAGGTTAAGCCTAGCCCATGTCATTCGAGTTGCCTTCTACGAAGTAATGCCCTTGCTTTAGCCAATAAAGTAGCATTAATATGATCATTTCACGAATGAAGTTCCGGTACCGGTAGCGTAGCCTATAGATAAAAATTCTTGAACTTAAGGTTACGGTACCATAAGTTAGGACCTATCTATAAGTTTAATAATCACCATATCCGGTACTGGTAACTTGGATTCAAAATTTGGAAAATGAGACGACCAAGATCTCGACACCTTTGCCTTCTTACAAATAGGCCTATTTCCTAATTAACATAGGCTACTGATATGCTGTTATGGAATTGTAGGCCTATCATCGTGCAGTCTCATAGGCTACACCATGTCACTAATGATCTCCCCAGGGCACTCAAATTGTAGGGCACAGTATGAAACAATATGGAGCCTGTTCAGAATTATGCAGTACCTGTCGGCTACGTCTAGGCCTACTTACTTGTGTCAGGCTCCTCTTTCATCTTGCAGTCGATCTCCCTTCGTCAATGCGGCAGAAGACCTTGCTGTTCCATCCCTTTAAACAATACTGTAACTATAACACCCTTGGTCAAATTTTGTTCTCTTCAACCCTTCTAAGCCTGAATCTTTCATGGCCTTCCTCGTTACCCACTACCCTAATGTTTTGAGGAGTCGAAACTCTTCGTTCTATTGCAAACTTGTATGTCAACAGGTGCAAGTGACCTCGACGTTACATTCCTTAATACATTGATCCCCATCACCACCTGTCCAAAAGATGCAAAGTGTTATTAGACTTTTGCCACCCACAACCTGTGGCTAATAATTGCGCCAAAATTCAATTTTCATGTTTCCCAGCCAATTTTCCGTCATACATACACACACACACACACACACACACAGGCCTACATACATACATACATACATACATACACACACACACATACATACATACATACATATATACATACATACATACATACATACATACATACATACATAAATACTGTACATTTTCATTTGAGATTGTTTTCCCTTCAGCATCCAGTCTAGTCTGCAAGCCTCTAATTCGAACAAGTCGCCTCCATGATCCCCTATTAGCAGTTATCACTGCGGCCTCCTCAGCATCTGCACCTCTCACTTTGAAATAGTTAAACACTGAATCTAACTATCGCCTCCTAGGTCTACCTCTGCTTCTGTTACCCTCTAAACTGTCTGCATGGCTCAGCGGTAACGTTCTCACCTGCTGTGTCCTAGGTTGCAGGATCAAATCCTGGCGCAGCCAGTTAGCATTTGAGGGTGCACAAATGTGAGGGAGCCATGTCAGTAGATTTACTGGCACGTTAAATATCCCCTCCGGGGAAAACGTTTGGCTACCTGGCAGCAGTTGAAAGGGGCGTAAATCCAATAACAATATTATCTTAACCTCTACAGCCGAACTCATTAACCTCTTAGGTAATCTGTCCTCCTCTATTCTCTTCTTATGACCCCACTATCTGAGTCGGCTCATACGAACAGCTTCATCTAGCGTGTTCCTTTCTAACTTAGCCTTTATCTTTTCATTACGAGTACCTTCATTTTAGCGTAGCGCTTACAACACAGTACACAAAACTAGGCAGCACTATAGGGTTGTATGGAACTGCGCCCAAGCTTCACTAATGACCCTGGTCATTAGCATAAACTTTTCAAAAGTGGCAGTGGAACTGCGCACATTGAGAGCTGTCAGGTAGATTCCCTCCCTCCACCCCTCTACCGAATTATGTTGTGTCGAGTGGTGTGAATTTGAAGTGACTCATTTCAAATCGGTTGTGTCTTGATTGCGAACAAGTCAAAAACCGTCCTGATTGAGAACAACTAAATATACCCTTTCCAGATTGCGGACAAGAGATTAGTGTTGGTCTGGGATACATAAAACAGGTACAGTTTTCAAAACAGACTAATATTTAATTTTTGATCTAGCAATATTAGCATAAACTGGTACATTGGGATGTTTTCGACAACCTAACCATATTTTAAAAATAGTTTTGTTATTGCAAATGTTTAATAATCTAGTTTGAGGTAATCTTACCATTTAGAAGATTATTATATTTTTTATTGTATAACAAAACTAGAGGGCTAGTTATTTATGGTGGATTAGAGAGAGTTGTATTGTTATTATTATTATTATTATTATTATTATTATTAGTGTAGCCTCCGTGGCTTAGGCAGCAGCGCGCCGGCCTATCACCGTGGGTTCAGTGCTTCAAATCCTTGTCACTCCATGTGAGATTTGTGCTGGGCGAAGCAGAGGCGGGACAGGCTTTTCTCCGGGTACTCCGGTTTTCCCTGTCATCTTTCATTCCAGCAACACTCTCTAATATCATTTCATTTCATCTGTCATTCATTAATCATTGTCCCACAGGAGTGCGACAGGCTTCGGAAGCCGGCACAATGCCTATCCTCGCCGCTAGATGGGGCTTCATTCATTCCAACCCTGACCCGGTCCATTAATTGGAAAAAGGCTGTGGATTATTATTATTATTATTATTCGCCTCTGTGGTGTAGTGGTTAGTGTGATTAGCTGCCACTCCCGGAGGCTCGTAGTACAGCTGCTTATCGGGATGGGGGACTACCTCTTATTCTCAGCAGTGCAGAAGCTACTGGTGGGAGACAGTCCGTCACTTCCCCTTAAACTGACCTTGGGCTAACACCGGACTTGACTATGGGCGCAGTTCAATCGTCTAATTAAAAGGATCTGGAAATATCACTGATTATGGGCGCAGTTCCATATCTCCCGCACTATAGGCACAGTGCGCGCACCTCTAGCGGCTGCTGAGTGTACTAGCTGCGGACTTCATATCGGCTTTTTTGTGCGTAGTCACAGCTAAAGAATTGTAAAAAAATATGGATATGCTGAGTAAATGAGAAGTTGTACGCTGTGTTGTGTTGTTGGGTACTCAAATAGATACAGCACTACCACCGGTATAGTTCTTTATTAATTTCCGACTAGAAAAACGGAAGCAGAAAGACTACGCAAGTAGATTCAAGCAGTGTTTGTCTACTTCTTATCATTTCCGTCTTCAACGGGGCGGGGATGAGATGCGATGAAAGTCTATGTGGCGGATGGTTTTTACGGTCGGAAGCCTTTCGTGACACTAACCTCATGGTAGCAGTTAATGAGAAATGAAATGAATCAAGATGAATGAAACTGTGCAAGGATGTGGAAGTGGCGTATCAGAAGGTACCGCCCCTGCATTTGCATGGAGTTGATAACCACGGGAAACCATTTCAAGGACAGCCGACTGTGAGGTTCTAACCCACGTCTACCGAGTCCGCAGAGAGCTTTCCCCATGGCCTAGCGCTGCACGTTAGCAAGCGTAGCTACCGCGTTTGGGTAAAATATAACATTCATACATATTTAGTTACAAATCACATGTACTCCTGGAATGTTTTGATGATGATAATTGTTGATTTTAGGGGTGTAATATCTAGGTTATCGGCTCCTAATGGTTTCGGTGATCGTGAAATGTAAATAACTACACTCTTATCACTAACTTACGTACAAGAAGCAGAAATTTAAAAAAAGATATGAAAGCAGTAACGGAAATAAAGGTCAGGAGGAAAAGAAATGTCCTTTCCCCTTGAAATAGGGCGGGAAAGTGAAAGACTCCCTAGGCCTCGGATACCCTAATACCGACCTAAGCTGTAAATGGTTTACAGTGGGTGATGCTAGGATGATTGTGGATGATGTGGCTTTAGTAATGTTGTTTATTGTATTTATGAGGTGAGGGCATGTTTTGGCACTTGGTTGTACCTTATTCTATGCTTAAGCTCTAATGATACTGAAAACAAAGTCATGGTTTGTCACTTGTGTTATTTACATTGTTATAAGAGCGTGTGGGGGGGGAGGGGGAAGGGGTGCGTAGATTGTGGGTTCCGACACGGTTGGCTTCTTCATGAGGTAGGTAGTACCCCCTGCTTCATGTTTTGGCCTTTTGGGACCGTGTTACTGTTTTTCAATATTTTTCCTTTGGATGGATTGATTTTCCTACGTGCTTCATTCTCGTTTGCGATGGAGGTTGCTTCCTATTCATAGGAACCATTCTCCATACTACTGTATGAGTTGAATGACTGTAGGTGCGATGCGTGTCGATCTGGGTGTTGAATTTATATTGTATAAAGATTGGGTTGTGAGACTAAGTTAAATTTTGGGGGGTACGTTGTTTTGAGTGAAATTGGGATAGAAAAGCGATTAAGGTAATTGTTTTGGAATGCGGTAGACACGTCCATTATGTTTGGTACCGTATTTCGGTCCGTATGTTCCTATATTTAACTTAAGTCTATGGTACCGTAGTATGCTAATATATGGCCATCTTATAACTAGGGATGAGAATGTGAAATTACCCCCTGTGGGTAGGTAATTTTGTGCAGTAGTGAGGGATGTCATTTACAAAATATGACGTCTCTTACTGGTGTTTAGTTTGCCTCATAAGTGGCATTTGGTGTGTGTAAAATTTAATTAGCCTATGTGTGTAGTTACGTGTTCAATGTCCGATTTCCAACAGTCATCGGAAATTGTTGTGTTGATATCTTCGAGGAGTGCGGTGAACTGTGGAAAGCGAGTGTAGTCTACATATTCTGGTATTCTCCTGTAACATAAGAGGGTGCTAATTTCTGTTGTGGCGTGTGAGTTCCTGAAAGGGAAGTTATGCATGTTAGTGACATAGGTTTGTTAGACAGTACTGTACATGTTCGCAATGCTGGCCGTGTATTTCCTCTTCTTTCTTCGTTGTACAACAGTTGTTTACTTGCGTGCGTGAGTGATAGAATCGTGTATAAGTTGTATGATCGATTCTCTAACGACGGAAATGTATCTGTAGTTTGCATAATACGGCTTGTTTACGCTATTTTTTGTCGCTGTGTTCTTCTGCATGATTGCTGTGTTTTTGTGTGAGTGTCGCACTAGCGTCTTATATCGTATGTTGACGACTTTTTCATAATAATATCTTCTTTTCTTGATGTATTTTACGTATGGTTGGGAGCCGCACTAATGACTTGTATGTAGGGGTGTTGAATTGAATTAATCTTCATGAGGTTCGTCGCTTTTTGCGGCATCCCTGTAGGGGCGATCGTGTAATTGTATGCGGCAGCGTATTATTACAGTATGCGAGTGTTGTATCGTATTTCCTTCTCTTTGAGGCATCTTCTTATATCGAAGGCATTCCGATTTCGGGGCATCTCTTCACGAGGCATTCTTCTAGCTCTATTCGCAGTATATTTGTTTGTGTCGCAGGGCGTAATTACGGCTTGTGTACAGGTGATGTTTAGAGTTCTTACCGTTACGTCTACTTTCTTAATATTAATGCTAGCCTAAAAAGAGTATACTTAACCAATGGACAGTGCTGTATGATTGTGGGATAATGATGTAGGGGTGTGGGGTCTTGTAGAGGTACATGAATGTTTCTTCGGGGTAGGTTATATGATGAAATGTAGCCTAGTGCGTATGTTTCCGGGACTATTGTGTGCGAATCACCATGATAATTTATATGGGGCTAGGATTGGTCCGAAGAAATTGTTTGATGTTGTTGTTGTTGTTGTTGTCGTGTAGCTTCCTGAGAGGCCGAGTGCAGGTCTTTCAAGTCGACGCCCGTGGGCGACCTGCGCGACGCGATGAGAGATGGAATGCATGAAGATGAATGAAACTGGGCAAGGATGTGGAAGGAAGCGGCCGTGGCCTATCAGAAGGTACCGTCCCAGCATTTGCCTCGTGTTGAAAATGGGGAAACCACGGAAAACCATTTCAAGGACGGCCGACCGTGGGGTTCGAACCCACGCATCTACCGAATCAGCAGAGAGCTTGGCCCCATGACCTAACGCTGCGCTTTAGCCAGCGTAGCCACTGCTGTCGGTAATTTTTTGATAAGAGTAAACATGCTAGGATCTATCCTGACGTGGTGTTTACAGTGTGTATCGTGCTTAGCTTAGTAGTATGTGAATTGGGTTGGATGATGAGTCGAATGGTGTGTGAGGGTGCATAAGGAAAATAGTTTATAAATGGGGGTTGTTGATCGATGATAGTGTCTTCCTATTTAAGTACGTATTTGTGGCTCTTATCTCCTTTAAAATTGAAAGTTAGTTTAACCATCGTAATCATTACTTGTGGATACTGTTTGGTAATAAAGATGCATGCGATTTGGGACCGGTGAGTGGTTGGGTAGTTTGTCGTGGCTTTCCCCGCTGTGTGAGACTAATCGCGCTGATATTGTGAATGAACTCAAATGTCTTCCGTGTGCTCGATCGTGTATAGAATTTGTCTGATAACCTGTGTGGTTGTGGTTGAGCTGTGATATTGTTTCGTTTGTGGTATTCTTGTTGTCGCTTCCCATTTCCTCATTTCTTTGATGTTTTGTGATCTCTGTGTTTCTCGAGGCAGAATGTGTATCTGCCTGTCCGTGTGTGTTAAGTGCAGTGTCTATTGTCTGTTAACTTGCGTCATTGTAGTGTCTGTGTTGGTGTATGTGAAGCTAGGTATGGTAAATGATAATAATAGATAGATTAGTGTTTTACTTTGTGCCAAATCCTTCTTCCTGTCAGGCAATGGGGTGGTAGATTCTGTTTTTGTGTCCCCCTGTGTTATATCCTCTGTGCTTTTGTATTTTTGTGTCCTGTATTTGTGTTATTCCCGTGTGCCTAATTTCGTTTGTTTTGGGAATTGTGTGGATCTGTGTTTGTGAAGGCCGTGCTGGCTTGTTTTTGTATCTCACTTGTGTGTCCTGTGTTTAGTGTTTTCTGTAATATGTTTGATTGTGTTTGAAGTGCCTGGTGTTCTTTGTATTGTGTTTGATTGTGTTTGAAGTGTTTGGTATTCTCGAAAATGTGTTTGATTGTGTTTGAAGTGTTTGGTGTACTCTGTAGTGCGTTTGATTGTGTTTGAAGTGTTTGGTGTACTCTGTAGTGTGTTTGATTGCGTTTGAAGTGTTTGGTTTACTCTGTGGTGTGTTTGATTGTGTTTGAAGTGTTTGGTGTTTTCTCTAGTGTGTTTGATTGTGTTTGAGGCTAGGGTGAGTAGAGAGGTAGTTTGCCATAGCTTTCCTGACTGCGTGGGAGTGATCTCAATGATCTTGTGAATGTAGCTTTACATAGTGTGCGTAGGCATTGCCTGTATCGTCAGGCCGTGTGCTTGGTTGCGTGTACGATTTCTCTGATGGTCTGTGTTTTGCGTTTGCTGATGGCATGAAGGGTTATGATTTCGTAAGAATTGTTCCCTAATAATTTGTTTTATTGTGTTGTGAAGCTATTGTGTGATCGTAGAACTGTTTTGTGACCTTCGGAGGTCGGTACAATATATTTTTGGTAGCGTAGTAAAGCGTGACTGGCGTGCTGAGATGCTCTTAGTCTGATAACCTACGTTATTGTAGTGTCTGTTGGTGTATGTGCGTGTTCACTTGTCTGTTAACTCGTGTTATTGTAGTGACTGAGTCAGTGTCTTTCTGTTCGCTTGTGATTGTATATATCTGAGATTGCGCTACAATGTTCACCATTACGTTTCTGTTTGTATGCGCGTATGTGATGATTGTGCTTGCATGATAGGGATGTAGCTCTCTGGGGAGGTGTTTTCAAGGTAAGTCTACGTGCTAGACTGGCCAAAAATTTAGAGATTGTCCTTGAAGGACGATTAAGCTCGGGAGTCTGTAAATTGTCTCCCAAAATTCTTTGTAAGAAACGCAGCCAAATGGCCATAGCAGGGTATTTTAATAGGATGCTCGTGAGCTTCCGTTTTCAAGTGCTATGATGAACAGTGTCTGTAATATGCCTGTATTTCTGTGAGCGAGGCCTGTTTGCCGTCTCTTGATGAATGCAGTACATTTGCATTTGTCTGTTGGCACAGGCTAGAGTAAAATGTGGCTTTTCACCGCTGTCTCAGTCTCACTCATGGCTGTGATTATATGGAAGCTACTGAGGTATGAGTGGAGCTTAGTAATGGCATTCAGTGCACAGTCAGTGCCTGTGGATGCTGTGAAAGGTTCTACTCATAGGGTTAGTATTGCCGTTCTGACTCGGTGAGGAAAGCAATGGCAAACTACCTCACTCCTCATCTTGCCTAGTACGCTTCAATATAGCTCTGCCTTGGGTTTTTGTGGTTATCCACCCACATAACCTAACGGTGGTACTTATTGAGGATCCAACCAGCCTTCTGGCTGACGACCTAACAGACAGACCGGTGTGTATGTGTCAACGTTGCAACTGGGGTGTAATGAGATGGAACAGAGTTATGTAGGGCTGGTGAGGGTAGGTGAGCACAACTTACCAGTATGATAGGGTCTTGCAGTGTAGTGGTGTAGATGTTCCATGAGGGGGGGGGGGGGGGGGGGGCAAGCTCCCGGCTGTCGCCGGGCTGCATCTCCGTGAGCCACTGTCCCCGAGGTCCCTGTTCCTTCCTTATTTAAGCGATTTTTATTGTTTGTTATTCTTTGGCAGCGGAATTCGAGTAGTGGTAAGCAGTATTATTTCCTTGTAGATGTGTTACTTCGTATTGTTTATGATGTTGCCTCATGTCTGTGGCTTGCCTGGGACCGGGTCCTTGTGTGATGTATTAATTCGGTGGATTTATGGAGTTACAACCCCTTTTAGGGTTGGGGTTTTAACAATATTTTCAAAGATGGTAACGTTTCTCCAACAACTTTAGTTTGGAGTCAAACTATACTTTTTTTACTCCGTTCGATAATAAAGGAGCCAGGCGCGGATTCAGAGGGGGGGGGGGGGGGGGGGGGGGGTCACGGGGGTCATGACCCCCCCCCCCTTCAAACTGAGACCAAATTTTTTTGCAAACTCAAGAAACGAAAACACAATAACCAGACAAATTAAACTTAACGAATTTTAACTGAAAAAAAGTTATTTTTCATTTTACTCAATACTGAAAATATCTTTATTGCAATTATTATGTTCTGTTACAACTGTACATATTTACAACGTCATACCTGTTATATAAAAACGATTATTTATATTAAAAAAATCAACTCGTCTATTTTGTTTAGCAAACCTTGTGATTACCGAATCGATGTTTATAGTGATGTCACGATGAATGTGCAGCAATGCACAGATAGGATTTTTTTTCGCACCAAAAATTTCTGCCGACGTCCAAACTGCAAGCTTGGTTGGCAATTTAAGCTGTGACTTTCTCCCTTTGTCGATACCATCTCGACTTGCCGAAACTGTAACGTACCTTGATACTTTTCTCGAGGCTCGATGTAAAAGTCGTAAAACACGCCGTGCAATTTGTACGAATATTTTTGGTGCGCTAAACGGATCAAATTCCTATCCAAGTAGCTTGCAAAAAAATGGTCTGGTTTTGTACGTTTGGTTATTTTGTGATTGCGTTTTTAGTTATACCATTTTTCTTAACGATTTCGATTCTCTGACCCCCCCCCCCCCCCCAAGCCAAACTCTAGATCCGCGCCTGAAAGAAGCTGGGCAATTGTAACTGTAATAGTGATGAGAAACATACCTTGAGATATAATCCCTAAATGGGATGACCTTTACTTCTTATGACTGATAGAAAGCTCATTTAGTTAAGGGCCTAAGCCACACACCCATTCTGTTTATTGATTTGATCTGATTTTACATAAGAAATCGGACTTTTATGACTGATAAAATGGTATTTTTGCTGGTTTGAGACTGGTTTTACCAAGAAAAATGTTGGATACTTGGTTGACTGTCAAAATTCACGTTTCCAAAGGAGGTCTATGCCTTAGACCCCTTTGTTTGCAATCGAAATGTGCCCCAACTCGCTCTTCAATAGCAGTTTTAGAACCAGTTAATGACCCAGGCTCTTTTTGTGAGCCATATTTACAATATTAGTGAATGCATAATAAAACACTTGGAATTCGTGCACGATCGGGCAATAAGTTTTTGTGATTGCTGAATTATTCTCAGTGGTTTCAAACTCTAACTGGATATCTACAGGGGCTCCTTTCACAGCTTACTCGAGGAGCGAACAGTCCAGCACAGTCAGAGGCGAATTAGTTTTAGAGTCCTTGGGTGTAAACAGTGGACACAGTTCTTTCTGGAATTTTACATACATATCGTACAGAGCTCCAAATTTGTTTTGTCGAAATTAAATACCTGGTTTCATAGGAGAACGTGACTCCGGTCAGGTAAAGACACACGTTTTGCAACTTAATATGATCGAGTGGTGAGACATCTATGGCCACTGATACTTGCGATTTGCCTTAAAACCAATAACCTAAAACGACCTTCGTGTAAATTGCGACATCATTACAGACCAGCTATGTTTATCAGAGAGCGTTAAAATCTCAGTATTCCTAAATATCCTAGCTTTTAATTTACATGGGTAAGGGCGTATCCTTCTCCACGGTCTTAAGCTAGACGAGTTTCCTGTTCGGAAAGGGTTTCATGAGGCATTTTGCATAATATTCGGTGCAACTGAATCTTCAACGCTTCTCGTACAAATTATAGCCGCTCGGGGGCATCAACGCAAACAAGAGCGTTAAGTCTTGACCCATTGTATCCAAATTATTCCCATGGCATGCGCACGTCCATATACCAAAATAAGATACTGACAAGCTAAAATATTTGTTGAAGAAAAAAAATTAGAATGCTCTCAATTGTTAACAGTCTACTACGTCTGGGTGGCGAGAGGGAGGCGGAAGTGGGCAGATAGAGAGCAGAAAGAGGAATGGTGCACTCAACCAAACCTAAACCGTGCAATTGATTTCCCGTGCGAAACTATTATAGTTTATCATCCCGAACGCCTTATGAGCTATATCTCCGAAGCGGTTTGGACCTGCCAGCTTTGGGTTTGGGGTGTGGAGTGATTTACTTATTTGCTAGTAGGCCAGAATGTGGCCTAGTGCACGAGGCACTGCAGAATTACAGAAAGGGTAAAAATGAAACGACTTGCTATGAGAAGCATGTTTAAGAGTAGTAGTGAGGACTATTAAGTCAAAGCGCTGTTGGAACTATAGAGGAATGAAGAGATTATTCTACAAGTAAGCGGGTCCCTGTGGTTCTGTAATCACTCGGCATTTTGTTAGGGGGTTGGTGTTATTAGAACCGTAGCTATATTGTTTTCCTGCCTGTTTCATAGTTTTAGATAGAATAGTTAGGAACGTTGAGCGTTTCGCACGTACTATGGTGTACCTGATATCGTGCGAAGCGCTTGGTTCTCACCAACAAGCAATTTGTTGATCAAAGTGGTGGCACCGTACCCCCACACAGGGCAGGCATATTCCATGACTCAATAATGCGGTATGCCAAGCGTTTGTTGATGACATCGAGGTCGCTCCGGGACCTCTGCAGAGGCCAGAGCTTCGCTAGATAAGATTTCGCTTGTTTGACGCGCTGGGTCACTTCCTTGGCGAAAGTCTTTTATTAGCGTGGTTCCCAGGTATATAGTCGCTGATTGCCATCTGATTACTGCACCAGACAGGCGATATTCTGGACTCCCGTGAAATTTCGCTTGTTAGTAAATAGGGTGACAATGCAATTTTCATCGTTATTGATGGCGTCTTGTAGGTTTTATTTAACTCTATATCTTCTCTAGGAAGTGGTTGAGATCGCAGTATCATCCGCACTAAGGTTGAGTTTCTTGTTATCTATTTTTGGAAAGTCTGAGACGTAGATGTTGAATAGCGAGTGGGATATAACACTGTCCGGCTTAAATAGAGTAGCCTATTGGGCGTCAGCTCCTAGTTAACCCGCGAGGAGCGCCCTGCTTCCAAACACTATGCGCGCACGCGACTTGAACTAGCGAAATCATTTCACGAAATTTGCGGCCTATCAAGTTTTTAAAGAAAGTCTGAACTAATCAAGTTCCATTCGATGTTACTGGGGGGCAAGGTCCAAAACGATTGGTTCATCGGCGGGCTCATGGCGTCCTCGCCCGGACCCCCTCAGGGGTAACGAACTGCGCGCTACCTCCCTTTATATAGAGTGCAACTGCACTAGTTTACTGCGAGAACTAAAAGCTCAAGCAGCCTTATCCTCCCTATGAAGGCTTCCAAAGAGATGGTATATTGGCTTTCACGGCCGGTGAATTAAAACTCAGCAATTCTTCTAGGTTTGTGCCCTGTCATGTGTGGGGTTTCGCCTAGGACACCAAGCTGGCTCATCGGCGGGCTCTTGGTGTCCCAGCCCGGACCCCCACAGGAGTAACGAACTGCGCGCTACCTCCCTTTATAAAGAGTGAAACTGCACTACTTTACTGCGAGAACTAAAAGCTCAAGCAGCCTTAACCTCCCTAAGAAGGCTTCCAAAACTATGGTATATTGGCTTTCACGGCCGGTGAATTAAAACTCAGCAATTCTTCTAGGTTTGTGCCGTGTCTTGTGTGGGGTTTCGCCTAGGACACCAAGCTGGCTCATCGGTGGGCTCTTGGTGTCCCCACCCGGACCCCCACAGGAGTAACGAACTGCGCGCTACCTCCCTTTATATAGAGTGCAACTGCACTACTTTACTGCGAGAACTAAAAGCTCAAGCAGCATTAACCTCCCTATGAAGGCTTCCAAAACGATGGTATATTGGCTTTCACGGCGGGTGAATTAAAACTCAGCAATTCTTCTAGGTTTGTGCCGTGTCTTGTGTGGGTTTTCGCCTAGGACACCAAGCTGGCTCATCGGCGGGCTCATGGTGTCCCCGCCCGGACCCCCACAGGAGTAGAGAACTGCGCACTACCTCCCTTTTTATAAAGCGCACCTGCACCTCTTTACTGCGAGAACTAAAAGGTCAAGCAGACATAGCCTACCTCTGATGGCTTCCAAAACGATGGTATATTGGCTTTCGCGGCCAGTCAATTAAAACTCAGCAATTCATCTAGGTTTGAGCCGTGTCTTGTGTGGGGTTTCACCTAGGACACCAAGCTGGGTCAACAGAGGGCTATTGGTGTCCCGCCCGGACCCCTACAGACATAACATAACGGGTCATTTCATTCCCACCCAACAGGGGTGGTCGGGTTCCCATAGATGGCCGCACCATCTCTTGGGACAGACGAGGGGAGTGTTTGGGAGGTTGACAGTTATAGGTGAAGGGTGGTGGTGAATTGTAAAAGATTGAGAAAGAGAAATGGTATGACCTCTTGGCTATGATTAAAGTTTTGAAATTTAGAAATTTGAGAAAAAAAATCTTTTTGTGTTTAGTAACTTGTGGAGTTTGATGTTTTGGAATTTTGAGATTTTTTAAAATTTATTAGGTTTGTAAGTTGGAAATTTAGAAAATGTTGTGATTTTATAATTTTGAGAGTTTGGGAATTTATGTAATTTTGAAATTGTTGTAATATTCTTTTGTTATGAATGTAAGGGAAGAAATGGATGATGACATATTAATGAGATGGGAGTAATTGATGATGTTTGTGGAGATGAGAAGCAGGCGGTGCTGTAAAAGAGAGAGAAAGAGGAGAAAAGAATAGTATATATGAGATGAGCTGATCGTTTGAATTCGATAATACTTGAAAGATGGATGGGGTGATGCTATGTGATGAGATGATGTGTCTTAGGTGGAGTGTAAGAGATGAAAATGAGTAGTTGTTGTTCTTATTATTTTGTAACGAATGCAATGGACGAAATGGATGATGATCTATTATGAGTTGGGAGTAATGGATGATGTTTGTAGAGATAAGAAGGAGGGCGGTGCTGTAGAAGAGAGAGAAAGAAAAGAAAGAATAGTATATGAGATGAGATGATCGCTTGAATTCGATGATACTTGTAAGATGGATGATATGTGATGAGATGATGTGATTGAGAAGGAGTGTCTTTTTATTTTATTATTTTTTATTTTATTTTTTAAGATAAGGATGTGAGATGGAGCGATGATTGAGAGATGGGTGATGTTTTGACGTGTGATGAGATGACGTGGAGTGGATTAAATGTGAAGGAATGATGGGGTGACGAGAGTGGGGGATGAAGTAGAAGGTGAGAGACTGACGTATGATTGAGTTTAGAAGGGGGGGGGGAGGGGAGGTGATTGATAATGATAATGTGTTTGGTGAATTTGTAAGTAAGCGTGGACGTGATGATGGTGAGAGTGGGTGATGTTGAGTTCTATATGGGACTCTTAGTCCGGGGCAGGGGTGAGGCTTTTCAGATGAATTAGACCTAGTTTGCTGTAAACAGGGTTGCGTAAGTGAAGTTCCTCAAGTTGCCTTACGATAGGGTTTTGGGTTCGTCTAGCGCGCTTCAGGTAGCGGAGCCGATGAAGGTGGATGTACGTTGTAACTAGGGGTAAGGGCATTAGTCGGTAGAGGTCCTCACTAGGGTGTAGTGGGAAGAGGCGACGGGCTATGCGGCATTCCATAGTTATTAGTGGACGGAAGTAACTGGCGGCGCAGCCGACCCAGACCACATGACCATATGTGATGTAGGAGCGGATGAGGGACTCGTACGTATAGAACAACGTGGAGGCATGTACCATGTAGTCTCCAAGAGGTGCCTATCAGCCGGGTGATGAGGAGAGAGCGCTTCTGGGCTGATGCCATGAGAGCACTGAGATCTGGACGGAAGGTTACATGTTCATCGAAGGTGATGCCCAGTTGGTGTAGTGATGGTGAGGTGCGGAGGCGGTGGTCGTGGATGTGAAGGGTGACGTAGTTGGGGTTACGGGAAGCCGAATTGGCGTGTCGACGGGGGCGGAAGTGTACGGCTTTTGTCATGTCCGTGTTCAGGTTGAGATGCCAGCGATCGCACCAGGCAGTGAAGCTGTCTAGGAACGGTTGTACCAGTCTGTTCATGGGAGCGAGGATTACGGTGTCGTCCGCGAACTGGAGGAGATGGAGGGGACCTAGAGGCTGGGGGATATCTCCGACAAAAAGGATGTAGAGGAGAGGGGATAGCACTGACCCTTGGGGTACTCCTTGGGTTAGAGAGAAGGAGCGTGAGGGAATGCGGTTTATAGAAATGCGGACGGTGCGGGGACTGAGGAAGTTGCGAATGAGGCGGATGAAATTAAGGGGAGGTAAAGTAAAGTAAAGTTCGAGAAGGAGAGCTGAGTGCCAGACAGTGTCGAAAGCACTCTGGAAATCGAAGGCGAGGAGGAGGGTGGAACGGAAGCGGTTCATGTTATCTGCTGTGAGGTTGATGAGGCGGAGTAGTTGGTCGTGGATGGAGAGGACAGGCCGGAAGCCACATTGAGAGAGGGGGAGTAGCTGATGTTGGGAGAGATAAAGGTAGGTGCGCCGGACTAAGATTTTTTCGAATAATTTGGAAAGGACGGCTGTTAGGCAGATGGGGCGATTGGAGGAGGGGTCGGAGATGAATTTATTAAGTTTGGGGAAGAGAAGCATTGTGGCAGCGTGCTATGCTGTTGGGTAGAATCCGGTTTTGAGGAGGTAGGTATAGAGAGTGGCTAGGAGCTGGAAGAAAAATAGGGGTGCCTCTTTGATATGGAGGTAGCGGAGTTAATCGGGGCCGGGGGCGGTATTTTGGGTTCGGGATAGAGCGAGGTGAATGTCGACGGGGGTGACGGGGTCGTTTATAGGGTGTGGGACGTAGGGATGTTGATGATTAGGCTGTAGGTAAGGGCGGTCGGGGATGGAGTTTATGACATCATCATCGGTGTTATCGAAGTTGAGGTCGAAATTACCATTGAAGACCCATTCGAAGCGCCGGGAAAAAATCTCCAGCTTGGAGAGTAGGTCTGGTGGGGCGGAGCCTCGGTGGATGATGGGATAGATGGGTGTGGAGGATCGACCGGTTAGGGTGTTAAGGCGATTCCAGAAAGGGCCGAGGGAGGAGCGTTGATTTTGGAGTGAGTTGCATAGTGAGTCCCAGTTGCGGCGGTGGAAGGCGCGGATGTAGGAGTGCACCTGACGGAGAGTTTGAAGACGGAGGGTGAGGAAATATTGATTGCGGTATCGTTTAAAGTGGGCTAGGTATCTATGGGAGGGCCGGAGGAGAGGGAGAGCTTTGGGGGGTAGTGGGGGGCGGGAGGGTGAGTACAGGGTGATGGGGATGTGGGTGGATGAGGCAGCTGTTAATGAAGATTCCAAGACCTGGGTGTATGTATTGACCGAAACCACCGAGTTGAGACTTGGGAGGGGAGGAGTTAGAGAGATGGTGATATGGTCTATATATGCGGGCCAGTTTGCCTTTTCAAATTTATGGCGGAGAATCGGCGGTGTAGGGGTGACGGGGTGGATCGAGATGGGTTGGTGACGAGAACGGGGAGATGATCGATTCCTATGCTGAGGTGGACGTCCACAGTTAAGAGGTGAGCGAGGCGATTGTGTGCGATGATTGCTTCCGGTGTGGTGTTGGAGATAGGGCGAGTGTGCTTTGGGATGGCAACAAGTGTGGAGTTGATTGTTTGCAGAAAGATGTGAAAGTCAGCCAGTTCCGTTGCCGACCGGGAATGCATATTTAGATCGGCAAGTACGAGCAAATGTGGAAAGGTGGTATGGAGATGAGTTAAGAACTCTCGGGGGAAAGGATTGCGGGAACGGGTGTATATGGTTGCGACATGAAGTACGCAGGAAGAGAAGTATAGGGTTGCGATGAGGCTCTCCAGGAAGGAGAGAGGAGGAGGAGGGGTATTTGGATTCGAATGGGGATGCGGCTTTTATGCGAGATGGCGACGCCACCGTGCCAAATGTCACGGGGGTGGTCCGCTCTGTGGATTGTGTATCCGGGGAGGCTGGCTGACTGGTGGGGGCGAAGGAATGTTTTATTTAGTTGAACGGCATCTGCAGAATGTGTGGCTATGGTGTATTTAATTAGAGGGTGCTTCTTATGGAAAGAACAGACGTTCCTGTAGAGTAGTGATATGGTATTCGGTGGCCCAGTGACGATGGTCTTAATTGCCATGTTGTGTTGTTGTTAGAGGGGAGAAGGTGAAGTGTGTAAGGGGGCCGGCGTAAGAGGGTAAGAAGCGAATGTCGAAAATTTGAAGTCAGCTTGTTGTAATTGAGTTAGGTCTAGTGGCCGTTGGAACGTCATCAGATTTTGAAGGGAGAAGGTCAGAAAGCGAAGAAGGTTTTCGACTGTAAGAGGAGGGAACTGAGTGTTGGTAGATTCTGTTGATGGATCGATGTTCTTGACTGGGGCAACAAGCTCTGGATGGTCTGGAGGGGGCTGGCTTCCCCCTTGCACTTGTACGAGAGTGTTGGGTCGTTACCAGCACACTGGTGACATCGAGGGGGCTGGGCCAGGTTTGGGCACTGCTGTAGTGGATGGTCTGGTTGAGAGCAGTGTGGACAGATGCGGGGTGCCCGGCACTGGTCGGTAGCGTGAAGATTATAAGCTAGGCATCGATTGCATCGGAGTGCCATGGGGGCTTTAGACGGTTCCTCGCGATGGTGGTAACGAAAGATGTAGACGCCAAGTTGAAGCATGTGGTCTACCTCAGCCTGGGTGGCCAGAAGGATCCGGACCATCCAGGTGAGTCCAGTGGCGCATTTGATGTGAAATGCCTTTTTCACTTGGACCTGATCGCGTAGAAGTTGAGAGATGACCACTTCTTCTGGCACCGCGGGGTCGACACCCCGGATGACGCAGGAGAATAGTGGTGAACGGGGAAGAGGGGGAGCTGAGGTGGGGGTTTGGCGGGGGGTGAGGGCACCGATTGTCACAGCAGGTCTAAGACGGGCAGTTGCATTGGAGTCATCTAGGGTGGTGGCTAAAATATGGTCGACGGTCTTTAATATTACTCCGTTTGATACGGAGACAGGAGGAATTGTAGTGTGGGAGGGATGAGTGTCTCCAAGGCAACCTACATTTATTGTCGGGAGAGGTGCTGGAGACCAGAGATGAGGAAGGAGTGTTTTGTGGGAGGTTGGGCTACCTTGGCTGCATAGGAGATGGAGGGAGTGGGTCGTCTCCTCCAGGAAGGGTAGAGTCCCCGATGGGGGAGGAAGGGGCAGCAGATCAAAGATGGAGGGGATGGAGTTTGTATTTGGTGTGGAGTCCAGTGAGGAAATAGTGGGATTGCCCCCTTCCTCCAACCCCTCATGGACGCGTAAACGGGCGCGGTGAACTACCTCATAATTCTTCGAAGATGAAATTCATTCCCGCTATGATTGAAACTGTTTTCGATATTGAAGTGAGAGTGGAGATGACCGAGTATATATGCAACAGGGAACACTACAATGAGAGTAAGGAAAGATCTACGGTAACCAGCTAACAGCAACTACATGTATGGAGAGATCGGGAGTAACTTGAAATTACTCAAAACTAAACTAAATTCAACAATAAAACCGATAAAAAATACTCTCGACGAAACCCCACTTCCAAATGACTTCAAAAACATCAAGAAGCAAAAGCAAGAAAGAAGAAGATGGTTTGAACAAGGCTAGACCCAGTTCACGATCCCAGTTCGTTTCCAGAATTGGGGCAACGTGAGGGCGATGCCAGTTCGAGTCCAGAACGAGACAGCGAAGACGCAATTCAGATGGCTGGAGAGAACGAGGCGATACCTGTGGAAGACATCAGAACGAGTCCCGGTATATCATTCTGATATATTTATGCTATCTGCTGTTGAAGACATCGAAAGGTAGATCAGAATCCTTTATTTAAAAATTTGTAGTGTATTTAGAATATCCATGAGAAACCTTTTTCAATGATTTTATTAATTTTGTCGATTTGAATATTTAATATTTGGACTTCGTAACTATTTTGATGATGATGATGATGATGATGATAATTGATTTTAAGGGGCCTAACATCTAGGTTATCGGCCCCTAATGGTTTGGGTTATTTATTTATTTATTTATTTATTTATCGTATGGCTTTTAGTGCCGGGAGTGTCCGAGGACATGTTTGGGTGATAGTGAAAGATGAGATGAGAATGAAAAACCATAACTAATACTAACTTCAGGCTTATATACTAGAAGGAGAAATGGGAAACAAATAAAGGTTAAGGCAAATAAAGGACAGGGAAGAAAAGAAATGCCCTCAACCCCCGAAAAAAGCAGATTGAGGGACTTGGAAGCAAGGAGAGCCATGAAAGGCAGGTGGGAAAGGGAAAGAGAAGAGGGCCCGCCCCTAAGTCAGTGAAAACAGGGGAATAAACGGACCCAGCTCTGGAATTCCCTGGGTCGCCAACTCCCGAACTCACCAGCCGTGAGTACCTGGGGGTGTAGCAATATCCAGGGTGCACCAGAAGTGGTGGGGCCTCCTTGAGGGCCTTGAGCAGAAGGCAGGAGATAACATGAAAAGAATAAGAAGGCTGACCCCTCGCAGAAGGAGGGTATCAGGAAAGTTGAGACAAGGGCCAATTAAGGCGGGGAAGGAAGAGACTCCCTAGGCCTCGGATACCCTAATACCGTCGGGGTTGGAAGAGAACAAGTGTTGACCAAGAGAGGTCGGCAGGAAAGAAGACGGAGAGGAGCCGGCACAAGTAAGTGGAAGTAATGCCGGACTCAGCTGGGGTCCCGTGATCTCCAACCTACGTCTCACTAGACGTGAGCTTCTGGGGGGGGGGGGATATTTTGAATTTAGATTTGATTTTTAATCTTCGACGAGCGAGATTTTATTGTAGTGGATTTTATCGTAAATTTAGTTTTTGAGTGCGATTAAATATTTCGTTAATATTTTGATAGGAGATGTGCGTAACTCGACCGTGTTTTGTAGGACATTGGAATAAGATCATTAGTCATTTTAAAAGGAGTGTGCAAGACTTGATTTTATATTGGTTCTTATTGGAACATTTAAGTAATGTGAGATAGACATTGTATAACAGGACAACATTATGATTGCCAATATTAAACGGAAATAATTGAGATTTCTTGATTATCAGACGATAACAGCTGATCACTGAATATTACGCAGAAGTCAGTTAGAAATGTGACAGAGACTCAATAAAAGTCTTGTTAAATACTAAAACGATTTGTAAGGACCATATTTATTCAAATGGAACATTTAAAGTATTTTGAGCGAAAATGCAGATTGTATTAGAATGTGGAGAGAGAATTTAAGCATTGTTGATTGCAACAATTATGAACGACAAGCAGGGAGGTCAGAAATATATTATTACTAGCAGTAGTACCCGGCTTCGCCCGGTGGAATGATGATAATATTTCAGTCTCCTTAACACTCAACGTCATAAATTATATTTATTTATGTATTCATTTCTTACATTATCAAACCCAGTGACAATGTTTATACTTAAGTCACTATGGGAAGGCTCTGTAATATAATGATAATTCTCGTGATATTTGTCTTCAGTCCGAGTCGAGATATGTCGTTAGCGGTCCTAGAATTCGTGACATCTCAGTCGTAGAAGACTATATGTGGTGGTGATTAGAAATATAATGGACTTAAAATCTAGGTCATTTGCCCCCAATGACGTTGAGGGCGTAACATCTAGGTAATTTGCCCTACTGATCAGGATGATATTGAAAATTACTACATAACTGACATGAAACTTAGAAAATAAAAAAAAGTAATTTTTAGGACTCACATTTCGGGAAAGACTTGATTATTTTTTGCCAAAGAGCTCCCACTTAGATCGCTATCTGGTTAAAAGTTTCGTCTTGTTAAGGTTTAGACTGTACGATAAATGTCTGAAGCAATTCCTCCAAGAGAAGCTTCCAGATTTCTCAGTCGATATATCGTTAACGTTCCTGAGCATCCAGTTGTCTTTTCTTCTGACGCAAAACATCTTCTACATAGTGATGATGAACATAGAAGCGTCTACTGGCACATATAACTTATCAACGAATGGGAAAAATTGATACTTTAAAGGAATGAAAGGAATAAAATAGAAAAGAGATGTACGATATACCATAACACTCGCTGTGAATTTTCTACGTGACCGCCTTACATGTTTCGGTACAGGTTCTCAAGAAGAGGAACCAGATCAATGGCATAAATGAATACAGTAACAGTAGATTAAATAGTATCCTAGACAGATGACACGCAAAGTAACACGGCCTAATATACGATGTAATGGTTGAACTTCAGAGAAATGTTTCATCTCACTTCGCAGTTGTTATTTAATAAATACTAACATGTTTGTAGCAAACATTGAAATTAATGGAGTGCGTTAGGATAAACGATATTCCATGTTTTTCCCTCTGGTGTATAAATAAATAAATGTTTAGGTGTGCCCACTCTTGAGCAAGCTACGTATAACTGATCATGAGAGAAGCATGGACTTTCCAGATTAAGGCCTGCTAGCCTGAGTGACTGTCCTTGGGCCTTGTTTATGGTAATTGCAAATGCAAGACGTGCAGGGAATTGCATTAGCTTGAAATCAAAAGGCATATCAGTAGGGATCAAAGGAATTCGGGGAATGAAGATATCTTCTCCTTTGGCATGGCCTGTCAATACGACTACTACTGAACGGGTATATCAAACTTACAAACTAATGGAAATACACATTTTAAAAATCGCAGGCGATGAAGACTGTGGTGTTACTTAGTAGTATAATGGACGTAACATCTAGGTCACTTGCCCTTTTGATGAGGATGGTAATGAAAACTACTGTTGAATTGACACGACAAACTTGCAAACTACCGTGGTAGAAATAAATATTTCAAAATTCACAGGCGATGAAGCGTTATTGTGTGTGGTGATTAGTGGTATAATGGGCGTAACATCTAGGTCATTTGCCCTTATGATAATAATAAGGTAATGAAAAATGACTACTAAACGAACATGGTGTAATTTTAAATCTGATATAGGTAATTCAGATTTCTACCTTCGATGTCTTCCAATGTCTGAACGTTATTTTCTGGCTTAGGCCTATACTCGATGCGTGTAGTGAAAGAGCTTATCGAGTACTGCTCGGGTCCAAGCTGCACGAACCTGAGAATATCGCAGATGATGACGATATATTATGATGACAGACGTTCGGGTGGGGGGTTCCCGGTCCTATTCACAGTGACCGGTGAATCACTCATTCTTTCGTAACACTACAGTGGTTTGAGCAAAGACGCAATATTGTTTTAGATCCCTTATTTGGGGGTGGATCTAAAAGGGAGAGTTGTTGTACTAATTTATAAAGTGGTGCCTAAAAGGGTAGCTTCCCTTGTCAGGGTAAGCTGACCAGTGTAGAGTGTTGTGGTGTGCTAGGAACTAGGGGGCGTTCCTATGAATAATGTAATAGTGTTTGGAGGGATGGGACCCACTGCAAAGGGTCGTTGTGCTGGTCGCTCAGCTGACTGCTTATTATGTAATCGAATCTGCTTGTATCAGCCGAGTGGCACGCGCTGCTTGTTGGCAGCCGAGCCGGCTAGAGAAACGCAAAGGTACCTGAGTTAGCGCTAATGGCTTACCGTCTGTCACGTCTTTACGTGACGGGAATAAGGAAGGGCGTTGGGATGTGACGAGGCGTATAACAGTAATGCTAGTGTAGAGTGTGGACCAAGTGTTTTATTGGTCTGTGATTCTTTGTGTGAGTCCCTTGTAGGGAATGAAATTACGTTCACAATGTGTACAAGTGGTGTGTTACGGGTTACAAAAATAGGAACTCTGAACACGATTGACTGACTCACCTCGGTTGACACCAGCGTAGCCTCCGGCTGTCTCGATGAAGCACTGACAATGAAGAGATCCTTTGACCTCATTAGGACGCCTTCTTATACCTTTTGACGTCCTGCTGTCAGCATTGTGTTGGCATGCTGCCCCAGTTAGTACTATGTCGCTGAGTGTAATGATTACGTAAGGCTTGAGCTGCTTTATGGAGTAGCAAGCTGTCCTTACAGTATTAATGGATGTTGCCCCGGCTTTCCAAGGGTTGCCATTTTAGGGGATTTAGCCAGATGTTGGGGGGGATGGTCTCCAAGGGGTGCATACCCCTGGGATGCTGTACAAGAGTCTTCCTTCATTTGTTCGCGTCCTCGCGAACGGGAACGGAACTGGAGGTTGGGGCGTTGACGTAGTGGTCCTTGAAATCCCCTCGTATCTCCTGGTGGCGTCGTATCGAAGTGTGGGTGTGAGGTGAGCCCGTGTTCAGAGGGGAGGGTTATGGGATTTACATATATATGTATACATTGACATTGTGAAAAAACAAACAAAAAAAAATTGACATTTGCGAAAGATTTGATTAACATTGGGAAAAAATTGACATTTTGAGAAAAATTGAACATTAAAATAAATTCGACATGTAAAAAAAAATTGCCCTTGCATTTGCTGGCATATTGCTAGTTTAAAAAAAAAACATGGTTTCTGATGGTGATGTGTTACATATTTGTGCAGGGAGGAAAAACCCAGGGCCGAACGGATGATTGCGTCGTCCGCCCCATCTTAGGGAAAAAATGCTCCCTGCAATAAGAAAGATAGAAGAAAATAGAAAAATGGGTGTTCCAGGGTATAATTTAAGGGAAATATTCAAAAGTATTTATTTGTGTGGGAAAAACGGAACACCCTGACAAATGGGGAAGTTAGAAGAAGGAAAAATGAAAGAAAACAAATCATACACATGATGGACATTGGCATCTTGGTGAACAAACAAAAATATATATAGTGTATAATTGTATAAAGTTTATCCTGAAAAATTATAAATTACAATGACCTTATGTCTAGTGGAAAAATTGTATAAAGTTTATCCTGAAAAATTATAAATTACAATGACCTTATGTCTAGTGGAATAATGGTATACAGTTTATCCTGAAAAATTATAATTTACAATGACCTTATGTCTACTTAATCGCGCTAATCCCTTATAATTATAGTTTTTGTGAGGTACCTCGCGTGCACGCTACCCGTCTGTACGTACTCTTGCCGTCTCACGGCTGATTCTGTACGGCCACTTCTTGGTACGGTATAGTGGTCGTACCGCTTGCATGTATGCTTAATACCTAACCTGTGAAGCATCCTCTGTGGGTGAATGCTTTCACACTTGACAATGAGAGTCACTGCCACAAATCGGTTGCGCCCTCATTGTCGTAATCTGCGTCGCATTTTGACGCTTTATGTGTTTATATTTTAGTTGATCTGCCAGTAAGCCTGGTACCCCACAGGCACCAGTCCTGCTGTGCAGATTTATTTTAGAGTGTGTAGCTGAAAAAGAAAAATGTGGTGAGTGTTTGCGAGTGTGTCGGGATTAGTGCAAGTTGAAAAATAAAAAAAAATAGTACACATCATGGCATGCTGTAAATAATATGCCACTGCTATATGGTAGTGAAATTCCTGTCACCAGTTTTCTGTATCTGGTGACGATGCCTGTGAAAAAAAATGGCGAGGTTTAGAAAAAAACATATTAGTACTGGTTGAAGCTCTTCTTTCACTGAAAAAAAATAGCATGATTAATGTTACTTAGCTGCAAGGCCGGGCTTACCCTATACGGTGCCGTAATGCCGTAAATAATATGTAGTTAGTCTTACCCCGGTAGCGGAATTGTGGTTACCGGGTGCCGATATATTCCACTTTGATTATGCCTATTTTAACCTAGTTTATCCTAAGTATTGTCGGGCTTACCTCGGTAACGGATTTATAGTCACCGAGTGCCGATCGGCGTTACTTAATACTATCTAACTTAATTATGGTCTAATAATAAAAAAAAAGACTATTACTAAGCCGAGAGGGTTGCCTTAATCTATTGCCGAAATGTGCTGCGCCATACCTGGCAACAGCGGTGAATAAATTTGCTTAATCCTAGGTTGCGTGTCAAATGCAACCGCCTTACAACTAAATTTGGCCTAGGACGATCGCCTGGGGCAATTAAATCCCCAGATCACCACCCGCACGAGCCCCAGAAACACCGGTTGTCTCTAGGGTCGCTAGATTCCGTCCCCTTAACTCTAGGTGTCGACGTCTATTACTAGGACTAATCTATGCGCAGGCGCTTACGGTGCCACTAAGCTAGCCGTTTCGCCCGCTGTAACTTCCTTGTTCATGACCGTTTGCCGTTCCGATTTAACGTAGTTGAGCCGCCCACTTGGCTCCTGTGAGGGGCGCGCAATGCCCCTCTCTTAATGCCCTCTGGTTGCCCGTTGCGTCGCCATTTATGTGGGCATTGGACAGTGTGGTCCAATGGCATAATATTGTCTTCGCCTTAATCGGCCGTCGCAATCTGCTTTTCGCAGTGATATTTGCCTCTATGGGCCGCCGTAGTATGCATTTTCGCATTGATATATAAATTTGCCTCTATGGGCCGCCGTAGTATGCTTTTTCGCATTGATATATGAATTTGCCTCTATGGGCCGCAGTGTGTTTTGCTCCAACGCACAGGAGTTTTGCTTCCCGCTATGGAAGCCGTGCCTACTTAAATTTAAACTTAACTAGAAGTCTAGTCATAATGGGGTCGTCTCTAGGGATAGCTCCCGAGGCCGGCGCGGAGTGAGCTATTTCTCCCGCCATTCTCAGAAAGTCTCCCTGCAGGTCTTGGCTTCGACGACCGTGGCACAAAGTGGGTGTAGCATCCCTTCCTCCCAGGGGCGGTTTATGCGCACCTAGGATTCCAGAGCTTGCCCGACCAGGCCGCGAATGCTTTGACCTTACGTAGTTCGTCTGTTTGGTCTAGTCGTCAGTTAAGTGAGGTCGCTGCGCTGTCGAGCCAACTGGGGAAGGGTCCACATCGCCTTCCCCAGCTCTCAAAGTGTGGTTCTCCCGCCCTTCGGCTTACACCGTTGTCAACCATCAGTTCGTATCAGATTCCTTTGTAAGAGAAAAAAAAAATGTGTCGTAACCTGTGTGAATGGTTCAATCTCCGTGTAAAATGTAAAATATTTCCAGTGTAGCGGGGTTGTAGATCTTCTAAGTACATAGGCTACTTCTGGCCTACCATCGCTACGTCAGCTTCCCAGCAACAATGCTTTCTTTACCTTAATGGAGGTGTTAGTAGGGTCTGTAATGTCAGGTACCCTGTTATTAGGATTTGGGGGTAATTATTTGTTGAGTGGGCTTAAAGCATGGTAGGAAGGGTTTGCGCACCTTTGGGTTCCATGTTAGTGGTGGCCTAGAAACCGGTGATGCCACTGGGATGCTTCTATAGTGAGTGGAGTGGGGAGGTAATTCCCGGGATTGCAAAAATACGAAAATTCATGCAGGTTTGATATTAAAATCCCTGGTAATTGGATGGGATACTCATGCATGTGTCTGGATATGAAGTTTCTGCCTTCATGTACGGATAGGTGTAGGATGGGGCATAATACCATATGTTCCTTTCATGCGGGAGTGTTTAAGTACTAAAGAATGGTTAGTATATATCTATGGCCTCCTCTCTCATTTGGAGAGGCGCATTATGCTTCTTTAATGTTTGCTGACACACCCCTAATACTCAGGTGTTAGCATCGTGACGCAAGGCGTAGCATGCCTGCTTTTTAGGCGCATGAAGTCCATCAACCCCTGTGTGTATTTTGTAATGTAGTGTAGCTGTTTTTGGTCGTGTAGATGTGGTTGCGTTGTTTATGTTGGTCGTGAGAAGGTTATGGGAAGGGAGTAAGGTGGTACGCTGGTAGCCTGTTCTCCTGTCGTCCTCCCTTGGTCCATGTTGACTTTCTATCCGCGCCTTGGGATAGTAGAGCTGCATGACCTAATCTGGTCGGCCATTTGCAGTGTAGATGCGGCCAGTGGTCGTAGTACGATAGGCCATGTCCTAGTCGCCTGGAATGATTTATTTCGGGAATAGAATCGCGAAAAGAAGTTATTAAGGGGAGGTCCTGTTTCCTCAAAGTCCCTATGTTCGCTCCTAATTGGTGGGCGCGTGTGTGTGTGTGACTACGTTCCGCTACACCACGCGGACGGTTGGTCTGTTATAAGGCTAAGTCCTACTGTGTATGTTGTGTATGGGCGGGAAGCGCCCGTGGCCTTTCAACGTCTTTGCGAACGTGCCCTTATAGGCCCAAGATTAGTTCCGCTGTGTCACGTCTTGTCCATTGCCAAATGTTTTTGCAGTGTGGAAAAAAAAATGTATGGTGTTATAATAGTTATGTGTGTGTAATTTCACGGTCACGGGCGATACGCAATAGTGTCTCGTCACCGCAGTATTGCAGTGCGAATAGTCTGCAGTCAGCAATAGGTATGTGTAATACCAGACTGGGAAGTTACTGTTTGTCATCCGCTGGTATGTGCCTTTTTGCACGAATGCAAGTGTGGTCATTGTTTTGGATTCCTAGCGGCTTAATGTAGCAATTCGCCCTAGTTAGGTAATGACGTCGTGTGGCCATTGTTCCCTAAGACCTGTGTCTTGCGAAATTTACCTACCTGTGTTTGTGAAATGTATTCCTCTATGCCTGGTGTAATTCGAAATTTTATGTCTGGTTTTTGGTGGGAGGAAATGTAGTATTCCCTGTTCATGCACTTGTATGGGCCAATTTCAGTATGATTGGACGCCTGAATAGCTGTTCTCCTTTGTGTCTAACTTTTTACTGGAACTCAGACCCGTGACCTTATGTCATTCTCTGTGTTTTATGTTTGCGTTGTGTGACAGGGCTTGGGGCTTTCCCAGTGTGGTTTTTGCTTGTGTTCCGTGTACCAAAAATACCATTGGATAGTTAGTTTTTGGTACGCGTGTGGTGTGTGGTCATGGGTTCGAATCCGGTTGTCTGTAAAGGCTTGGTGTGATCATTTTCGTGCCGCATATGATATGGCATGTTCCCGTGGATGTGCAATGCGCATATGAAAGCATGCATACCTGTGTAGAGTTTGTATGTTTTTGATTTCCCCTTGTAGTGTAATTTTGGAAGATATAGGGTCTCTAAATCGGGCGTGAATGATGCCGTGCGCTCTGCTCTGAGAGCTGTTGTCTGTAAGCGTACAGGTTATCATTGAGGCCTGCGTTCTTGCTGAGTATGGCGGTATCGGCTTACAATGTCTTGCGCGTACGCCCGCTACTTGTCTTGATAATGCTGTGTGTCCGGCACATGTGTTTTCAATCGCTTACTCTCTGTGACTGTGATGAGGGCTTTTCGCATTGTGACAGAAAAGAGGGGAATTTGTGGTTTAACGTGACCGTATCTGGAGATCATGAGCCACGGGATATCCGTTTTACTTGGAATCCAAACCACAGGCCATGGCATTTCACTTCGGAGATCCCATATGCGTTGTACGCGAGTGTGTCTGGTCCGCTAGTCGCGTGTTTGGTGACCAGATGCCAGAGGCGATTGTATTGTTATTCGTTTATGACCCGCTGTTAGTGGGACTGTCCCAATTTGTCTTAGCTTTCCCATTATTCTATTCTAGAACTGAATACCTACTCAACCTTATATTCCTGGTATTCAGAAGGTTGCGGGTTTGGAGACCGCCTTTTACCCAGAGTAATTGTTTCCGGCACCATGAAGGTTGTGTCTCCGGGACAGTTCTGGTGAGTGTTAGGATCGTATCCCGGTTCGGTCAGTGGGCTATTTCTTGGCTTTCTTCCCACGTCTGCCAACGGGACCGTTTCCTTTTCTCTTAGCTGTGTGCCCGCCTTTACGTGTAGGTGTGTGAGCTTTACGTGTGTGATATGCCTTCATCCGGCGGGCGTGAATAGTGTCCTTTATGAGTTTCCTCCCATGGCGCACGTTCACTATATAATTTAGGTCAGATACCTTCCTGCAGACTTTGAAGGGACCTGCCCATCGTGGCAGGAGGAATTCGGACACGTTCTTCTTACGGGCATGACTGGAGACCATGACCAATTGCCCGGGTGTGTATTCCACGGTCTTTCTATTCCGATCGTACCGCTCTTTTTGCTTTCTCTGGGCCTCGGCTATGTTTTTCCTAGCGTCCATGCGGGCTATCTGCAAATGCTCTAGCCGAGCCGCATTGTCTGTGTGGGCGTCCTGTGGGATACATATATTGTCTATGGGACTTCTGGGTGTGTATCCGTGCAGTAGGAAGTGTGGAGAGTGTTTCGTAGCCGTAGATACAGAGGTATTATAACTAAAAGTAATACTTTGCAGGTATTCGTCCCAGTCTGTTCCTGCGTCCTCTGTAAATTTAGCCAGCGCTATTCCAAGTATTTTGTTCATACTCTCCGTGAGTCCGTTGGTTTGCGGGGAAAAACTCGTGGTAGTGTATGCCTTAATCCTGAGTATCTCCAGAAACTGTTGGAGCACTCTCGAGGTGAAAATAGTACCTCTGTCGGATAATAAGGTTTGGAATAGGCCATATCGTGTAATTATGTCAAATAGAAATTCGGCTATGCTGTTCGTGTCTGCTTTGGGAACAGCCTTTGTAATCATGTATCGTGTGAGATACTCGGTGGCCACCAGGATATATTTATTACCTTTCTGACTTGTTGTAATGGGGCCTTTCACATCTATTCCGACTCTGTGAAATAACTCTCCCACGGGAATTGGGTTGAGTAGTCCATGAGGCTTGCCAGGTCTTGTTTTGAATCGTTGGCAGGTGTGACATGTCTTGACAAAGGTATCTATGTCGGCCTTCATGTTTACCCAATAGTACTTGTCACGGATTCTAAGGTAAGTTTTATGCGTACCTAAGTGTGCCCCTGCCAGTGGGCTATTGTGGTGTCCGCTCATGATATTTTCTCTCAATGATTCCGGAACCGCTATAGGTGCGCTATCGTGCATGGCTGTGGGCTTAAATTTCAGTACCCCGTCTTTGTCTAGAAAAAATCGCCTAGACATCCGTGCTGTCTTGGAGTCCACCTTATCCAAGTTTTCTAGTGCCAATAGAATCTGTTTCAAGTGTGGATCACTTTCTTGCTCCTGTTTGATGTCAACCACCGTCAGGGCAAAGGTGGGCATATCGTCCCAGTCGTGGTCCTTACTGTCATCCGGGGGATCGGCTACTGGCAGCCTAGACAACCCATCTGCGTCTAGGTGTGTAGCGCCTTTCATGTGTTTGACCACGAAATCATATTCATACAGGCGGAATATAAACCTGTTGAGGCGCGAATTTGGGTTTTTAAATTTGTCCCAAAAAAGCAAGCTCGCGTGGTCAGTCACTACCGTGAACTTGATACCATAGAGGTATACTCTAAAATAGTTCACTCCCCACGAAAATGCCAGCATTTCCCGCTCTGTGGCAGAGTATCTAGTCTCAACGGCCGTTAGCTTCCTACTAGCGTAGGCGACGGGCCGTTTGCGCCCTTCGGCGTCTTCCTGCAATAGGGCTGCTCCCAACCCATACAGGCTGGCATCCACGTGTAAAAATGTGGGCCTATCACTATGGAAGTGTTGCAGCAATGGTGGTGAGGTCAACAGTTGCTTCAGTGTGTTGAAGGCATCTATGTGTTCCTGCGTGATGCTGAAGGGCGTTTTTTCCCGTGTGAGCTCAGTTAGGGGATGGGCGATGTGTGCAAACCTATAGATATACTTGCGATAGTACGAAGCCAAGCCAATAAAACTGCGCAATTGTTTCAAATTTGTGGGCATTGGGATGCCCGTTATTGCGTCAGTCTTGGCTGGGTCGGGAATAATGCCCTCCCGGTTGACAATATGGCTCAATATGTTAATTTGCTGTCTGGCAAATTGACATTTCGCAGGTTTAAGCCTTAGTTTAGCTTCTCTGATCCTTGCGAAAGCCTCCTCCAAATGTACGATGTGTTCGTCAAAAGTGTTGGAGAAGACCGTTATGTCATCCACGTACACCAATACGGAACGCCATTTAAGCCCTGAAAATGTCTTATCCACTAGCTTTTGGAAGGTTTGGCTGGCGTTACGGAGACCCATCGGTAAACGGGTGTAGGTAAATAGTCCGTTCTCTGTAACGAACGCCAGCTTGTGCCTATCTGGTTCATAGACGGGGATTGAATAGAATCCGCTATAGCAATCCATCGAACTGAACCAGCTAGCTCCACCAAGGGCGTCCAAATAGGTGTCTGCCCTTGGTAGTGGATAACTATCATTTTCGACCAACTTATTGAGCCTCCTGTAGTCAGTACAAAATCGGTGCGATCCGTCCCTCTTTTTGGTCAGCAGAACTGGAGAGGAATAGTTAGAAATAACTGGAACAATGACCCCTGCCTCGAGCATCTCTGAGATCTGGGCCTCGATGGCATGTCTCTCCTTCTGGCTCACTCTGAAGGGAGGCTGGTGTACTGGTCGGTCACTAGTGAGTGTGACGTGGTGTTCAATGAGGTCTGTCACAGCGAGATCCTTCATTGAGTGGGCAAAAATATCTCTGTTGCTCTCCAGGAGCTCCGTGAGCCTTTTATTTTGCTCCGGAGTCAGGTCCTGCCTGTGGTTCTGGTTGGCCGCCTTATCAGTGTGTGTGTTTGTGTATTGGCTGATAGAGTGCAGTGTAGGGGCCTGATGCTCGTGGTTTTCTCGCTCCGCTCGAATCCCATCTCTGTTCCTGGTGTATACCATGGGATGTGTGGTGAGCCTCTGGTCGTGCTTTAAAAGCATCTGACCACTAGCGAAATTTATGCTAGCCTCATATCTAGCGAGAAAATCCATACCAATTATGGCTGACGCAGAAAGGTGTTCGATAACGAACATGGGGTGCGTTGTGGCA
This sequence comes from Meconema thalassinum, assembly GCA_946902985.2. Classification (NCBI taxonomy): domain Eukaryota; kingdom Metazoa; phylum Arthropoda; class Insecta; order Orthoptera; family Tettigoniidae; genus Meconema; species Meconema thalassinum. Next base: position 152,391,410 of record OX336389.2, read on the forward strand.
AAATGGTCTATCCTAATATGTATGTTTGCCACTCCCATGTTTTCTAACGTCTGAGCATTGGCCGCTACCAGCCGGATGTCCCCCGTGACACCTTGTATTTGCGCCTCGGCAATGTGTCGGCTATTAACACAACTTACGGCTGCCCCAGTATCGATTAGGGCCTGCACTCTGTGGCCATTTATGGTGGCGTGTATCGTGAGGGCCGATACCTGAAATCCGCTGCCCTGCACCGATGTGTTGTGTAAGATGTATGTTGTTGTTGTTGTTGTTGCCGGCGTGACATTTGTGCTGGGAAGGCACGGAGCTGTCCGCTTATCGTACCTGGCACGCTTCGCCTCTAGGCTTACTTCCTGTCCTGAATACTTTGCCCAGGTCAGCAAAGTGCGTTTGCCAAGTACATTGCCAGCTCCTTTAACTGGTCTTGCTGTGAGACTAGGAGTCTGCTGGCGAACGTTTAGTGTATTAATCGTTCCCAGCCTTTGTGTAGTTGTGTTGTTGTTGGTTTCTTCCTCTCGGGAAGGTGTGTCTGCAAATGTGACCCTGAGCTTGCCCTTGTTACCCCGCCTTTTGTTCCAAGCGGTCGCGAGTTCGACTCCTGTTGCTGGCTTCCCCATGCCGAGCGAGCTCGCGTCATGCGCCTGTGTGTGGTCAATTCCCCCCCTGTGTTGTGGTGAAGGGGGTGGGGTTTTCTGTTTGGAGGGTGTGGGCGTGTTCTCGGGCTGTTTGCTCCTGATCGTGAGGGGTGTGTAATGTCCCGCCTTAGGGTTTCCTGTAAAAAGTACGTGTAAGTCCCTAGTAAATCCCGCAGTTGAGAATAGCGGAGGCGAGTGCACACCCGTGTATACATGGATGTTGGCTTTGAGCACTTTGCCGAGAGCGGTTACCTCTACGGCACTACCATAGGTGCCGTCCTTGCCCATGTATTTTCGGTAATCCGCCCCGGTCTGGAATGGGTTCTCCCGCTCGTCCGACACAAAGTCCCGGTACTCTTTCCAGTTGGCCAGGATATGTTTGACCGTTTTCTGTCTGTAGTCCCCATGATAATCCTCGGTATTCCGGATTAGAAAGCTCATGGCCCTAAACAGACAGTTGCCGTCTCCTTGCACGGGGTGTGTTTGGAAACGGTCCGGAGGCGGATCGTCAGCCTGAGTTTTAGCTGGCTGCTTCCTCCCCTTACTCTTACGAGTTTTCTTGGGGGAAGGGCCTTTCTTGTGCTGTGTTGGGGGAGGAACCTCAGCTGCTTCATCAGCTAGCCGAACCTCCCCGTCTAGGCGTTTTTTGAAAATGTGGGTGTACGCCTACCTGTACTGTATGTGCGCTCTCCCTCGGGGTGGCTGCGCCAACTCCCCGTTTGCGGTGTGTAAGTAGGTGTAGGGAGTAATGCCCCCCTGTCTGTCCTGTGGGGTGTTTCATCCCTGAACTCCCTCGGGTATTCGTCTGGGAGGGGGTAGTGTTCTGGGCCCTTCGTGTGTTTGTCCATGTTGTCCCTTCCTCTAGTGGGTTTTCTTCCTTGTCGGTTATTGCCCTGTTGTCCGTTATTCTGTCTCCGCCAGGGTGGGGTGTATGTCTGCTGCTGCTGGGGCGGGTGTTCCCGTCGGTTCCCCTTTTCCCTATATTGGTCAGCTGCATACCCCTGTCTGGTCGAGGGTGGGTTTTCTCGCTGTTCCCAATTTCCCTTGTACTGCGGGGCCGCATAGCCTTGGCTTCGTGGGGGCGGGTTCTCCCGATATTCCCCATTTCCCCTGTACTGCGGGGCTGCATAACCTTGGCTGCGTGGGGGCGGGTTCTCCCGATATTCCCCATTTCCCCTGTACTGCGGGGCTGCATAACCTTGGCTGCGTGGGGGCGGGTTCTCCCGATATTCCCCATTTCCCCTGTACTGCGGGGCAGCATAGCCTTGGCTGCGTGGGGGCGGGTTTTCCCGATATTCCCCATTTCCCCTGTACTGTGGGGCAGCGTAGGACTGTCTATGTGGTGACGGGCTGTTTCGTCGGGGGATGTCGTGGTCGTACTCCTCAGGGTAGTACTCCCGTGTGTACGGAGATGGTGACCGCCTTGAGGGGTATGTCGGCTCTGCGTCCGCGTATGCTATCGGTGAGTACCGCGGAGGGTAGTGTGGCCTATCCTGTGGGGGAGGTGTTGTTGGCCGCTGTGGAGGGTAGTAACTTTCTTCCCTCCCGTAGCGTCTCCTCTCTGTGTACCCCCTGTCGCTCTCAGTATGATAGTGTTCTCGTGTGTCTGCTTGCTCATCCCTTGGCGGTCTCCCGCCCGCTTGGATGGCAGCTATGGTCAGTTTCTCCATCCTGTCCACTAATTCGTCCATTTTTGCGTTAGTGTCGTCTTTCTGATTTTGGAAGTGCAGATCCACGGCTTTTTCCGTAGCCTTTTCCGTGATCTTTCTCCCCTCCTCTATGGTCTTTATGTTATTCAACATATGTTGGACCGTGAGGTTGTTCATTATGCATAGCTTTTCTACTATGGCTGGTCTGAGGCCCTGCATTAACAGCTTGACTTTCTGTTTATTTGTCATTGCTGCATTGTACTTTTCGCACATTATCAATTTAACATTGATGTATGCCTGGGCGCTCTCTTTGGGTCCCTGTGACCTCTGTCTAATCTGGTCATAGAGATCGTCATCGTCTGGTATGAGCTGGAACTCCTCTTTTAAGAGTAAAGCGGTTTCCTCCCATGTGGCAGCTTCTAGTGTGTCCTCATGGAGCTCATACCACGTCATGGCCGCCTTTGTGAGGTAGGCAGGAAGGAGCCGTTTTCTAACTTCCTCGCTCCAACCATTGATCCGGGCCGTTCTATTGAAGGCCTTGAGGTATTCCTCGGGATCCTGGCCTTCCCCCGTGAACTTTGTGGGGTGGATCATGGGGTATTCAGTGTGTCTATTCATCTCGCTTTCAGCTGTGTCCCGTTGACTGTGTGTCGAGGTGTTTGGGCTGTTTGGAGGGGAATTAGCCTCGCTTCCCGTGTAGGACACCTGTGTTACGTTACCAGGTGGCTCGTCACCTGATATGCTTGTACTGATGGATGGTGTATTGTCGTACTGTGTAGATTCGACTATGTGTACGGTTCTGTCTAAATCCTGTTTTACTGTCTCCAAAATAGTGTGGATGTCAAGAACCGCTTCTGTCGTGTGATTATTGGCTTTAATAGTGTCTGTTTCTAATAGCTCTGAAATGCGCTCGAGCAGGTCACTGGCTTTCTGCTCTGTGATCTGCAATTGCTGCAACAATAGGGGATGGAGTGTTGGCAGGCAATCTACCTCACTATCGCTGGATACTGGTGACTCCTGTGTGTGTTCACTGGCCTGGGACCGTGTAAAATGTATGACTTGTGCTGCAGCGGCAGGGTGTTGAGCACGGATCTGTGCTGTGTGGAATTCAAGGTCCCTGAGAAGTTGTACTGCAGTCTGGTCAGTTATCAAGTCACTGTTCTTAATCTTTAGCTTCGGCAGGAGTGGGGTCGTGCTAGCCGACAAATGGTGTGCAAAGTCTCTTAATGTAGTTCTAAATGTGGACATTTAATCTAAAAAAAAAATGTGTGACGCAATATGAGGTTAAAAAAAAAAAATCTTTATTTGCTTGGCTTTTTGCGGTACGGAAGGGGTCGTTTTACCTACGAGGGCTCGTTGGTTGAGTCCCGTTCTACTGTGCGTAGGACCGCGCCTCCACCAGTGTTTTAGATCCCTTATTTGGGGGTGGATCTAAAAGGGAGAGTTGTTGTACTAATTTATAAAGTGGTGCCTAAAAGGGTAGCTTCCCTTGTCAGGGTAAGCTGACCAGTGTAGAGTGTTGTGGTGTGCTAGGAACTAGGGGGCGTTCCTATGAATAATGTAATAGTGTTTGGAGGGATGGGACCCACTGCAAAGGGTCGTTGTGCTGGTCGCTCAGCTGACTGCTTATTATGTAATCGAATCTGCTTGTATCAGCCGAGTGGCACGCGCTGCTTGTTGGCAGCCGAGCCGGCTAGAGAAACGCAAAGGTACCTGAGTTAGCGCTAATGGCTTACCGTCTGTCACGTCTTTACGTGACGGGAATAAGGAAGGGCGTTGGGATGTGAAGAGGCGTATAACAGTAATGCTAGTGTAGAGTGTGGACCAAGTGTTTTATTGGTCTGTGATTCTTTGTGTGAGTCCCTTGTAGGGAATGAAATTACGTTCACAATGTGTACAAGTGGTGTGTTACGGGTTACAAAAATAGGAACTCTGAACACGATTGACTGACTCACCTCGGTTGACACCAGCGTAGCCTCCGGCTGTCTCGATGAAGCACTGACAATGAAGAGATCCTTTGACCTCATTAGGACGCCTTCTTATACCTTTTGACGTCCTGCTGTCAGCATTGTGTTGGCATGCTGCCCCAGTTAGTACTATGTCGCTGAGTGTAATGATTACGTAAGGCTTGAGCTGCTTTATGGAGTAGCAAGCTGTCCTTACAGTATTAATGGATGTTGCCCCGGCTTTCCAAGGGTTGCCATTTTAGGGGATTTAGCCAGATGTTGGGGGGGATGGTCTCCAAGGGGTGCATACCCCTGGGATGCTGTACAATATGAACATCAGCATAGTCAGCAATACCAGGTAACACGGCGGGGTCTGGACATTTCTCTCATGTCACCTCGCGATGAATCAGCAAGCTATTCTCACACCTGCCCCCCCCCCCTCCACCCACCAATGTCTCACAACTTGTGGGACGTGGGTTTGCGACCACGGGACCCCAGCTGAGTCCGGCATTGCTTCTACTTACTGGTGCCGGGCTCCTTTCAGTTCTCTTTCCTGTCAGCCTCCCTTGGTCAAACTCTTGTTCTCTTCCGACCCCGATGGTATCAGGGTATCCGAGGCCTACCGACTCTTTCACTTTCCCGCCTTAATTGGCCCTTGTCTAATCATTCCTGATAGCCTCATTCTTAGAGGTGTCAGCCTTCTTTTTCTTTTCTTAATATCTCATGTCTTCTGCTCAAGACCCTCAAGGAGGCAGGGTGTGTGTAGCTCCACCACTTCGGGTGCACCCTGGATATTGCTACATCCTTAAGGGCTCATGGCTGGTGAGTTCGGGAGCTGGCAACCCTGAGGGTTTCCTGAGCGGGTCCGGTTTTACCCCTTTTTTCCATTGCCTTTGGGACGGACCCTATCCTCTTTCCGGGAATGGAGTGGTCTGTCCGCAATTTCAAGCAGACAGTGTTACTCGCAGGGTACCAAAGGGTAAGTATACACATTTTGGTTCTGATCGGTGAAACGGTGTAGATTTGTGCCAAAGGGCCTAAATGCAGGGAAAGGGGTGATCTGTTCGCAATTTCAAGTGGGCAGGGTTACCCGCAGGGTTCGAAAGGGTAAGTATAAAAATTTTGGTCCGGATCGGTGAAACGATATAGATTTTTGGCAAAGGGCCTAAATGCAGGAAATGGGGTGGTCTGTACGAAATTTTAGGTGGACAGTGATATTCACAGGGTTACAAAGGGTAAGTATACACGTTTTGGTTCAGATCGGTGAATCGGTGTAGATTTGAGCCAAGGGGCCTAAATGCAGGGAATGGAGTGGTCTGTCCGCAATTTCATGCAAACAGTGTTACTCGCAGGGTACCAAAGGGTAAGTATACAGATTTTGGTTCTGATCGGTGAAACGGTGCAGATTTGTGCCAAAGGGCCTAAATGCAGGGAATGGAGTGGTCTGTTCGAAATTTCAAGCAGACAGTGTTACTCGCAGGGTTCCAGACGGTAAGTATACAAATTTTGGTTCTGATCGGTGAAACGTTGTAGATTTGGGCCAAAGGGCCTAAATACAGAGAATGGGGTGGTCTGTCCGAAATTTCAAGTGGACAGGGTTACCCGCAGGGTTGCAAAGGGTAGGTATACAAATTTTGGTTCGGATCGGTGAAACGGTGTAGAAGTTTGCCAAAGGGCCTAAATGCAGGAAATGGGGTGGTCTGTCCGAAATTTTAAGTGGACAGTGTTATTCACAGGGTTACATAGGGTAAGTATACAAATTTGGTTGAGATCGGTGCAACGGTGTAGATTTGGGCCAAAGGGCCTAAATGCAGGGAATGGGGTGGTCTGTCGGAAATTTCAAGTGGACAGGGTTACCCGCAGGGTTCCGAAGGGTATGTATACAAATTTTGGTTCAGATCGGTGAAACGGTGTGGATTTGTATACATAACAGACAGATAGACAGACAGACAGACAGACAGACAGACAGACAAACATTGAGCTTTATATATATAGATTAACTTGTATACATGAGTGTTGTGGATTTTAAATTCTTCGAAGTACTACTAATAATAATAATAATAATATCGTATGGCCTCGGGTGTCTGGTGCAAGCTTTGTAATTTGACACCCAGAGGGTAGCTTGCATGTCGAATTTCGTTGTTCCTTGAATCACTATGAAAGTCAAGAGGTTAGATAATACATATCCAAGCTCCTTGGACATTATAGCGCTTTCTAGAACATTATAGCGCTTTCTAGTAGAGAAATGAGGAACTTTGTGTTGGCGGAAACTCCCGAGATTAATTTTGCCATTATGAACTCGGCCTACTGAATTCAAATGGGTTCTTTGACATGCCAACATCGTATGACATGGTATCGTATTTTTGCCGCCTTTCAAAAATCACTTACCACGGCCAGGGGCGAACCTGCAATCTTGGGGTTAGTAGACCGACACGCTATCCACTCACCCACCGTGGCAAGCTATTTCGAAGTACTGCAAGTATGTGAAACATGTCTTACGTAGGAGAGAGATAGTCTGCATATTTTTAATTGTCGGAAGAACGTATTGTTGTAATAATGGAGCACGAAATAAGCTATTTTAAATTGGAGAGTGGATTCCAATCGGTCACGTTGACGTTGGGAATATTTTTAACAGAGTTAATAAGGGGAAAGTTGTTGTTTTTGAATTTTCGTGCCAGCTTAAAGAAGAAGCTATTTTTGTAACTGAATCTTGTGAAGATCAGTTGTGTTACGATGTTGTAGGCCTATGTGAAGATTTATTCAACATGTGTGGGTCGTATAATAAACCGGTATAAGTTGAAGATGCGTTAATTTGATGTTTAAAACGACTATAGAAGGTCATGTATCGTCGGAAAACGCACGAATAAGGACATTGAATTGAAGCAATATTTCATTGTTTTTATTATTATTATTTTATTTAACCTGATGTGTTTAATTAAAGCATGAGCTAGGCTTTGTTGAACGGCCATGCCTATTACTATTACGACATATATAAGCAAGTTAATTTGAGTAGATGGTTCTCTTTTACGTAATTTCCTGTTTTAAAATATTCTAGGACGAGTTATGACAGTGAAACTCGCAGACGGACAATGCTACGAGGTAGGTATTGTACAAATGTTGTAGATAAGTTGTAAACAGTTATAGATCGGGAACGATAACAGCTGATCGTTATCCAATCTACATGCGTGTAAATAAATGTTTACAGAGTTATGATGGAGTTTCGTGATGCATAGAGCAAAATCAGAATTTGTATTAAGCTTTCTTGAGCCGTATTTATGGTATTATTTTAATTTAGGGCTTTATTTGATTTATAAACTCCGAAAGTATTTTGGAAAAGCAAATGGCACTCAGAAGATTGGATTCTTCAAATTAATTTTGTTTTAATATTGAAGTTAAAGGTTGAATTGATTTAATTAATTAATTTTGTCGTTGTTTGAGGACGGGAGTGTCCGTATTTGAATTAGTATTTGTAATGTTCATATTAATAAATCGTAGGACTCGAGAGTTTTGTCTGTCTACCGTTTTCATGGAAACCAAGTGTTATTGATGCCTAATAATTATGATGAGGTTATGCTATGGAATTAAAGGATAGGCGCCCAATTTGTTTATTTTTATCCTATTTGCCCCGAGAAGCGAACGTTTCTCACTCTACCATTGATGTATTTAGACCTAAATCCGTTGTGTAAAGTCATTGTAGGAAAAACGTATGTCTCCCGACTTATCCCATGTGCCAGGCATTTCTTTCAGTGGTTTATCTAGCTGGGGTAACGAAGAAGCTGTGATCCGTCCATCCGGATACTGGTAGGTGGTTTTTAAAAGGTCACAATACGAAAGTGTTTGTCCACTACTAATGTGTTTAATGATCTGACGGGAAGACTTATCTGAAATTATGGAATGTCTACAAGCTGTTCAGACAACCACTGTTTGATGTAAATTAGTCTGTAATCACATCAAGGGAAAAATAACAGGCTTCTGCATATGCTTGCAGTGCATTAGTAACATACTGGCTGCAAGCAGAAAATTTTCGATCTTCCTGCCAACATGTGTTAGTTGGGTTGCAGGAAACGGTATTGGAAGGGGCTGCTGAATCACCCGGTATAATTTTAACTCAACACTGGAAACATTTTTTCTAAATCACGAGGTAACAAAATTTGTAATGATTGTCAATCTTCATATGTGGGCAATACAGGACGTTCCATCAAACAACGATGTTTTGAACATGTTAACGCAGTCGTATACAAATAATATTCCAGAGTGTGTGAACACGTAAAATATTGAGAACATACTTTTTTGCTTCTATTCTTACAGACATTCATAAACTAAACATAGCAGACAAAGGTAAGCTACTAAACATTATGGAGAAAATTGAACTCTATCTCAAAAACGTAATCGTAACTTTCACCTCAACGAAATAACGAACGAAAATTACTATCGTTTTTTCTTCAATAATTCTTAATTACAACAAAAACCTAAATGCTTTCCACCCCGCTAAGCACTACGACATTATTTTCCAACATTAATATACAGATTTACTAGTTATGAAAATATTTTCATTTCTACTCAAGAAATGTCTCTACATACTTATCCTTTGCTGGAATTTAAATGTTTGAAGCACATTCATATATTAAGAAGCACTAAAACGCCAATTTTCAACATTACTCCTCAGATCTGGATCAGAGCTGGATAAGCGTATACTGTAAGTCATCTTTATTTAACCACATTGATCCATAACTCCTTGGATACTCGATCATACTATGGATTTCAGCAACCATCCTTGACACACAACTACAAACTACGAATAAATATCGTTATAATTATACCGAAACTCATCAGGTATATTTTTAAAATTATATTAATAGCATAGAATGATTCATATCATCTACTTAATGGTTCTTACGCATTACCAGATCTACTGCACGGCAATTAACCATAACGAAACATATACTTACAACAGACGTTATACGAAAGTTCCAAATCGATTAATGTATATGTACCTAATAATATTCTTATATTATCAACAAGTAATTTCAACCCTTAATAAGACTTGACGTTACTGCAATAAAGAGTCTCTGTTGGTAAAGGATATGATACATTAGTTATTTACGGATATATTTGTTACTTCTTCCTATCCAACAGCACAGACTCAAAATATTCAACAACCCCAGGAATATTTTGCGCCTGAATATCCGCTAGTCACCCATGGGGAGCGATCAGTATTACTCTTAGGCCCGTCTGATATCCTGATAACTTCGCGGGCATTCGTGAGAACTCGGTTAAGCTCGACAGCAGAAGATCGATCAATAGTGAAAACAAGACAGAGAAGGACGTGCTGGACGCATTTCTCCTTCCTCTGGTCATCTTGTTAAAACATATTCTTAAGACATCCATGTACTCCACACTGAGGATGGCTTGTGATCCTACATATACTGTCATTTTATTCTTATTTCTTCAAAGAAGCACTGCTCATTCATTAGGAAAAGACAGTTAATCTCCTCAGCAGTCTGTTATTTCAATAACGTGAGAGCCGTTTGTTAGGAGTCGGTCCAGTATGGCCATAGAGGATCGATCAACTGGTGAATACAGGGTTGGACAGTCTCTCCATTCTTTCCTCATCCCGTGCATATATCACATAAGAATATCATATTTAGGCTTATTCATGCATACTTTCGCCTCCAAAAATTTTGGTACTATTCAACATCCTGTATAAAGCCTTGCGCACATAAGGGGACACATAGATTATAACACAAGGGTGACCCGGTTAATTTGGGCACCGCTACGATTGAGCACAGGGTCATCGCCATTGTAATTCTGTCAGGTGATCTTTTATTGTTTTGCAGAGACGAGAGATGTGAGGTGGCCAGAGCCTGCCTTAGCGTGATCGCCTGAATACTCCGCCACAAGCCACACTGTAACCTATCGTGAGGTTGACCAAAGAGTGCAAACTCGCCATAACCTACTGTAGTAGGCTTAACAGAACCTGTTGGGACGTCACTTTGATGTGTGATTTTATGTTTGTTGTATTTCGGCAGTAAGTATTGTGTGTTCCGTAAGTTGTGAAATAGGAAGTAAAATTAAAAAACAAATAACTTACCGTTAAGTATGTTGAGGTGAAATTGCACCTCGGAAAATTAATATTATTAAAGAAAGAGTGTTGTAGTCTGTCTCGAGCGTTTGCGAAGACTCAACTAAAACATTTCCTCAGTGTAATGAAGTAATCATTAGATAAATTTGCCATGTGATCGACTAAATAATTATTATTAGTATTCTAAAAATTATTAAGATTGCTATTATTATTGTTAACATTATTATGTACATGTGGCACCGTACTAGTATTAAAGCTTGGAAGTAGTTTTCCATGGTTTCCCACTTCTACCCCAGGCAAATGCCGAGATGGTTCCTAACCTAAGGCCACGGCCGAAATCACATACGGTACCCAATCCTCACCTGAACTGCAAATTCCCAAATTACTACAGAAACCACAAAAACACAGGCTATCAGACAAATTCTTCACACACCCAACTACATGGGGGTTATGATCACAATCGCCAAGCCTCTCAATCGAAACACTATCAAGTCTTTTAGGTCTGTCTTAAATGCTAGTACAGAACAGACTACACACCAGGGCTGATTATCGAAATTATGTTATCCTTTACATCAACATCAATCAATGACTCCCACATTTACAAAGTAGGCTACACAACACTACCGGTCCAATATCCCAAGCTATTATGTGAGTTTCCAACAACAACAAAAGCAACAACACAATTTGTTTACGTAGGAGTTTTACAAGACGAGTACATCTATCCTCATATCAGCTGATACCCTCCTCTCGTCAACAGGAAGGTCAATACTCCGATTACGCAACAACTTCTCGCCCCTCACTCGCCATGCCTCAAACTACCTCCTCCTGCCCAAGTCCCCCAGACTTGGGTTGCACCTTCTGCTTGAACAGTTTCTAAAATACCTAGAGGCATTGACTTTTTAATGTTTAATTTTCAATTTGAAGATAGCTGACATATATTTTACCTAGGAAGCTTAGAATAGTCTCTTCTGTCACAAGTGTAACGGACGTCACGTATATCCATTACAGCCTGTATAAGAGTGTCCGGTCATTAAAAATCTCAAGACACCTATTTCAAAGTAGTTATTAGCTATTACACAGATATGAGCCATAGGATCCATGTGGTTCTTGTTCTGTTCCGAATAGTTATTACACCAAATTTGTGGACTTTATTTTTTATGAGTAAATCAGAGAAATGTGACAACTATTAGTTGACAACACACGACCACATTTCCGGTATGTTGTGAACTTACAGACGTCTATGTGTGAAAACCTTCAAATGTAACCATCACACCATATTTGTGGCGCCGGTGAAGTTAAATATTCATAATGACGACTTGCTGGTTTCAGCATGCCACTGACATTGGTGCTTATTATCATATGTAAAAAATAAAATTATAATAGATTTTTGTGACAACATGCTTTTCCATATCATTGCCTCTATTATCTCAGTGTTATAGCCTACCTGTGGTCTCTGATTAGTCATCCTTACAATGTACCTTCTCTGGTAGAATGTAAAATTAATCCGTCCCATCTGTATTATTTATTTATTTATTTATTTATTTATTCACCGCTCTCTTGTTCCATTGCTCAAATCACAATAAACTCCCCTCATGGTACGTCAATGTCCTCCCAATTTCATAAAAAATATCCGTCCCATGGGCGTGGCATATGCAACAACAAACATTTGTAATGTCAAGTAATTCATTCAGTCTTGTATTAGGTCGTATTCCATTAGGCTTGAAACGTCGTTGAACCTGCAGAGTATAAATTACGGAAACATGTTTTGCTAGAAGAGTAAGATAGGATAAATAAGTAAATTTGCCCGAAATTTCTCATTTAATATCGTTGGAAATTAAAATCCAAGTGTGCATATTTGAGAGGTCAATCAATAAGTGCATCCTATAAATGACATGAACAGTGTATCTCTTTAGTACTCTTGCTGTCCCAGTTAATCCTGCCTCTCGTTAGACATAGGCCTCTCGTTAAACCAATGAAATCAACCGCCTCTGTATTCAAATTCTGCAAACATTTTGTTCAATTTTTTTAAATGTTTCCTGGCTCCAGAATCAAGACAGATTTATCATTTAACCTGCGAGGACGCGTGGGTATTTTTTTGCCCATGAAAATGAATTGTTAATAAGTCCATTCATAATTTGACTTCCACCTCTCGCTACTTTCTAATCTGTTGTGATTGCATTCCATATCTTTGAGTTCATTAATGTAACGAACCGTAAATGTGTGTGAACATTATTATTACGTCGATTGTTGAACATGGTAGCAGGCTATCAGTGGTGTGTTATGTCTAATTTTTAAAGCTGCTGTCTTGTAGTTCCCAAAAGAGGTAGATTCTTAATTAAGGAAAGTGTTGAAAATGAAGATGTTCGTGCCCGTGGGATCAGAAAGGTGAACCAAAGTGCACTAGTGGAAACTTACGTAATAGTTCGCGTAATTTGTCAACAAAAATCCACCGAAACAAGGGTAAAGGGAGTAGTAAAAGTAATTCTGGAGTACACAGTAGTAATACTGGATGAAAAGTCAAAATATGTTAATTTCTGTAAATTATGTGGACAAATGTACATAGAGAAGCGACTTAAATTTCCTCATAAAATTGAAACTACATTCATTGATTCTGGTTTACGAAACTGGAAAAAAGGGGTTGAAAAACTGATAATACATGAGATGTCGGCCTCCCACAGGCAAGTAGTAGTAGTCATGTGTACTTGTCTAAAACAACACTGAAACGTTAGTTCTCAGCTTACAAGTGAAAAACCGAAATCCATGAAGGAAAATTGCGCCTGCCTACTCAAATTAATCTCTACATTACGTTGCGTGACAATACATGGAATTTCAATCTGTAGACACACAGATGACAAAAGTTATTTTAAAGTTTGGTACAACTTAAGAATGACGATGCAACGTGATTCGTATAAGTAGTGGTCTCACGATATACAAAATGAATTGCTATCCATTTTTATCACACCTTCCTTGGGAAATTGATCGCAAATATTATATTTGCAAAATATTTTTCTATACTAGGGGATGAAAGAAATATTTCGAATTATAAAAAGTAGAAGAAATGAAAAGGCGAACACTGGGTTCGTGAAAAACAAAGACGGTGTAATATTGACAAAACCAGAAGAGATAACAGACAGATGGAAATAATATTTCAGCGAGCTGTTGAATGTGAGACGCCAGGCATACGGAGAAGTTACGCAAACAGCCAGAACGGTGGAGGAAAAAATAGAATAAGAACCAGACATTACTATGGCAGAAGTGGAATTGGCAGTTAGGAAGATGAAGATGAGGAAAGCTGTGGGAATCGACGAAGTGGCAATAGAAATGATCAAGGCGGCAGGACCAGTGGGACTGCAGTGGACATACATACTTCTCAGGAGTGTGTGGAGAGAAAAGTAAGTTCCTGAAGACTGAAAAAATGGAATAATATTGCCAATATTCAAGAAAGGAGACAGGAAGTTGTGTGGTAACTACCGAGGAATCACCATCATCTCGTATGTTGACAAAGTAATGGAAAGAATCCTAGAGAAAAGAATTAGAGTAAAGGTAGAAAGCCAACTAGAGGAGAAGCAGTTTGGATTTAGAGGGGGCAGGTCAACAGTGGAACCCATTTTCATTCTGAGACAGAACATTGAAAAGAGTTGGGAATAGGGGAAGGATATGGTAATGATTTTTATTGATCTAGAAAAGGCCTATGATAGCATCCCTAGAACAAAAGTTTGGGAAAGCTTAACAAATAGTGGGATAGGCAAGGAACTGAGAGACATGATACAAGGAATGTGCATGGATTGCTACAGTAGTGTGAAGACTAGAGTTGGGACATCGGAATGGTTTAAAATTGACACTGGACTAAAGCAAGGAAGTGTGTTGTCACCATTATTGTTCTTAATGGTGATGGATGACATCATGAAGGCAGCAATGAAAGACTATATTAGGGCAAAGATGAAGGTAATGCTGTTTGCAGACGATGTTGTGATCTGGGGCGAGGATGAGATGGAGGTACAAGAACAGTTAGACGTAATAAATGAAAAGATTGAGCAATGGGGATTGAAGATAAATGTGGAGAAGAGTAAAACAGTGGTGATTAGTAGAGGTAAGAAAGAAGGAAAAGGAGTAATCACAGTAGGAGATAAGGAATTGGAAGTGGTGAAACACTTCAAATACTTGTGAAGTAAACTGACTGAAGATGGAAGACTAGATTTGGAAATTAACAGAAGAATACAACTCGGGAGTGCTTTCTATCAACAGGTACAGGGACTAGTATGGAGCAAGGATATACCAATTAAGGCTAAATATGTTGTGTACAAAGTATATTATGTTCATATAATGACATATGCAGCAGAAACTTGGACAATGACTAAGAGGGATGAGAGCAGAGTACAGGCAGCTGAGATGAGATTCCTGAGAAGTATGGTCCAGAAAACGAGGAAGAGACAGAGTGAGAAATGAAGATATACGGAATGAACTGGGAGTACAGAAAATAAATGACAAACTGGAGAAAAAACAGATTGAGATGGTTTGGACATGTCAAGCACTGGAACGACGGATGACAGGGAAGAGGGGACGAGGAAGACTAAGAATGCTTTGGATGGACCAGGCGCGGATTGAAGGGGGAGGGGGGTCACGGGGGTCATGACCCCCCCCCCAAAAGGAGACCAATTTTTTTTGCAAACTTAAAAAACGAAAACACAATAACCAGACAAATAAATTTTAACTGAAAAAACAGTTGTTTTTTTCATACTGAAAATATCTTTATTGCAATTATTATGTTCTGTTACAACTTACTGTACATATTTACAACTTCATACCTGTTATATAAAAACCATTATTTATATAACAAAATCAACTCGTCAATTTTGTTTAGCAATCCTTGTGATTACCGAATCGATGTCTATAGTGATGTCACGATGAATGTGCAGCAATGCACGGATAGGAATTTGGGGCTTTTTTCGCACCAAATATTTTTACCGACGTCCAAACTGCAAGCTTGGTTGGCAATTTAAGCTGTGACTTGCTCCCTTTGTCGGTACCATCACGACTTGCCGAAACTGTAACGTACCTTGATACTTTTCTCGAAGCTCGATGTAAAAGTCGCAAAACACGCCGTTGCAATTTGTATGAATATTTTTAGTGCGCTAAACGCATCAAATCTATCTATGTAGCTTGCAAATAAAATTGGTCTGGTTTTGTACGTTTGGTTATTCTGTGATTGCGTTGTTAGTGATACCATTTTTCTTAACAATTTCGATTCTCTGACCCCCCCCCAAGCCAAACTCTAGATCCGCGCCTGGGATGGACTCGGTGAAGAATAGCATTAGTAAACACAACCTGGATTGGAACACCGTGTCGGAAGTGGAATGATGGAACGACGGAACAAAGTGGAGATGAACCATATTTGTCCCCACCCAGTGTCAGCTGGAAAAGGGGAAATGACAAACTGGAGCAAAACAGATTGAGATGGTTTGGAACGGATTAATGGCGAGTTCACAACGTTTAATAAGAAGTTGTCGTATCTCCGAGACGCTTGTTGTGGGAACATTATCAGTAGAGTATGAAGCGGCAGGAGTTTCACTTGGTAGCTACTTCAAATAGTTCGACACACATCCACGAGATGTCACTAGCTTCCTGATGTAGATATTAAATCAATATTGTGTTACCCTCTCGAGTGTTACGTGGGAAACAACATACAACCTACTAGCTTCTTATGTTTCCTTGCTATCAGCATCGCTCATTCTGCGACACCTAGTGGCGAGCTTTGTCGCACCCCTTGCCTCTTTCTAACTGAACACAGATAAGGACACGCAGGGGCGTAACCAAGATCCAGGAGTTGGGGGCGCTAGAAAAGGTACGTCAGTTCTTTTATTGAGATAAACTTGTTGCTGCTTCATTTATACGTAGATGAATGTTTTGATACATCAAGCCATGTGGTTTGTCTATCCCCGGACTCTGAAGACGAAAGAAAGTGTTCGAAAATCTATCGTCGACGTCAACCTCGACAGAAGGTTTATTGGAGGATGAATAAATATAATATCATTGAAACTACACAAGGATAAGTAATGAAATGGCCATGACCCAACTATTGGGTATCATCCAAGCATTTGCCTAGAGTGGAGAATGAAAACCCATGGCAGTTCACACAAAAACTCAGTGATTTCCCAATTTTGTGATAAAGCCTGTTCCCATGACATTATGCCTTAACGCAGTCAGCTACCTCATCGCTAATTATGATGTTTGAGTCTTCAGTCTTTTGACTGGTTTGATGCAGAAATCCGCGCCTCCCTGTCCTGAGCTAATCGTTTCATCTCTACATAGCTACAACACCCTACATCCGAGGCAATCTGTTTTATATACTCTAACCTTGGTCTACCCCTACAGTTCTTGTCCTCGACCCTTCCTTCCATAACTAAGCTTGCTATTCCTGGGTGTCTTAGTATGTGTCCTACCAGCCTATCTCTTCTCTTCATTAGCAGTCGCCAGAAACATCTCTCCTCTCCCACTCGTCTTAATACCTCTTCGTTTGTAACCCTATCTACCCATCTGATCTTCATCATTCTCCTGTAACACCACATTTCAAACACTTCAATTCTCCTCTTTTCTGCTGCACCAATAGTCCAAGTTTCACTTCCATAGAGTGCCACACTCCAGATAAAGGTTTTCAAAAATGTCTTCCTAATACCTAAATCTATATTCGATGTCAACAGATTCCTTTTCTCTAGAAATGCTTTCCTTGCCTGAGCCAACCTACTTTTTATATCCTCTTTGCTTCTTCCATCACTGGTTATTTTGCTTCCTAAGTAACAGAAGTCTCCTACTTCCTTTAGTTTCTCCCCTGCCAATTTGATGTCCATACAGGTTTCTGATTTATTGCGACTGCATTCCAATATTTTTGTTTTACATTTATTAATTTTCATCATGAATTCTTTCCTCAATACGGAGTCCATACCAGTCAAAAACTCATTCAAATCCTCAGGCGTATCGGCCAAGATGACGATGTCATCAGCAAATCTCAGAGTTGAAATTATTTCTCCTTGAATCTTCACTCCCTCTTTAAATTTCTCTCTAAATTCCTTCATTGCTTGTTCAATGTAAAGATTGAAAAGTATGAGTGATAAGTTGCAGCCTTGCCTCACACCTTTCTGAATACCAGCTTCTCTCTCATGTCCATCAGCTCGAATGACTGCTGTCTGGTTTCTGTATGGATTGTAGATCACCCTCCTATCCCCATACTTTGTTCCAATCATTTTCAAAATGTCAAACAATTTAGTCCAATCAACGTTATCAAAAGCCTTTTCTAAGTCTACAAATGCCATGAACGTTCTCTTATCTTTTCTTATTCTACCTTCCAAAATCAGCCTAAGACTTAGTACAGCTTCCCTTGTTCCTACATTTCTCCTGACACCAAACTGGTCTTCAACCAATTCCGCTTCTATCTGGCTTTCCATCCTCTTGTAAATTATTCTATAGTGCGTCTCTACCTTAAAATACAGTACGCATTAAATGGAGCGCGCTGATGCCAGATCTGCTGCATATACAAAGTTCTGCAAGGCCGGGCACATGATGTAACATAACTCGTATACAGGCGTGCTTTTACGCAAAACTTGGGAAATTTCCAAAATATTCGTTTATTGTATATAACTGTACCTCATGCCTTAAAGCAACGACGGTACACTATTTAGATTATAATACACCGAAGCTCAGAGCGCGATTTTAATGCACACATTATAATAATTTATAATTTTCAATTATTCATGAATATAATAAGGCCTTTTATTCGAATATCAAAGGTTATAATAAATTAAAATATGACACATAATAATAATAATAATAATAATAATAATAATAATACTGTGGTCCACGTAATTTACCCAATTTTGTGTGGTCAAGTGGGGGTATGCAGCCGAAATTAAATTATTCATTTCTTGTTTCTTGAACGAGACGTTGTTCAATTTTATATAGTTCTTCACTTGCGCCCATACCATTTCGATGGGGTTAAGTTCACTGTGGTATGGTGGCAAGCAAGGAACATATTTCTCTGCTGTGATAGCCTACATTGTCTATTACTAGGCTAGATCCTTCGGGAACATTGAGCAACAATATTGATCGGCGAACCACTTTTCATATACTTCGCCTGTCATTTTGTCGTGTGTGTCTACCGTGTTCTTTTGGCACAGAAACGTTACGGTAACTCTGCACCATTAACGAACCCTTGTTAATTCCCGGGACGAACAAAGGCAAACTACGGAAACCACTTCGAGGATGGCTGAGGTAGGAATCGAACCCGCCTCTTCTCAGTTTTGTCTCATGGAGTTGAGTACACCCCGTTCCAGCCCTCAGACCAGAATTACATTTCTTGGCAGAGCCGGGATTCAAACCCGGGCCTCCACGGTGACAGCACAGTGACAGCCAAGAACGCAACGAGGCGGACAATTTATAAAGAACACAAGATCCACTTCATTTCATAGTTTTACTTCACATCATCACCTACCCTCCTTCAAACGTAGTCGGGGGAGATAGCCTGCGGGCCACAATAGTAAACAACCTTCCGGTGCGTCAGCGCTGAGCGGGAGCACTAAGCGAAGTGCTATAACTTATGAATGCTACCTGATATTGAGCTCTGGTTTGTTTTAAAAACTATTTCAGACATTAATGGACATTTCTTCTCGCTTAGTCACCAACGTAAAGTCAACAGCAAAAAACTTTCTCGCTAGCTAACTTTTCTGTGACACGATCCCAGATTTTTCAAGTAACATTCAAGAAAAAAATCTTAACTTTCTTATTATGAAAATAATTACTGCCCTGAGAAGTAGGGTATCTTCTACCAACATCAGGCAATCTAAAAATAAATTCTTGATCTGTTGCGATCATTAGTTCATTACCTATGGCGTGATAAGTTTTATAAATGCAAAAATATAGATTCGCGCTAAAATATCGTAATTGTGAAAATTGGGCCATGTGTTAATTATTTATGGCTTTTATTTTTACACCATCATAAAGAGCGGGAAATTCTCTAGAAGACCACGCAAATATTTTCTTAGATTTGTCACTTTAAATTATTGGGAAATGGCAACATCGCCGGGGTAGAAGAGGACGAAGCTAATTGCAGGACATAGGAGTGCGAGTGAGAGGCAAATACTACATTTAATTCCATACTGTCTTTTAAGGTAGAGACGCACTATAGACAGGATCTTTGAAGCATGAGTAATCAAGCTGATTATACGGTAATCCTCACATCTGTCAGCTCCTACTTTCATCGGTATAGGGATGATAACATTCTTCTTGAAATCAGAGGGTACCTCACCTGTCTCATAAATCCTACACACCAAGTGAAATAACCTGATCAGACCTTCATCTCCTATGCAGCGTAGCAACTCAATCGGTATATCATCTATACCTGATGCTTTGTTCCTGCTTAAGTCTTCCAATGCTCTGTCAAATTCTGATCTCAATATTAAATATCCTTTTGCATCCTCATCAATTTCCTCCTCCCTTTCCATTACATGATTCTCAATCCCCTTTCCTTTATACAAACCCTCTATGTAAGCTTTCCATCTCTCAACCTTTTCTTCCCTATCTATTAGAGGCTTTCCATTTGTGTCCTTAATATTACAGCACTTAGTCTTCTTTTCCCCAAATGTATTCTTAATCCTTCGATAAGCTGTGTCTACTTTTCCTAATTTCAGACAATTTTCTATACCTGCACATTTCTCTTTCAACCATCCTTCTTTCGCTACCTTGCACTTCTTTTTAATCTCATTTCTCAGACGTCTGTATTCTGCTTTCCCCTTTTCATCTCTTACATTCTGGTGTTTCCGCCTTTCATCCATCAATTCTAGTATATCCTGAGTGATCCACGGTTTTCTGCCTATTCTTTCTTTCCTACCAATATTTTCTTTGCGGATTTTGTTATTTCATTCTTCAAAAGAGTCCATTCGTCTGCAATTGAAGTTTGTTTAGGGTTTTTCATTAGTCCGTCCTTTATACTCTTCTTGAATCTTTCGTTTACATCCTTCTCTTTCAGTCTGTCTATTGCCCACTTTTTTGGCTTTTGACTTTTCTTCAGTTTCTTCAACTTTATTCTACATTTCTTAACAACTAGATTGTGGTCAGAGTTTATGTCAGCACCGGGATGTTTTACAATCCAAAATCTGGTTTCGAATCCTCTGCTTGACCATAATGAATTCGATTTGGTAACGTCCTGTATCTCCTGATCTCATCCATGTGTGTATTCTACTATTGTGTTTATTGAATAAGGTGTTAGCTATGACCAACTCATGCTCGGTGCAGAATTCCATCAGCCTGCTTCCTCGATCATTCCTTTCACCTAATCCGAAATCTCCTACTATCTTCCCTTCTCTTCCTTTTCCTACCACAGCATTCCAATCTCCCATTACTATAACATTTTCATCACCCTTGACATACCTCAGAATTTCATCTATTTCTTCGTAGATCTTTTCAACATCTTCATCATCAGCTTGACTGGTAGGCATATAGACTTGTACCACTGTGGTGCACGTAGGTTTTGTATTGATTTTTCCTACAATAATCCGTTCACTATATTGCTCATAATATTCCACCCGCTGTCCAAGTTTCCTACTCAATATGAGACCAACCCCTGCTTGGCCATTGTTTGATTTAGTGCTAATGACCCTATAGTCTCCTGACCAAAAGTCCTGTTCTTCCTGCCAGCGCATTTCACTAATCCCAACCAAATCCAACCTCATCCTATCCATTTCCCTTTCCAAGTTTTCTAACCTTCCACTTCCTAGCAGACTTCTAACATTCCACGCTCCGATCCGTAGAATATCGATTATGATGATGATAATTGTTGTTTTAAGGGGCCTAACATCTAGGTTATCGGCCCCTGCCGTAGAATATCAGATTTCCTCTTTGTCACTTCTGTGATGTTAACCCCCTCTCGAGTAGTCCCCACCCGGAGATCCGAACGGGGGACTAGTTTACCTCCGGATTGGAATTTTACAAGGGAGGAGGCCATAATCACATGTAATTATGCATAGAGAGGTGCATATCCTCGGGAATAGCGTTACGGCTGTAGTTTCCCGTTGCTTTCAGCCGTGCAGCAGATCGCAGTGTAGCCATTAGGTGGCTTATATTATCAATACCTTAGCCGTCTATAAGACAAGTAAGGAATTGATTTATTCTGAAAGGCTGCTACTCCCATTCAGAATAAGTAATGGAGCATTTCTACTAACAAAAATACTAATGTTCTACTAACAATTAAATACCAAAATTCTACTAACGAAAAAATACTCAAGTTCTACCAACAACAAAATACTACCACTAAAACAGTCTGTCACCAGGCACACTCATATGCATCCTCACACATCACAGTCTAATGAAACAAAGAACTATATCTAATAAACAATGCAGCTGCCACCAGACACATTCATACACCACAGTCTATTGGAACAATGAACTTTATCTAATAAACCAACTAACTACATACTTACAACTAAAACTAACTACATACAAAGAGTATACCTGTCGAGAATTAACAAGGAGGTTAGGTTCAAAATACGTACAGAATGCAATATAGAGTCGAAATACTTACAAAAGGCAAATGAAATTCAAAATACTTACAAAATGCAAATGAGATTGAAAATATGTACAAAATGCAATAGAGGTTCAAAATACTTACAAAATGCAATTGAAATTGAAAATTCATGAAAATACTTACAAAATGCATTTGAAATTCTAAATACTCACTAAAGTCCCATCCCCTTTATTGAAAGACTTACTAGAAAGCAATTCAGATTGTCAATCTTCACAAAATCTCGCGAAATGCAATTTAGATCCAAAAACTTACGAAATGCAACGTAGATTAAAAATACATACAAAAGGGAGTGTAGATGAAAAAAAGGGCTAAAGGTAATTTAGATAAACGGGCAGCCAATTAACAAGAACAGTGCGGGAATCTTAAAGAGAAAAGGAAATATAATGAAAAGAAAACACGATGTCTGACCCCTCGAAGAAGGAGGGATCATGAATTCTTTCCTCAAGACGGAGCTCATACCATTCAAAAACTCATTCAAATTCTCAGGCGTGTCGGCCAAGATGTCATCGGCAAATCTCAGATTTGAAATTATTTCTCCTTGAATCTTCACTCCCACTTTAATTTTTTTCCGTATAGTGTAACTGTAAGAATATTTTAATAAGTCAATTGTTGGCTGGCAATGCGAGCTGCATCACGTCGCCCCTACCAGAATTGCGAAAATAGTTACAACTTGCGCTGCTTATAAATTGGAGTCACTGGGAGTAATTATTGCAAGAAGATTTCTTAGGCCCCGTAAAACAGTTATCATCATGAAAATATTATGCCTCTGTGTAAGTGCGATAGTGTTGGTGCAGTACATTGAGGTAATCCGCTGCAATAAGCGTTGGTGCTTTCAAATTTACTTTCATTTATTCAGATCCTTATCCTTGAGCGGCATGTGGCGATAAATTACACTATTGCTACTTCAGGAGCTCGGGACAGCCGAAGTTTTCCTAAGTGCTCTGATTATTTTCCTATGGCACTATGTGACAAAAGACAACACTATTGATCTCTACTTTTCTAACAGCCAATGAGATATAGGCCCTAGGCAGTGTCTTTTATGTCACATACTCCTCTTTCTAATCATATTTTTCAATTCGTTTGTAAATTACATGTGTCAGTACTGTAGTTAGTAAATAGCTGTTTCCCTATTCATCATTGTCATTATCATTACGGGAAAATGACCTGAATGTTACGTCCATTATACTGTACTACTTATCACTCCCACCACCACCACAAAAAGTTATATTTTTAAAATATTTTTTCTGTTAATTTAAGTATTATATGCCAGTTCTGTAGTAGTATTCATTGTCATCCATAAAACAAACAAATCCACCGGGCGAAGCCGGGCACTATTGCTAATACTGTAGATAAATGTAGGCCTAATATTCTAAATAGTTGTAATATAGGAATAGGGATTGAATCTTACATTTTGAGAAAAGTAGGCCCTTTAGTTCGTCACGGAACTACTCGTTTTGATTCTCTTTCTATCTATCTTGTTTTTAACAAGTTTTTCTAGTATGCTTTAATGTGCCTCATTAATTGATGGCCATTTAATTATCACGACTACAGTACTTTTATACCTCGCTACACTTCGTCCTTCGTTCTCTATTAGTCATCATCATCTTGCACAGTTTCCAGCCACTGGCCGGGTCTGTTTGGGACACAAGCCTCTCCAACGTCTTCTGTCTTCCCACCATCTCTCAGCCTCCACCCTTGTCCAGTCTTCTCCTCTCTTCTTCACGCTTTCTTCCACCCCCTTCAGCCACCTGTCTCTCGGTCTTCCCCTCGGTCTCTTTCCTTCCCATTTCGTCTCATGTACTCTCCTGGGTATCCTCTTCTCCTCCATTCGTTTTACATGTCCATACCATCTAAGTCTAGATTTCTCTATACCATCCTGTAGTGGTTCCTCCTTCATTAATTCTCTGGTCCTCTCATTTCTTATTCTGTCCATCTTTGTAGCTCCAATACTGCTTCTCAAGAACCTCATCTCACTGGCCTGTATTTTGCTCTTCTCCCTTCCTTTCATAACCCAGGTCTCCGAGGCATACGTCAGGATAGGGACATAGTACGTCCGATATATGATCTTTTTGCTGTTCTGAGGGACATCCTTGCTCCATAACATGCTTCTCACACTCCTCCGAAATGCTTCTGCCTGCCTCCCCCGCTCATTTATTTCTCTATCGTTTCTTCCATTATCTTGTATCAGGCTTCCCAGATACTTGAAACTCTCCACTTTCTTCAGCTGTTCCCCACCAATTGTTATTCCCGTTGTGGTCTTTCCTTCTTCCTTGTTGTGATCACCATCTCACTCTTATTTATGCTAAATTTCATCCCATATCCTTGTATTATTCCTTCCCACACGTCCAACTGTTCCTGTACCTCCTCCTCCTTGTTTCCCCAAATCATCAAATCATCTGCAAACACCATTGCTTTCATCTTTCCGTCCCCAATTACTTGTGCCACTCGGGTCATTATGTCATCCATCACCACAATGAAAAGTAACGGTGACAGTGCACTTCCTTGTTTCAGGCCGTTTCTTTGTTCCAACCAGTCAGATCTCTCTCCTCCCACTTTCACACAGCTCATGCTTCCCTTGTACATCTCCTTTATCCTCTTTATAGTCCATTTCTCTACTCCTCTATCCTCCAGGGACTTCCATACTTTGTTTCTGCATACACTAACATATGCTTTCTCAATGTCCAGGAAGGCCATCAGTAGATCTGTTCCATACTCATAGTGCTGTTCTTGTAACTGCCTTACAGCAAAAATCAAATCCACTGTGGACCTTCCTGCTCTGAAGCCATGTTGTTCTTCCCTCATCCCTCCTTCTATCCTTGTCCTAATTCTCTTTTCCAAAACTTTCTCGAAGATCTTTGCACAATGACTCATCAGTGTTATTCCCCGATAGTTTCTGCAATCTGTTCTACTACCTTTCTTGAAGATCGGGACAATGATTCCTTTTTTCCAGTCCTCTGGGGTCTTCCTTTCCTTCCATGCTGTCCTCATCACTCGGTACAGCCACTGTATCCCCACCTCTCCTGCTGCTCTCACCATCTCCACACTCAACTCATCCACACCCGGTGCCTTCCCTCCTTTCATCTTGTTCACTGCATCTTCCACTTCTTTCCATGTTAAGTCCTTTTCTGTTTGCAGTTCATCTTCCTCTTCCCCGATTTCTTCCTCCTCACCATCTTTTCCATTTGGGTTCAGAAGTTCTTCAAAATATTCTTTCCACATTTTCTTCAGTTCTTCCCTATTTTCTATCTCTTGTCCCCTTTTGTTCACCATTCTAACATAATCCGTAGGATCCTTCCGCCTCTTATTTTTTACCATCCCATACAGGACCTTTTTTGTACCTTCACTATCCTCCTCCATCATCTTTGTCCACTCTTCCATCCACTTCCTTCTCTCCTCAGCCACCACTCTCTTCGCCTCCTTCTTTCTTTCCTGGTACTCTTCCCTTGTCTCTACCGTCCTATTTTGATACCACCTCCTAAAGGCTCTATTCTCTTCCCTTACTATATCTTTTGTCTTCTCATTCCACCATGGTGTTTCCTTCCACCTCTTCTTACTACTTGTCCTCCCACATACTGCTTCTGCTGCACCCACTAGTGTCTTCTTAAATCTAGCCCATTCCTCTTCCACCCCTCTTTCTTCATCTGTTGGAATTCCTTCCTTTACCATTTTGAGGTACTCGACCCTTCTATCCCCTTCTTTCAGTTTCCATATCCTTATACGTCTTTCCTGGTTCTCAGTCCCTTTCTTCTCCTTACTCCCTCTCAGGTTCATTACCAGTAATCGATGGTCGCTATCCAGGTTCTCCGATGGTATAACCTTGATGTCCGTGATGTTCTTATTTAGTTCTTTCTCATACAGTATATAGTCGACCACCGACTTCCTGGTCAAGTCATCACTGTACCATGTGATTGTGTGGCTCTCTCTTTTCTTAAACCAGGAGTTCCCAACTAGCAGGCTGTTCCTCTGGCAGAAGTCCAACAGACTCTTTCCTTCCTCATTTCTTCCACCCCAACCCTCTGGTCCTAGAACACTCTCATAACCTTGTCTTTCTGTTCCTACATGGGCATTGAGGTCCCCCATAACAATAATATTTCTTCCTACCAGCTGCTTCTGCAATTCCTCTTCAAACTCCTCCTTCTCTTCAGAAGCGCAGCCTACTTGTGGAGCATAAACTTGCACTATTTCTACGGTCTCTCCCCTCAGTGCTACTTTCACTTTCATCATCCTATCACTTATTCTCCTCACTTCTTCTTTTAAACCATCTCGTACTACTACTCCCACTCCATTCCTCTTTCCCTCTTCGTTCCCACTCCAGTACAGTCTATAGCCTTTTCTCAGTACTCTCCTTCCTTCCCCTTTCCACTTTGTTTCTGCCAATCCCAATAAATCCAACTTTCTTCTTTCCATCATATCCACTATCTCCTCCACCTTCCCCGTCAGCGTTCTTAGGTTTAAAGTTCCAAATCTTAGTCCGTGTGTACAGCCGTGTCGTCGTCTATTAAATCCATCCTGTCCGAGGCTCGTTCCATTTTTGAAAGCATTTGGTTTTATCTACTACTGGCTTGCTGGGCCTATCGTAGCTTCTCTATTAGTACAGATGAAAAATCCACAGCCTGCTTCCAGTCGACCGACCAGGTCAGGGAATTGAATGAATAAAGCCTCTATCTAGCGGCGAGGATATGAACTGTGCCGGCTGCCGAAGCCCGTCGCACTCCCCTGGGGCAATGATTAAATGAATGACAGATGGAATGGAATGAAATGACAGTGGAGAGTGTTGCTGGAATGCAATTTGTGACAGGGAAAACCGGAGTACCCAGAGAAAAACCTGTCTGCCTCCGCCCTGCCCAGCACAAATCTCACATGGATTAACCGGGATTCGAACCACGGACCCAGCGGTGAGAGGCCGGCGTGCTGCCGCCTAAGCCATGGAGGCTCCCTATCAGTACAGATAGTTATTCGAATTTAAGTCCAGATAATGCATCGTTTTAGAAATTGGGATATAAATCATTTCACAATTGCACTTCACCGTGCAACACCTTATATATCCAACTCGTCGCTAGGTACGGTTCCTTTCTTTTGCGTGAATGCACTGCTAACGGAATCCATGTCACAGTAGCGACTTATACAGTCCATGTTTTATCTTCACGGTTCTTTTTTATTGTGGTTTGCGTCACTTTAGTCCGCAGCAGATGGAAAGTTATAGCCTGATGTTTTGTCGCAGACATATTTATGTCGGCCACCGAGTGTGCTTGAAATGAAAGAGAAGCATATGTAATGAGACAGTTCGTTAAGGAAACTGATAGCATGTTACATTGAAAATGTAATATTCGTGCATTGCACTAAAGTGACAGGCAACTCAATAGAAACTGTCAATGTCACATATTTTTATAGACAGTCGTCAAACTTTCGCTGCACTCTTTACGGTGCATGCCAGTTTCATTCTTTCTCCCAGACGGCCTTGGTTCGACTAGAGGCCGACACATTCGGTTCGATAACAGAACACAGGGTTATTCGAGGGGCTAGTTTAAACATCCAATCGTATGTTAGAACCTTTCAAAGAAGGTATTTTAACATACGAGTTAATTTCCTAACGTGCGCTGATATTAAAACATTTTCCTCATGACACAGGATTGAAATAGCATAACGATCGTAAAAATAAAAAGAAAGAAAAAAAAACTCATATCCCCTCGCCCCCCCCCCCCCCCCAAAAAAAAACACCTAAACGTCAACAGATTTAACAAATCTCCACGCAAAAGCTACAACAGATTTAGCTGAAATTCTGCATGATCATAGTTTATATACCAGGGAAAAATATAGGACTATTGGCATTTTGAAATATTTAACAGTTTCAATATGGTGGCAAAATATGTTGGTAAAAGTTACATTCCATTTCACTAGCAGGCGTTGTCGCGTCCCGCCCGGCGACATTCACCCTTGCCCACGCTTCCCGCTGCCAAATTTTCGCTTTCGATTCAGAGTTTATTTACTGAGGTTAAAAATAAAATAAAAGTTTTCGGAGGGCAAGATACACACACAAGTACATATTAACCCGTACAAAGGGACAGTAATGTATAAAATAGCCACCAGCTCAAGGTTGCATCTATAAGACTAAGAGAGAGCTGCCATTTCCGTCGATACCTAGGAAGAATCTGACACACTAACAATTTAGTTTCTATCCATAACAGACAGCGGTAGCTACACTCGCTGAGGCGCAGCGTTATGCCATGGGACAAACTATCTGCGAAATCAATAAACGAGTGGGATCCAACCTCCACAAAGAGCAACCCTGAAATACAGGGCGCCCGAGAATGTTCTCCGCAATGGGTACATGCAGCAGGGAGTGGTTGAGTCATGAGTTTAGTTGGCTGCACTGTGTCCTTGAAAGCGGGACTCCCCCGTGTGGGCTGTCAGTATGTATTGCGATAAGCGAGTGAGCCTGCTTGTCTTCAGTGTGTATTACAGTCAGCGAGCGTTCAGATAGACTGTTGGAAGAGTGCAACAGAATACAGTATACTACTGAAGAGAGTTTTTTTTTGGTAGAATACGTTTTTCGCGAAGGCGATCGGTTTACAGAAAATGTAAAATTAAGATTTCAGGCGCGGTTTCTTAATTCGAAGAGTCCAACCCGTGATACCGTTCGGGATTTGATAAGTAAATTTCGTGTGACTGGCTGAGTTCACGATGTACCGGGAACAGGCAGGCCTACGCTTTTAACGGACGAAAAACTTGATGAAATCTCTGATATAATGCTGCGTAGTCCAAGTAAATCAACACGAAAATTAGCTCAACAAACCGGAATCTCTTAGTCGACAGCACATAAAGCTGTAAGGGACAAGCTTCAGTTGTTCCCTTATAAAGTTACCGTGGTTCATCAATTAAAACGAACTGATTACGGAAAAAGAGTGATGTACTGTGAATGGTTCCAGCATCTGTTATGAATGGCTGTGGTGAGTACGAAGTTTACTGTTTATTTGTTATGATGCAAGCGACAGCCGTGCTACAAACAGAACTGCTGTAGCTAGCTCTCGCAGACGCATGTAGGCGCTGCGGAGAACATTCTCGGACTCACGGTAGCTCTCCGTAATTTCCCCATTTTCAACTTTAAGGGAATGCTGGGATGGTTCTTTTTAATGCATACAGGCCGCGACCGCTTCCTTCCAACTCATTGCCCTGATTCATACATTTCATCTCTCAGTAACTCCTCAAAACTTTGGTGTCAGGAAGCACATCCTACCGAAAAATCAGCCATCACATCCCAGATCCCGTTGAAAAACGGAAATAATAATGGGTAGACAAACAGTATCTGTTCGCTAATTAATGTTGATGATAATAATAACAATAATAATAACAATAATAATTATATTGACGGTATTCTAACGCAATTTGGATGTGATGCTATCTGCGCATGCCTTGTATTCACGGCCTGACTATTACGTAATGCAAATGCTGAAACAAATTAGCGCTCCAGACAGAGCTAGGAGGTAGTAGGTTGCATCGTCGCTGCACCTGCAATATTCGCCACAACATTTTACCGACGGGCAAGCAAACAATATAGAGAAAGTGGGCTACCTCAGTTTTTTTGTTAACCTAACTAGTTATTAAAATGGTAGACTGTATCAGGTATGTGCTAGGCCTATAGGTGATAAATTATGTTTGTAAAACCTCAACAATTCAAGGCAGTGATATAATGAGGCATAATAGGCACTGAGGCAACAGGCATAGCTGTGCCAAAAAATGCAATTACACAGCACGTCCCATGTCTCAGTAGTTTCAATTTAATGCCAGCCGTAAATAAGGCTACATCATCCCTAAAAAGCTAAATTTGGCTCTGGGCTGTGCCTTCAAATACAACCTTGGTGGAGAAACAGTCAACTAGTCGTATATTAACTTGACTTTCTATTATTTTTAAACTCATTTTTAAATTCACAACATTCCTTCAACAATCGGGAAATATTTAGTTGTTGTTGTTGATGTTGAATAATCACTTCTAGGATGACTGAGGTGGGAATCGAACTTACCTATTTTCAGTTCTGCCTCAAGGGGGTAAGTGAATCCCGTTCTGGCACTCAGACCAGAATTACATTTCTTGTCAGAGCTGGGAATCGAACTCGGACCCTCGCGGGGACAGCTATGAATGCTAGCCGCTGCGTTACGAAGCGTGCCGTCAACTGTCTACCGCACATTAAAGGTGTACCCAAAAAAGGTGCCGCTTTTCACTAGGCAGTTTTTACCTTCTTCCAAACAATCTCCCTTTGGTTCACCAACCAGTATGAGTGTTTTGCTGTAGCGTGGGCCAAACTCCATTATTATTATTTATTTATTTATTTATTTATTTTAAACATTACAGGCCTATTAGACCACGCGAAGCAATCATGAATTTTTGTTCTTCCTGTCTTTCCAGTACTCTTTCATTCGTGCACTAAGGCCCTCTTCCTTTCTTCGGTCCACCTTGGTCTTTGGGCTGTAGGTGCTGCTCTCTCTGACAACACTTCCCACTTGTATACTTTGTGACGAAATACGCTTTTGTCTATGTCGTCTTCTGGGTCGACCTGTGCTTTTACTACATCAATTTTGACTTGCATCATCCAGGGTGTAGTAATCTTGAGCCGCTGTATGTATCTAAGAATTTTGTTGGTGAGTCTGGTTTGTGGGAGTCTGCTGATGTGGCCGTAAAATTTTAGTCGCCTCTTTCTGATGTCTGCTGCGAGGTTGGATAATTTCTCTGTGGTGTCTCTGGAGTGAAGCCTGTATCCTTCATCTGTGTGCTTTGGTCCAATTATTTTCCTTATTATTTTTCTTTCCTCTGGGAGGATTTTTTTCCAAGTCGCCCTTAGTGTGTAACGTCAATGTCTCGCTAGCATAAAGCACCTCAGGTTTAATAACCGTGTTGTAATGACGAAGTTTAGTGATTGTGGACAGACATTTTTGTTGTAGACACCCTGGGTCTTGTATAAGGCTCTCTTCATTTTCATCAACCTAGTGTTCTGTGCGATTTTCTCTTTTCCCGTCGATTCAAGCACTTCACCTAGGTATTTAAAATGGGCGACTCTATTGATCTTGCCATATTTCGTGTTTAAATTCTGTATGTCGAATTTCGTACAGAAAAACTCTGTCTTTTGGAACGAGATCTGTAGTCCTACTTTCTCGGCGACCTCTTGGAGTACTTCTATCTGTCTGATTGATGTGGTTTCGTTATCTGAGAGTAGTGCCAGATCATCCGCGAAGGCTAGATAGCCAACCTCCAGTTCGTCCTTTGGTCGTCCTAGTCGCACTGGCCTCCGGTAACCTTGAAATCTCAGCTCTTTCTCCCATTCTTTGATAACTTTGTTCAGCACTAGGTTGAAGAGGAGTGGAGAGAGCCCGTCACCATGGCGAACACCTGTATTGATCTGAAATGGTTCTGAGATTTCCCCCATGAATTTCACTTTTGATGTGGTGTCTGTCAGTGTCTGTTTGATCAATTGCAGGGTCTTGCTATCCAAACCTTGCTCGTGTAAGATGTTGAAAATGACTGACGGTCAATGGAGTCATATGCCTTCTTGAAGTCAACGAAGGTACATATACTGGAGTATTCCTGAGGGCTTTGATTTTCAATATACTTTTTAGGTTGAAGATTTGTTCCGCGCAGGAGCGACCAGGACGAAATCCCGCCTGGTACTCGCCAATCTTGTGTTCCAGCTGGTCCTGAGTCCTTTGGAGTAGGCACGCTGAGAGGATCTTGTACGAAACTTGTAATAGTGAAATGCCCCTGTAATTGTTTACGTCACTGCGGTCGCCTTTTTTTGTGTAATGGGTGGATCAATGCACATTTCCACTCATCTGGTAGCTTTTCTGATGTCCAGATGTCAGTGATAATCTGTGTGAGTTCCCTAAATGAGTGTGGCCCTAGGTTTTTCAGTAGTTCGGCCACTATGCCTTCTTCACCAGATGTCCTGTTGTTCTTGAGTTTGAGGATGTGCGTGTGAACTTCCTCTTGTGTCGGAGGTAATGTGTCTGCGTTCTTGACTGTAGGTTCTTCCTCTGGAAATCTCTCTATTGGTTCTGGACAGTTGAGAAGTTCTGAGAAGTATTGTGCCATCACCTTGCAATTCTCCTTATTCGTTAGTGCTAATTTTCCATCACTTTTTCTGAAGCAAAGGATTGGTGGTGTGTACCATCTGATGTGTCCTGCAAACGTTTTGTAGAAGTCCTTTACGTTGTAGTTACGGAAGTTGTCCTCAATGGAGTCCAGCTGTTCCTTCAGGTATCTCCTCTTGGATTGTCTGATAATTTTTGCGGTTGTTTTTCGTGTTTCATGGAAGGTCTGTAAATTTTCTGGGGATTTTTTACTGTTGTATTTCTGATATGCCAATTTCCTGGTAATGAGTGCATTCTCACAATCAACATCCCACCAAGGATGTTTGGAATTCTTCTTCAAGGAATGAGAGCTTGTGCTGTTTCTATGATTTTTGGGTGGAAATTTTACAGTCATTGGCATGTTCTTTTTCCCAGGCTTCCTTCACTCCAGAGTCTGCGATCTTTTTTGTGTCAAATTTTGGTACGGGGGTTTTCTTACAGAAAGTTCTCTTTGGGGTGAACTTGACCTTGACGTGGGTTAGGTAATGGTCAGAGTCAATGTTGGCTCCCCTGCGTACCTGTACATCATGAATCTCCTTCTGTACTGGATATGAGACAGCCACATGGTCGATTTGGAACTCACCTAACTGCTGGACTGGAGAACGCCAGGTTTTCTGTTTTCTAGGGTGTTTTCTAAGAGATGTTGACATGAGCTTGAGGTTGTTCTGCTGGCAGAGAGGTCTATGAGTCGTGTGCCATTTTTATTTGTGAATTTATGTGCAGGATAGTTTCCGACTGTTTTCCTGTACATCTTTTCTCTACCGATCTGTGCATTGAGGTCGCCCATGAGGAGTTTGACGTCATCCCTGGGGACTTTGGACATCACTGTATCAAGGGTCGACCAGAATTTTTCTGCGGACTGTGGATCGCTCTTGTTACTTTGGTTAGTGGGGGCGTGTGCGATGATCAGTGTGTATTTTTTGTTGGTGCACTGGAAGCCCATGGTCATCAATCTCTTGTTTACTAGAGTAACTTCATCTAAGGATTCGACTATGGTATTGTGGACCATGAAGGCCATCCCCAGAAGTGGAGCGCCTCTAGCAACGCGCCTGTCAGTCTTGCTCTTGAACAAGCAGCAATTGCCGTAGTCCATGGTATCTTCATCTGTGATACGTGTCTCCTGCAGCGCGAGGATTAGAAGCTTCTGTCTATCGAGTTCTGTCACTAGATTGTGCAACTTTCCAGGCTGTATGAGAGTGTTGATGTTTAGAGTGCCTAAGTATGTTGGTGTCTTATGGGGAAGTTTGCCAGAGATATCCGATTTTCTCTGTGGCCGTGGTTCCCCAGGTCCCCCAGAGTCCGAATGCCCGGGTACCGTCTGTTGACGGGTGGATTGGTTCACCTGGGGTATTGCTGTTATTATTTGCACGCGCCATGGTTACTTGTAAGAATTGGTGTCTAGTGGTTATCCACTAGGTTTCTTAGAACCAGGGATTGTTAGTTCCTGGAGCATGTTTACAGCCGCACCACTTGGTGAACAGACGCTGACCATAAGCCGCCCAATCTGGGAACAAACGCTTTTGGATTTAGAGTTCTTTATTGGGGGGTAAACCACCTGGCTCTTCCGCTCCATCCATCGTTCCGCCATCAGGACCGTTGACCAATTTTTCACCTAATAACCCTAAGCAGGGGCCCTTACAGGGTGCTACCATCCGGAGCCAGATGGACCCAGGTTTTTTAACGAGGTGTTACTCCTCCCCCTCCTCCTTCCTCATCACTTACGAGATGAGGCCCCGGGCTTGGGACCGGCAGTGGCGGAGTTTCATTATTATTATTATTATTATTATTATTATTGTTATTATTATTATTATTATTTTATTGTTATTATTATTATTATTAATATTATTATCATTTCCATGAATAGTTGTAGTAGTAGTAGTGACACCCTCCATTACGAGCTATTTCCTACGTTTTTACTGTTTCCAAGACAAGTTGTGTTGATAACCCCCCCCCCCCCCAAAAAAAAAAAAGCTTAAAGAACAGCTACTGTATTAACATACTGCTATTAATGAACTTAATAATGCACAGTGCTAATGAAGAGGCCGATTCTCACGGTAATTACACAAATAATTGATACTAGTAAGGTCGTCTTAAACATTCTCACTTTTTCTTAAGGGTAGTGAGACATGAGCAGAAATCGAAAAAGAAAAAAGAACCAAAGGAAACATTTAATTGAATTGAGCACAGAGAAAAACGTATTTGATGAAAACCAAAGAACTAGCCTATATCTACCCCTTTGAAAATTAATGATAAATAAGGACTTTTGATAGAAGCAGCCATAAGTGACTGTGTCTTCAAAATCCTCTGCACTTCATTGTTAAATAATGTATGTTGGCATTCACTCTACTTCAATGACTTTCAGTTATTCTTCATTATTCGGGTTCTAAGACGAAAATGTATACACATCTAAATAAGTTTTTCATAACTCTTGATTGTCATGATGCAAAGCGCATGTGGGATTGTGGGGAAGATTATTACAAAAGAGACAGAATTCTGACAAATATCCTGCAGACTTGATTCATGTACGAAAAGAAAATTACAAACAGGAAGACATTTGACCTGCAAGAACAGGGACTGATATGTGTTGTAATCATGCAATCCTGTGATGTTCCAATAAGGAACATTTCCACCACGGGCGTCCAGCAGGGCTCTCACTCGCTGTGGTATACCACAGATCAAGTTGTCCAGGTCCTCTTGAGGCAGGCGATCCCACTCTTCGATGGCGGCCTCCATGATCTCTTGGCGGGTTATGGGAGGGCGTGGACGCTGAGCAATAGCACGATTCAGCATATCCCAGACATGTTTGATACAGTTCATATCCCGTGATATCGCAGGCCATTCCATTCGTGAAATGGTGGACTCCTGGAGAAAGTTTTGTACCACCCCCACTCGATGTGGTAAGTATGTGCAAAACACTTTTTGATGTATATATTATACTTTCCGGTTATCTGCATGGATTGGATAAAATAAGAACCCATCTCATGATATCAATAAATTATTGAGTTAATAGACTGATAAAATAGTAAATAAATGAGAAAATCGAATATTTTATTAGCGAGACGAGGGATGATTTTTATTGAATACTATACTCACGGTGCCTTTGGTCCCATTTGAGTACTTACGAGGGGCATAGAATGGAGAACGAAACAAGTGTCTTGTTTTACTTTTAGCAACATGAAGGGGTCGGGCTGGACGGCAAGCTAATAAAGAAATAACATTAGACGACAAACAAAAGTCTGCTAAGCGATCAGGCGTGTCAAAAAAAAAAAAAAAAGAACATAGCGTATGCGGTAACAATCGTCTGTAGGCCTATTACATTTTGTATAATTTGCGATATTCACGAAAACAAACATCTACGATGTTTTCTAAACACGTATTTGAAAGTAGTTCGAGCATATCTCAAAAGATGGCTTAAGTATTCCCGAAATTGTGAAACGAAATGCACTTTAAAACCAGTAGATCCGTTAAGAACTATATAGCCTATTTTCATATCCTACTTATGTTTATAGCCTTTATCAACATACACATTTTCAGTTTGATTGCTGTAATAGATACCTAGATATTGATAACCTTCTAAAAAATATTTCGTATGGTCACCATGTTGGATTTTTATATATAGGCGTTAGAGTTATGTACTATTACATGAAGATTATTGTGTAGGTGTATTATTCAAACTTCAATCGCATGATTAAGACACTTGAAATAAAAAAGAGATTTTAAAATTTTGCACAGCCGCCATCTTGTGGTTATGAAAATAATTGAAATGAATTAGATGCCAGTGGATTAAAATGTATGTAGGGTAAAGTTAAGTAACTCCGTGATACTAAGCTTTTTTTGTGTGTTATTATTTCTGAAATTTAAGATTTCAGTTATTTCGATTCATTTCACGTTAAAGAGGAATACCCTACGGAACATTTCTGGCATATATCTTTTAAATATTCATAAGTTATTTCAAGGTATTAACTAACTAAATCCGGTAGTAGAAGAAGGTAACGCCGTGATATTCATGTTACTCCGTGACAGTGTTCAAGTTACTCCGTGATAGCATGGTGATCACCATTGAGTGAGTGGGTGGGTGAGTGGTTCTAGTGTCGGACTACCTACCCCAAGATTGCAGGTTCGCCCCTGACCATGGTAAGTGATTTTTGAAGTCGACAAAAATCACGATACTCATGTCATACGTTGTTAGCATGTTAAAGAACCCATTTGAATTCAGTAGGCCGTGTTCAATGGCAAAATTATTCTCGGGATTTTCCGCCAACACAAAATTCCTCCATTCTCTACTTGAAAGCGCTGTAGTGTCAAGGAATTTAGATATCTAACCTCCTTGACTTTCATAGCGCTCAAAGGAACGACGAAATTCGACATGCAAGCTACCCTCTGGGTGTCAATTAACAAAGCTTGCACCAGGCACCCGAGGCCATACGATATTATTATTACCATTGAGTGTAGTTTTTAATCGTGAAAACTAATGTTTAATGTAGTAAAATTGTTCAAATCGTATGTAGACTATACGTTTCTATTACCCCATATTGCCCATATTGAAACATTTCACTACACAGTTTGTTTTTATATAAAAAAAAAACAACATTCTATTAAAAATATTCCATTAAACATATTTTAAGTCACTATCATATTCCTCACACCTATCACATATAAAATAGACATTATTGGTACCAGACATTACAAAACTGATAATCAATCCATTCGGCTCCATTCTTCCTCTAGGTGTCATCCGCCAGGGGAGCCACCTCACGCACCACAACCATCATCGTCATTGTTCTGGGGTCTTGAATTAGGCCAAGACCGATCTATTGTGTCTATCTTGATACACTATCTTCACTTGAAATTCAGGTGACACAACGAATGGCTTTCCAATTTTTGCAAGGGTTGCACTTCCTTGATAGGCTGAATATTTTGTGCAATAATCCTTTAGTTTACTCCACGGATTATTAAAACGTTTATTGGCCTTGTACACTGACCACCCTTCTTCCTTCATCGACCTCAATGCTTCTTTAAGTGTTTCAGCTGTGTAGGAGCGAGGCTCTTTATTCCTTTTTGGCGCCATTTCAGCGTCCAACCTAAGAAAAACGTTCTCATTGCTAAGCTCACACAACTTGCATGCGTAAAACTACATGCATGTAAGTTTTGTATGCGAATGGTTTGCATCTTACCTCTGACTGGTGTTAAAATGAAACTTATACAATGAAATAGCTGTTTATTAGAAATTAAAATCTTCACCGCAGATTTCACTGGATGTGGATCACTTGTTGAAATGTCAACTCTCTGCTAATATATTTCTTAAACCTCATTGAGTTGGTCAAAGATAGAACGCAAGGGCTTCCTGGATTCCTGGTTTCTACTGCCATCTGTTGGTAAAAACTTCGAACTTTCGGAATTGAACCTACGTAGTTCTTCTTCCTTCGGCTTTTCCCAATGAATTGGGGTCGCCGGAGCCAACCAGGCTCATTTTGGTTTTGGCCGGGGATTTAAGACCGGATGCCCTTCCTGACGCCACGTGATTTTTCAGGTGAAAATTCCACCCCGCTGTCACCGGGATTCGAACCCTGGCCGTCCGGGTGAAAGACGAACAGCTAAGCCACTGCGCCATCACGCTCCCAATTGAACCTACATTGTGATAGAGGAAATACGCTTTATCACGGTGTTACTTGACTCTACGCTAAGCATACACCGTACCAAGTTTCACTGCGCTCGGATGGTTAAATCGCGAGAATCGTCCATTTGAATATTTGAATTTCGCGTCGCCGCCATGTTGGATTTGTGCTCAGCAGGTTATATTTATAACCTCTATCAACATTCAAAAATTTCAGTTTGATCGCTGTCATAGATTAATAGATATTGAGAACCATCTTAATATTTCACATAGTCGCCATGTTGGATTTTAATATATGAAGGCCATAGATTTATGTACTATTAGATGATGATTATTGTGTAGGTTCATTATTCAAACGTTGACTTCGATCCCATGATTAGGACACAAGAAATAGGAACTAAATTTAAAAATTTCGCACACCTGCCATCTTGAGGTTATGTAACCAATTAAACTAAACTAAATGTCAGTGCATTGCAATCTGTATGATTATTTGCTGTACCAAGTTTCACTGCGTTCGGACGTTTAAATTCCGAGAAAAGTCTATTTAAATGTTTCAACTTCGCTTGGCCGCCATGTTCGTTTTGTAGTTCACAGGTTTTTGAAAGTCACATAGGTGAACTTCCAGTAGTGCCTTTTATCACCATACAAACTTCCAGGGTGATATAAGTGATAGTTTCGGTGATATATAATGCCGATGAAATATTTCGCACAGCCGCTATGTTGGATTCGTGAGACGTAATGAAATTTTAAGGGCACGTTCGGGGTCGGCCGAAACAGTACCGAGTTTCATTGATATCTCTCCAGCCGTTTAGAAGTTAAGAGGCTATTCTTGTGTTATCATCAGCTGTGTATTAGTGCTAATTATTGTGTTGAAACCAAAAGGAAATGCACTATAGTTGTATTTTGAATCTTCATAAAAATGCCTTGACCACGGCAATGAAACGTGTTCATTTGCGTTTTACATTTAAAGAAAAATTATTTTCACGGACTAATACATTATAAGTAGGTTCAATGAATAACATTAAACTTAAAATAACGCTATTCTATTCTGTACGGTTCCATTATGGGCGAGTGAGTGAGCCCGCGCACTGTAGCGTGTTGGTTTACGAAACAAAAGTCTATGTTACGTCTTACCGCGTAGCCCTGTCCCACGGACAACAGTCACCTTTATTAATGCCTTTCCCAGTAATTAAAAAATGTAACATGACGTTTGTTCCCGCATACGCTTCAGGTATTGACACGTGCGCGAATAAGCGTGTCCCATTCACGTGACCTATGGCAGTCAATCACTGATTTTAAGTTTGCCGCAAAATGTAATTACTAGTAGGCATTAATTGCTCTTGGATGTTAAGTGTTAAAAGATTATAGCACATTTAGAGAAGAAAAATCCGGTATAATTTTACAGATTTTCAACGAGATTCAAGAGAGCCTGAGCTCAATAGAATTAATGAAAATAACCAACGTGGGAACCTTTGCACCAAAAATTTGCTCGGGAGAGCAGTGGAATGGAAACGAGAAGAGAGGAGGTCCGCGATACTCGATATAAGGAATTGTGCGTGAGTGCACTATATAGTTTGACGGACGACGATCGAGGAACTCTCGCGACCAATAATTCGAAGACTTGTGGACTTACTCAATTTCATAGTTACATGAGTGCGGCATCATACGAATTTGACATAGCGGATGATAGATTATTGCCTGATAAGGCAATAACTGGGATGTTATGAACTTGTTTTATTTTATATTTCTATGTTGAGCATAATGAGAGAGCAGAGATTTGCTCGCATTTTCTACGAACTATATATGTGATCGAATACTCATGTGAACTTGTGATTATTTCGTCTAACATTGTAATAGGCTACTTCGATATATAATTGGAAAGCAATTCAATTGAATATTGCCAAATTTGAGTGTTACACGAATTATTCTGAAAATATGAACATTGCTCGGTGGAATTCATCAACTTTTTCGCTATTTGAGCATTGCTTAACAACGCTACGTTACTTTTACACACATTGTCGTGTTATACAAGGCAGTTATGGAATACTCAAACATGATCAACAAATTTTAGTTAAGGAGAATTAAAAGAAATTTGTCGTCGGAATCAAATTACTAATTAAAGGATCCAATATTCATTCATCAGAGTAATAATTGATATTATCACTAGATTAATAAATGAGAATGGTTAAGCCTCCGTGGCTTAGGCGGCAGCACACCAGCCT
This sequence comes from Meconema thalassinum, assembly GCA_946902985.2. Classification (NCBI taxonomy): domain Eukaryota; kingdom Metazoa; phylum Arthropoda; class Insecta; order Orthoptera; family Tettigoniidae; genus Meconema; species Meconema thalassinum. The sequence continues at coordinate 152,431,240 of OX336389.2, forward strand.
CTCACCGCTGGGTCCGTGGTTCAAATCCCGGTCACTCCATGTTAGATCTGTGCTGGACAAAACGGGGGCAACAGGTTTTTCACCGGGTACTCTGGTTTTCCCTGTCAAAATTTCATTCCAGCAACACTCTCCTCTATCATTTCATTTCCTCTGGCATTCATTTAATCATTGCCCCAATGGAGTGCGTCAGGCCTCGGCCGCCGGCACAGTTCATATCCTCGCCGCTAGATGGGGGCTTCATTCATTCCATTCCTGACCCGGTCGGACTCGGAGACTGGAAGCAGGCTGTGGATTTTCATTTTTCAATAAATGAAAATGGTTGTTTCTGATGTTTTTTTTTATAAACTTTGGAGTTATTTTAAGTAGATAAATCACCCGGTTAATTTATGCTATTGTTAATTTAATTTGATGGAAAACTCACATTCTTAACAAACCTATTATGCTTAAGATCTTGACCTACCAAGCAAGCATATTTACTCCAAGTTAGATTCCATCAGTTCCATTAATGATAACATCAGGAGTGTATTTCGCCTCTTGCGATATGTAGGCTAGTGTTTTCTAACCAGATTACTGCACATGGCAGTTCTATCTTGTTAGGGACGTCGGGTACAATATCCACATATGTCTGCATGCGTGACTTGTATGATGAAAAAGAATGCAAGAGAACAGCATTGTGACATAGTGGATCTTACAGACACAGCGGCGATAAGCCACCCAGTCACCTGTAAAATAACTACCCACATTGGCAGCTGCCATTAAAATAAGACCGTGGTACTTAGCCACTCAGGGCCTTGGCCAACCAAGCGACGGCTGCGCAGCACTGTTGGCCTATAGTTTGTGGGGTGAAGCCTGGTCGTCATGTCGGGCCCCTTCGACTTTCAATCGTGGTTATCTTGTCCTCACGAGGCTTAGTGCACGCCGTTGCAGACCTAACGCCAGTTTTTAAAATCTCTGATGGAGCCGGATACCGAATCCGGGGCCTTCGAGTAAGGGACAGGGGCGCTACTCCAATACCTCGGGGCCAATAAACAAAGAATATCAGTCAGTTTTAACAGTGTGTCTCACCGGATGATAACTCTATGCCAGCTTCAGAAGAAACGTTCCTCTGGTCCGAAGCTGTTGCTTCCCCCAATTTTACCCACTTATCAGGTTTAATTTACTTACTTGAGATCATCGCAAAAATCATTCTCTTAAGTCTCGGCGAAACCTTGCAAACATATTGGTCACGTCGCATGGAAAACTCTTGATAGAAGTTTATCCGCAAATTTTGACCAAATGAACAACAAAATCAACCCCCCTCCGGTTGTATACCGTGAGAGGATCTGTGGTACGTAGTAATTCAAGAGATGCAATCGGTCGTAATAGATATGAGAAGTGAGAACTCGATGCGCTATGGACCAGTGTTGCTCTAAGTCTTGCGCCGATATACAAAAGTGTACAATTCTCTCCAAGGTTTTTCCAAATGACTTTGGGGATGAAATAATAATACCATTACAGATGTTTCCCATTTGTTCCGACTAACATGTACACAATGTTTTAACTGATTTAGGGAGATGACGCTTGCGATGCCCCCTTGTAAGTGAAGATATATTTAACTGTAGACGTAGTAATTCATTTCTGCTTTTACGGTTGAGAGAATACCCCGGTATTCAGTTAAAATGTTCTTATTATAATGAATATCAACGTTGGAAAACGGGGAATCGAATATCATCCTAGATGGGAGAAATGTGACAACTTCATATGGCCGGTAGGTAATGCATTTCTATTCTTGTATCTACAGGCTCTGGAATAAAATTGTATTAGTTTCTACTCTGCAATGTATTGGACTGTCGTATGATCTTATGAGACACCAAACTATGGCGGGAGTTAACACGAAATGGAATGAAGCCGATTGTAATAGGGATATGGTTTATAAAGAATCGACCTTGGTCTATTAGAAGGTACCGTCCCTGCATTTGCCTCCAGTTGAAAATAGGAAACCATGAAAATCCATTATAAGGACGGAATTGGAACCACTCGTCTTCCAAATATAAATAATGTCTTCACCAATGGCGTCACACGTGCACTAGCGTAGCTTTAATTATTATTATTATTATTATTATTATTATTATTATTAAGAATAATCAATATTACATCCAGTAATACAAGAAAATATATACACACATAGCTTTTTAAGTATTAGGACATACGTCCGTACATTGTTCAAGAAATCGCGTGTGCTATATACACATTGTCCTTTGCACTACAACATTGTATAAGTCACTTGTTCTCTTGATCACTGGAGTCCCGTTATATTAAATATGTAGAATCTTCATCATATCGTAACTTTAGTCTATTTCTGATTATTATCTAAGTAAACGTATTGGTCTAAAAATGTACATTCTGAGATCTATGTGATGAATATCAAATTCAGCCGAGTTAGGGAAGAATACATGTAAGCTATACCACGTAAGGCAAGGCCTTGTGGGTGGCATATTAGGTCTACTTACCTAATTATAACGTTAAGTGTTCATGTTAAAAAATATATTACATATACTGTATATATTAAAATAAGCGTTGTGAAACAGCTAGGTAGCAATGGTAAGTTAATGCTAATTTATAGATTAAGCTACTTTAATATATCTTTAATGACATTTTTATTTTCTCGAACAAATATCTTTGCGTTACGTATAAACTTTGTAGATTTATGTAACTGGTCTTTTATGGGTTTAGGAAGGATATTGTAAAATTTAGGAATAAAGTATTGAAAATTACGCTTTGTAATAGATAGATTTGGTTTGAAGAGGACAGACATATTTCCTGTTCTACCTCTTGTTTGGTAGGTGTGGCTCATGTTTATGACTGAATTTTTATTTTTATAGATATATTTATAGACTTCCGTCACGTAAAGTTGTCCTATATTCATGACGTTTGCTTCCGCATACAATTCATTCGTAGGATATAACCTTTCCTTTTTATACATGATACGCAACACCAAGTTTTGCATTACTTGAGCTATTTTTACAATAGTTTGATAAGCTCCTCCCCATGCAATTATTCCATACGTGAGAGTAGACTGAATAAGTGCAAAGTAGATATCTCTTAGTAGTTTAATATTGAAAATGTGTTTCAGACAATGAAATACATAAACTGTCCTCCTTATTTTCTTTGTGATGAAATTAATGTGCGATCTCCACTTCATGTCTTCATCAAAATAAATTCCTAGGTATTTTATATTTTGTGTGCGGTTGATTTTTATGCAGTTGCAGCTTGTATTACAGTTTTCCCGATGTACTGTAAGCTCGTTGAAGCAAATTTGATTGCTTTTTAATGTGAAAATAATAAATTTTGATTTATTTACATTCAGAAACAATTCATTATTTTCCAGCCGTAATTTAATCCCTTTTAAAGCTTCGGTTGCTTCTTGCCTGACTATTTCCCATGTATTCCCCTCAACAAATATAGCGGTGTCATCTGCATAAGTGATGATTGAACTATTTTTTTGATTATTTATTGATTTTTCTATGTCATTAATGTATATAATAAAAAATAGTGTTCCTAAGACTGTTCCTTGTGGTATGCCCCTTTTTACTTGCATCGGTGCACTCAATGTGTCATTTATTTTTACAGTAAGGTCAGTAAGGTAACTTCCGATGAGATTAAGAGCTGTGACTCGAATACCATATTTTTCCATTTTTTGGAGGAGAATATCATGTGATACAGTGTAGAAAGCTTTAGTAATATCTAAAAACATCCCTAGTGATGGTTTGGAGCAATTTAATTTTTCTTGTATTTGTTTAGTTAGTGTTGCAATTGCATCCACAGTACTTCGACTTTTTATAAATCCATATTGCCTTGCTGATAGAATGTCATGTTTCAGTAAAAACTGGAAAATATTGTTCTTGATACATTTTTCAAATATTTTTGCTATTATTGTAATCAGAGATATCGGTCTATAATTTTCCATATCTATAGTATTGCCTGATTTTAAGATTGGTTTAACTATTGTTGACTTCAGTTGCTTTGGAAAATATCCTTCTGTAAAAGATTGATTTATGAGATTTAAAAGCGGTTTCTCTAATGATACTATATTTTGTTTTATAACCTTTGCTGAAATATTGTCTATTCCCATAGCTTTACTGTCACTTATGTCACCTAGGATTTTTTTCAAATCAGTGGAATTTACCGGGGCCATGAAGCATGAGCTCTTATTGCTAGTTATATTAAGTGTGGGGTTTCCACTTTTCTTTATACATTTGGACATCTCGGTTGTCTTATTTATGAAATATTCATTAAATTTATTCGCAATTTGCGTGTCACTTTTGTAAATTTCATTCTGATACCTTATTTCACTAATTTGCTCTTTTTGATTAATTCTCTGAGCTACCTCATTAACTATACCCCAAATCTTTTTGGGATTTCCTGAACTAGCATTTACTAAATGTCTGTAGTAATCTATTTTTGCCCATTTTATTAGCTCATTTAATTTGTTTCTGTATTTTTTTATATTTCTCTCTTAATTCTTCATTATTTTTATTTGCCATATAATCGCAGTATAATTTCTCTCTAGTATTTATGGACTCTACCAATGCAAGGGTTATCCACTCTTTTCTTTTGACTCGCTTTGAGTTTAACTGTTTAGTAGATTCATGTATGCAGCTTTGAATTGTTTCAATAAATATATTTACTTTAGTATCCAAATGTCCTTCTCCAAGTTTATTATCCCAGTTGATGTTGTTTAACTTCTGTTTTAGTTCCACATAATCTAATTTATGTCTTTGATAATTCCTAATGTTTGGTTTATTTTTCTGACAACTATCTTGATTAAATTTTAGGCTAATTATTGTTGTATTGTGATCAGTTATTTTGCTTTCCGAGATGATAGAGAGAATATTTTCATTCGAAAGCCTACTTTTAAGAAATGCGTGGTCAATGCATGATTTACTTGTTTCAGTTTCCCTAGTTGTACCATTGATTATAGATCTGAAATCATATTCATTAAGAAAGTTTAAATAATCATCTGAATCTTGATTTTCGAATAAATTAATATTCATGTCACCAATTATTAATTCATTTTCTAGCTGACAATTTGTTTTTATATAGTTATTTAAATTCTCCACAAATAATGTTTTGTTGTATTTTGGTGGTTTGTACACCTTACATGGCCTATATAGCGTATTCAGCAACATATTTGATATAACAGGGATAAGTCGAATGAACAGATTAAGTATAAATCGCGAGTCTGGTTGTTGTTGAGGAATTACCAAGCAACTTTGTAGAAATAATGATGTCAAATGTTCACATGCATTTTGCCAAAACGTTTCTTGTTTAGTGCATTCAATGACTTCTCAGACATTGCTCTGATCCCTGATCAACTGTTTATAATTATAGTGCAGTTGTTGCAGTTCCCTCGCGTGTGGAATTTAGAATGCATTGATATACTGCATATTGAAACTTAAGAAGCCAATTTCAGGTTTCAGAGTTGCCTTTCTGATCTCTTTACAGATAGCTTGTGTTGACAGCTGAAAAGCCTTTCTATTTATTTATTTATGTATTTATTTAGTTTTTATTTTTTATTTATTTTTATTTATTTTGCACTCATCTCCAAGCTGTGTCCGGAAAAAATGTCCTTAATTTTATGTTTAATACGCCACTGATACAATATGATATGACCTAGGAAAAGAGGTAAGTTTCATCACATGGCCTAAACAACAAGAAGGGCCCGCATTGCCACCTATATTATTGTGTTTGATATACTGGCCAGTTGCCATGTAGTCTAGTTCCAAAACGGCTCGGCATATAATGGTGGTATCGATGTAACAGCCAAGTTTAAATTGATGAAACATTTTGCTGGGAAAGTAGGGGTAGGTTTCCGACTAAAATTCCACATTAAATCAACTAGAAGTACGAACTAGAATAAGCAAGCTTGGAGCATCGATCAGTAAGACCTATACGACATTAGCAGTGTACCTCTTAGCCTATTCTGCTTTCCTGGTGTGTTTGGCCACTCGCGATCCTAGGTCAGGGATGCCACTAAAGATTTATCAATCAAGTAGAAGAATTCAGTCTGTCAACCAACACAAGTGTACTAAATTGTATTGGGCGGGGTGAAACAGTTAATTTATATCCCACTGCCTAAAAGAAATGTTACTTTTATTATTAATACAGCCATCTTACAAATGGGGGTAGGGAGGGAGCGGAGGGGGGGGGGGGGGGCGTGGCACGTTTGTGTTAATCCATTAAGCTGGGTTTTCCTAGCTCCGCATTTTGTGCGGAGTGCACTGCGCAATGCGCAGTCCGCAGTACGGAGCCGACTCAACAACACGGACTCAGACGACATCGTTTTCCTACACCCCTCCACGGTGCGCAGTGCGCTCTGCGCAACTGGACGACGCCTTTCAGAGCAGTCAAGTGCGGACCGCGCTACAGAACAGAAGGTTATTTGGGCAGTTTTCTCTTGTGTACTGTAGATTTCTTTCTTTGCCACATCGTTGGTTGGTTCGTCGTCGTTTTGTTGGTGGAGAGCAAGCAAGCAAGCAGGACGCACGTCAGCGGAGCCGGCATTGACTGCAATCCTGACCTAACCGGACCCATGCATTCGATGCAGACTATTTAGCCTATCAGCCCGAGGGCCTTGAGAGCTATATCGAGCGCGCCACCTAGTTCCTGCGACTGCCGCATCAAGCGCTGCCAAGCCAATTCAACCAATCTACCAGCCATTCAGCGGGGCTTCAAGCACTTGGACGCCATTCGACGCCTAAGCGACGGCCTACCAAGCTTCCTTACCCATCCCCGCCAAGCAATTTCCCCACCAAGCCACTCAGTCAAGCAATTCTTACCCAATACCCTATTCCTACCTGCAGCAAGTCTCCCTACCGTAAACCAAGCACCCTTTACCTTCACCCTACCTCACGACGCTCAGCCAAGCCCCAGTTCGCCTATTGTCACGGCCCCTAAGCCGACAAAAACTGGTAACCTTAGGCGACTGGGTGCCGAAACTGAGGAACAAATCTTCTTGGACGAGCCCCCCTGTCAGGTCCGTTACGGCGTTAGACCTCATCACTTCATTCATCCATCAATTACACCAACTCACAAATCATGAACGGAACACACACTCGAAATTCCGAAGACATCAAGCCAATCTCACGCTACAACATTGACTACAATAAACCACTCCACCTCAAGAACGTCTACGTCAAACATTCAAGAACAACAACAGTCATTATGGTTAAGCCACCAAGAGTGCTGGACGTTCCGTCTATGAGCCAGTGCTTAGCACTGGCGTTAGACACATAGTGGCTCTACATCGCGGTAATAGAAGAAATGAATCAACCATTCTTCCTAGTCACTCCCTCCAGCAACAACCAACTTGGGCGAATCAGAAGGGCCCTCAGGAGGCACCCCGCCATACCCCCAACATATCTCAACATCACCCATCTCCACAGATGAGCAGAAAGCCAGCACCCAAACCGATCCCCTTCCCGAAGCCAGCACACAAACTCAAACTTAACTCCTTCCTGAATCCTGCACACATGAAGCCACTTCTCCCTCAGAGAACGACACAGTTGAAATCCAAACCACCCAGGATGTTCCTTCTCACTCAGAGAATGACATCACACTTGCGCCAGCCACTCAGGATGTTACTTCCCAGAGAATAACATCACACTTATTCCAGCCACACAAAATGCTACTTCTCACTCAGAGAGTGACAACGTACTTGCTCCCCAAACTTCACCGCACACACTTCCAGAAATACAGGCGCCGCGACGCCCAGCACCCAGACCACACCCAACACTAGTCATACAATGTTTTCATTGCCAGCGCCTGCACGACACAGCAGCTGAGTGCACTCGCAAGGCCAGATGCAACAGATGCGGTGGCCCTCACCGGCATTCTGAATGCACAGTGCCAAGGGAGTCTCCCACATGTGCAAACTGAGGTGAGAAGCACGCAGCCTCGTTCCCTGGGTGCAGGTACATCAAGACGGCCATAAAACACCGGCAATGGAAGTCACGACAACGCCCAAAACACCTCTCCAGCCATAAACACATCCCTTCACTTCTATCCCTTACAGTCTCACCCCCAACAAGTATCCCCCCACCCACGCAAACCCATAACGCTACAGCCAACACGCTCATCATCACACATATATTGCAGCTACTCCAACAACTCACCGCTACACAACTGCAATAAACCATTCACAATGTTCTTCCTCCGCATGGCTCGTCTGCCTGGTGGTCACGGTCACCCATCCGGGATGGCTGGTCGTCGGCCGTAAGAGCATTCAGCCAATCAGCGCCACTACATGACACTACCACATCCATTCATCAAATACACCCCTACTTCCCCAGCGAGGCTTAGTATTTATATTATTATCAACTTCTAATTTTTCAAACAACAATACCTACTATAGGTCTTTAAAAAAATCATACTATCAAGCTAACCCACTAGAGCTCTTCTCTTCCTTTCCAAAATTACGTAAATTAAAAACTTAACCAAATTTTCGAATTATTATTATGATTATTGATGTGTAACATCTTTCCGCTCGGTTGCTGGATAGTTTTGTGGGAGTGATTTTGAAAATTGGGGACGGAAGTGGATCGGAACGGTCGAGCTGGCAGTGGTGGATCGAACGGAAGTATGCACTGCCCGCTCGATCGATCGAACGGAAGTGTACTAGCTGGCAGTGATGGAAAACGGAAGTATGCACTGCTCACTCGTTCGATCGAACCAGCGAGCAGTGGTAAGACCCAGCTGGCAGTGGTACGAGAAACAATGAGCGCGCCATGTGGAATGTATATGACATAATTAACGGAAAACGCTCATGCGAACTCTGGTGTCAAGTGATTGAAACAAATGACATGGTACATGTTCGGAGTCTTCGTATCAGTATTTATATGGTTAAATGCCTTAATATCAAACATTGTAAGTAGTCGGCATTGCCGGTATTATGTTTCTGCACAATGGCTATTCAAATATTAACCCACATAACGGTAATACAGTCATCAATATAATATAATCGTTGTGGTTATACGAGAATTGAGCAAGCCTTCATGAACTATTACTGAATACATTCTCTTTACTCACAAGATGGCCAATTCATACGGCATTTTAAACTCAATTTCACGCAGGAACATTATCGAAACAAGCAAAATATAAATGAAACTTAATTCCGTAATGCAGTATTATTGGAACGTGGAAATAAGTCACCATCTTGTGCACACAATTTTCGTATTCGAAATAGCCGTGGGGTTAGTCCTTATGACTGTGAATCAAGAGATCTTGGGTTCGAATCTCGGACGGGGTAGATATTTTTGCTACCAGATTATCATTTTAAACGATATTTATCATATCAATATGACTAATTTTAACAGAATCCATGTGAAATTAATTGTTGGTCTGTGAATCAAGAGGACCTGTTTATAAGGACTTTAAGGTTATGAGCGGTGTCGCGTCTATTAATCTAGTTGATCCATATCGTATTCTTTATTTAGGCTAGTGCTGGTGGAAGCTACAAATCATCTAATAAAATGAGTTCCGTATTATAAACTACAATATCTGTAAAACACTCCCTTTTACAAAAGATTAATATTTGTGCCAATAATAGTATAAAATACCGGTGTATCAACAATTTCACGTGAGGTTTCTTCTATGTCAGATGTTACACATCATATGCGACTACTGTAGGGCTCGTATTTTTTAAAATTAAATTCTGAAGCTGTTGCTGTGAAATCTTCACAACACCAAATCATGGCAAGCCGCGAGCAAAACCAAAAGCTAAGGTCGATCTCTAAACCAATTATTCAACAAAAACAAATAACAATAACTACACAAATTCATTTCCCCATCTGCCATTAAAACTGGAGATGAGGAAGCAAAAACTCAAACTATTAAAATCACTTATTGGCCATGTAGAGGAGCCCAGTAGGGCACAGGGACTGGCAAAAACAAAGTCGCTCGTCAACCTCCGCGCTCCCAGCAACCAGCGATGACGACAGAACCAGAGATCGATCTTTGCCACAAAATTCAAAAAGAACTAATTGAGTGTGTACAGTAGTTCTAAGTGAAGTTCAGCTTAAATTTGTCCAAAGAAACTACATTTTTTACCCATTTTTTTTTTAATTTTACTATCGATTTTCATTAAATAAAGAAATATTATCTAGAATGATTCGCTATATTAACTATTTTTCATAGAAAGTACATTAATTTAATTTAATTAGATAAATTTAGTTAATTGATTAGACGTAGGCCTACTAAATTAGCTTGTTTAAATTTTCCAATAAAAAAATTCTACAAACTTACCTCAATATAAACGCCAGCTTCTCCGCCGCTGATATCGGTCTTCTAACCCTGTTGCAGGACTCGCTTGCAAGATCATTTTCTACCAAACTAAGCAAGTATTCAAACTGACACCTAGTAACTCTGAAGTAAGATTTGAACTTCACTTCGTCGTCGAGCAAATGTCTGTGGATTATAAGTTTAAACACTCCTTCTTGCTCTCTAGATGTGTACATGCAACTGACAGATTTCGGCACTTTATAAAGACGACCAACAATCAAGTAAATTTCATCTTCGATCTCTTCTTCCTCTTCCAATAACATCAATAACGCTATTTTTTTCTTGCTCAGGGGACGAGAGCTCATATTCACTCACTTCTCAAACAAATGAAAACTTGAAATAGACGCAGCGCATTGCTGAGCTAGGAAAACGCTACCGCGCAGCGCATTGGGATGTGCTGAGAGAGGTCCCCAGTGCGCAGTGCGCTCGGCACAAAATGCGGAGCTAGGAAAACACTCCATTAAATAGCAATTATGTGATTAGATTACAAAGACAACATTGAAAATTATTATACTGTAGAACTAGGCAACACAAAAAAATGCTTCTAATATTCCGAAACATTTCAGTCAGTGGCGTGTGGTGGAATTTTAGTTAGGGTAAGCAATGGTTTCCTTCGCAAAATCATTGAAGACCGAGTTGTAGAAGTTTGGGATATTTTGAACTTACAAAGTAAATCTATCTCAATTGAAACCAATGATAAATGTTATACGTTTAGATAAAATAGCGAATCCACTCCGATTAGATGTTCCCAGCTCTAGGACACTGCCCGTAGAGGCGGTAGTGGTGAGTTCCCTCGCTGAGTCCGTGGGTTCTACCAACCTGGAGGGCAAACGACTAAGAAAAGAAAAGAAGAAAAACAAGCTTTCACTTCCATGTTAATCGACCTACTCAATTGAGGAGTTGGACGACTTCCTAATAAAATTAATGTTTTATTCTCAAATTTACCGCCCATCACACGCTGTCATCTCTAGACCCAACTCCCGGTGCCATATTTTTACAGATTTCTCACGCCTACTAGTGTAAACAAAAACGTCTACTGCATACCCTACTCCCTTATATTGCATTAGACAACATTATATCGCTGAACTATAAAAATGACGGCCTACCACTGTAAAATAATCACACGTTTTAACAAAGCATATAAAAAGCTGTTTTACACAAAAACTGACAAGCTTTTTCAAACTCTAATGGGCGAGTAAACACACTATCTTTGAAAACTGACCGATCCTTGTTTTTGGCCTAAGGTATGTAACTTAAGGAATCGCTTCCTAGCCTTCGCTTTCACTCACCCAGCAGTACCAAGAAACACCAAAAGAGGGCATGTCACGCTATTGTTCTGCTGCAAGCGACTCCGCAAGGAACTCGCAGTAGGCATCAAAGAACAACGAAGTGTGAATGGGTTCATTAAAACAATACAGGACACAGAGACTGGAATATCACTATAACCAAAGTAAATAATTATTGTACCCGTCATTATTTTACTTGGGTAAGCAATGCTTACCTTACATCCACGGAATACACGCGCCTGAATTTTCAGTCAATAATAATAATTATTATTATTATAATGTTTATTATTATTAAAACTTAGCAATTCTTCTAGGTTTGTGCCGTGTCTTGTGTGGGGTTTCGCCAAGGGCACCAAGCTGGTTCATCGGTGGGCTCTTGGTGTCCCCGCGCGGACCCCCACAGGAGTGACGAACTGCGTGCTACGTCCCTTTATATAGAGTGCAACTGCACTACATGACTGCGAGAACTACAAGCAGCCTGAATCTCCCTATGAAGGCTTCCAAAAAGATGGTATATTGGCTTTCACGGCTGGTGAATTAAAACTCAGCAATTCTAGGTTTGTGGCGTCCACACCTGAAAGCCAATATACCATCTTTTATTATCATTATTCATTATCACTGTTGTTGTTTTGGTTGATGTTATGATCCTTTACTGACTGGGTAGCTAATGACTTGGCTGGCGGTAATGATCAAATTCAAAAATTCGGAGATAGCCTGGCCTCAAGACCATGTGTGTCATCGCGCTCAGCTACCGAGTTAATAAGATACATTATTAACAATGACATCAACACCAAACACAACAGTTATAACGAATTATTATTATCATTATTAGTATTATTGACGGTATTCTATCACAATTCAGATACAATATAGGTCACTGGCCGCATACTGGGTCTTTGCGCATATTCCGTACTGTAGATCATGCGTTACGTAATGCGGGGCAGGGGTGATATTAGAGGTCCAGACACAGTGAAGAGGAATCCACCCTCACCGTCTCTGCTCTGGCAAAATCCCACAGAACATTTTATCTACGGGGTGGTAAACATTACACAGATGTTAATTTATAACATCACTGATTTAATATTATAAACTGTGCGGTAAATATTACGGAGCTCCAAAACAATCCACCGTTATGAACGTCAGGCGTCCTTAAGGAGGGCTTGGGCATCATGGTTTTAGCCCCATGTACTTGCCGTCTGTGGGAAAGTGTTAATTCTTAGTAGATCAAGGATTGAAAGGGAAGCAGCCTATGCACATCGTAGGAAGCTTTTCGGCAATTACCTTGAATATGAATGGAAAATCATTGAAAATCGCTTTTAGAAAGGCTGCTCCGGGAAATGAACCCACATTTTCTAATATTTGCCCCACATTGCCGATTGTACCGCGTTACAACTCTATAACCAGAAATATATTTATAGACAGTGCATAAAATCGAAACCGAATCTCAGGACTGGGAGCCAATAATGCTAGGCACTACATCATAAGGTAGTTTTCTACGAGTAATTGCTGTTATTGGACTAACATTGGTTCTTACAACCGTATCCAAGAAAAGAATGCATATTAGATTTCTTGTAACGTACATGATTTTCCATGGCAATGCTGCAATTAGCTCACTGTCATACCTGTGGTATCTGATCAGTCATCCTTTTTATTGTAATTGTTACTATTTGACTAAACACTGTCCCTTCTCGCGTAAATGTAAAAAATAATTAAATTTATTTATTTATTTATTTATATATTTATTCTTTTATTTATTAATTAATTAATTAATTAATTTATTTGCAATCATCTCCAACCTATGTCAGGAGAAAACTAATTTGACATAAGTTAAGAGTGTTTCATTAAGCGGCCTAGACAGCAACAACAATACCAAAGGCCTGCATTGTCACCTGTTTTATGCTGTTTTATTATATTGGCCACTTGCTATGCAAGTTCTAACAGGCTCTGCATATTATGTTGGTATCGATGTACCAGTTAAGTTTAAATTGCTGAAACACGTGTTGTTGAGAAAGTAGGAAAGGATGAAGAAAGCTGACTAAAATTCCGCATTAAATCCACTAGAAATGAGAACCAGAGTAACCAAGCTTAAAGCATCGATCAATAAGTGTCCCTAATACATGAGCAGTATGCCTATAGGCCTCGTGCGAATGAAGCCGTTTGGTACTTGTGGCGCCCCTAGCGGCGAGGAAAGGCGAAGCTAGTCGGGAGAGTAGCGAACGCACGTAGTAGGCAATAGTTTATAAGTAATAATATGAAATATGATCACCATGTAATTCTCATGAAATTAGACCTTAATCTCCTTTCAAAACACAATAGCCTACTCTATAAAGGATATTAACTATTAACACATTTTCTGTTTACAATTTATGTTCAGGTAGACTCGGACAGATGTCTGGTATCTGGGAACTGTCAATGTAAGGCAGGCTTGTCAGAAAGGTGCAAGTCAGCAGGCACACAGGATTATGACATGGAAATCAGCTGATTATGACCAACTTGCAAGATCTCTTCTCGTTGATAGAGTACTGAACACCTCAGCTGTGAGGTATGGAAGAGAGAATGAACATGTGGCTATTCGGCAATATTCCATGTTTAATAATAATTCGTCTGTGCGCCACCTAGGACTGTGTATTAAAAAGGAACAACCGTGGTTATGCTGCAGTCCAGACGGGATTGTACCTTCTTCATGTGGATACACATTATTGGAAGTCAAATGTCCTTTCTCGTGCAGAGACAGAGCAATTATACAAGACGGCGAATGTGGTGTGCCTTATCTGTACGTAGCTGATCAAGGAGGAGTCGGGATTAAGGAAACGCATGTATATCACACGCTAGAACTCCGGTCTGTACCTGTACCTGTACACTTTGATAGGAAACAGATAAATCCTGACGGCGTTATTGCAACAAGAAATTTCACTGTGAATGAATTTTTATAATGTGAAAACATCATAATTCTTTTCCTAACACTTCCTGGTCTTTCACATGGTATTTCACTACAGTCTAGTATGCAGGTGCATTTTTCAAAATGCTTTTTAAACGCAGGAGGCATTGTACTTTCAATACTAGACATATGGGGCCAGAATATCCAGTCCTTCTGATCACATGTTGTTTGTCATTGGGAAACTTAAAAAACTTAGTTCCAGAAGGAGAGTTCCTGTACGTAAAATTACACCCTACTACGGAACAATTGTTGTTACTTTTAGAACTAGTGGAACCACAATCAGTTTCGTACATTATATTACAGAAGATAGAAGCTAACGACAACGCAAACTGCTTGCAACAACACAGCAAGCAAGCGCAGATCTCCCGATGAGGAATGCCATGCTTGCCGACAGAGCGCAGCACAGTTCATTCCCACGAGGCCTATGCCTCTTTGCCCCGTCTGCTGTCCTAGTTAGTGTTGCCACGCGCGGTCCTAGGTCAGGGATGGCACTGAGGATTCACCAACCGGTGAAAAAATAAGCAAGCAGAATTGCTTTTCAGTCGGTCAACACACGTGTGCCTAATTGGATTGGGTGGGGAGAAACATTATTGCTCTTGATGTTGTTGTTGCCTTTGTTCTTATTAATATGTTCTCTTCACTGGGTAGCTGAGTATGACATCACACTGAATCACTTGACCTGGCTATCGCCATTATGGCTGGTGGTAATGTTCCAACTCAATCGAACTCAGTGATGGATATTAATAACAACAGCAGTAATATTGAATTATTATTATTATTATTATTATTATTATTATTATTATTATTATGATAATTATTATGATTATTATTAGTAGTAGTATTACTAACGATATTTTCTCACAGTTCAAATGAGATTTGTGTCACTGCTCTTTTGCGCATGTCTTGTATTGTGGATCACACATTGCGTCATTCGAGGCTGGGGAGTTATTAGAGGTCCAGACACAGTCAGGAGGTATCCGCTCACATCGTCTCTACACTGGCAAAATTCGACAAAATGTTTTATCTACGGGGCGGCAAACATTGCACAGGAGGGGAGCAGATTAGTTTATAACACCACTGTTTTTATATTATAAACTGTTCAGTAAGTATTCACCGAGCTCCAAAATAGTCCACCGTTATGAACGCCAGGCTTTCTTATGAACTTCTAAAATAATCTGTTTACTAATGTACGTTTCTATTATGGTTGTCGTTGTTAAATATAAAGGCTTGGAAATCGTGGTTTTGCCCCCAGTGAACTACACATGCTTGTTCCCAGCATGAGCCTGCTCATGGCCGCTGATGTCACTACTGGGTTACACCGTTAGACCAATGTTTTGAAGAGAACCATTTCAGGTTACTACAATTATTGCTAACAGTATACTGCAAGGTAGGGGTCTAGAGTGTTCTGGGCTAAGCCTGTAGTTGAATACAAGGTCATTGACTTTTTCTCTCACCATTCCCGATACCCCTGGGGTTATTGGTCTTTTGCCGGAGCTGGTCTGACGACACATCCCATCTTCTCAACGAGTGGGCCTGAAGGTTAGGGAAGTCGGGAAGACTATTAGCGACAGATAGTCCCCCGATGACCTTGTCTAACGGGCACAATAAAATCGTGTACAAAACTTTCCAAGGTTTCTCCAAATGAATTTTGGTGATGAAATAATACCATTACAGATGTTTCCCATGTGTCCCGACTAACATATATACAATGGTTAACTGATTTAGGGAAATGACGCTCGCGATTCTCCCGTGTAAGTGAAGACATATTCAACTGTGGACGTAGTAATTCATTTCTGTTTTTACCGTTGAGAGAATACCCTGGTATTCAGTTAAAATGTTCTTTTTATGATGCAAATCAACGTTGGAAAATGGGAAATCGAACTTCATCCTAGTTGAGAGAAAAGTGACAACTTCATATGGCCGGTATGTAATGCATTTCTATTCTTGTATCTACAGGCTCTGGAATAAAATTGTATTAGTTTCTACGCTGCAATGTATTGGACTGTCGTATGATCTTATAAGACACCAAACTATGGCGGGAGTTAACACGAAATGGAATGAAGTCGATTGTAATAGGGCAATGATTTATAAAGAAACGACCTTTGTCTATTAGAAGTTAACGTCCCTGCATTTGCCTCCAGTTGAAAATAGGAATCCATGGAAAATCATTTCAACTTCGGGACGGGATTGGAACCACTCGTCTTCCAAATATAAATATGGTCGTAACCAATGGTGTCACACGTGTACTAACCGACCAGGGAATTGTTACCGCTAGACGTGGATCGGTGTTGCTCGGTATACATTACGTCACCTCGCCTCGTATTGGCTGCAACAATTCGCTGGTAGGGTAGTACGTGCGTAGCTTTAATGGTTTGTCCTTACATGGTCTATATAGCCTGATTAGCAACATATTTGATATAACAGGGATAAGTCGAATGAACAGATTAATTCTAAATCGCGAGCCTGGTTATTGGTGAGGAATTACCTAGCAACTTTGAAGAAATAATGATGTCATATATTCACATGCATTTTGAAAAAATGTTTCATGTTTAGTGCATTCAATGACTTCTCAGATATTGCTCTGATCCCTGATCAACTGTTTATATAATGCAGTTGTTGCAATTCCCTCGCGTGTGGAATTTAGAATGCATTGATATACTGCTTATTGAAACTTAACGAAGCCAATTTCAGGTTTCAGGGTTGCCTTTCTAATCTTTTTACAGATAGCTTGTGTTGACAGCTGAAAAGCCTTTCTATTTATTTATTTATTTATTTTTTATTTATTTTGCACTAATCTCCGAAAAAAATGCCCTTAATTTTCTGTTTAATACGCCACTGATACAATATGATATGACATCGGAAAAGAGGTAAGTTTCATCACATGGCCTAAACAACAACAAGGCCCTGCATTGCCACCTATATTATTGTGTTTGTTATACCGGCCAGTTGCTATGTAGTTCCTAAACTGCTCGGTATATAATGGTGGCATCGATGTACCAGCCAAGTTTAAATTGATGACACGTTTTTCTGGGAAGGTATGGGTAGGTTTCCGACTAAAATTCCACACTAAATCAACTAGAAATACGAACTAGAATAAGCAAGCTTGGAGCATCGATCAGTAAGACCTATACGACATTAGCAGTGTACCTCTTAGCCCCGTCTGCTTTCCAGGTGTGTGTGGCCACGTGCGATCCTAGGTCAGGGATGCCACTAAAGATTTATCAACCAGAGAAAACAAGCAGGCAGAATTGCTTTTCAGTCAGTCAACACATGTGTACTCAATTGTATTGGGCTGGGTGAATCAGTAAATTTATATCCCAGTACCTGAGAGAAATGTTACTTTAATTATTAATACAGTCATCTTACAAACGGGCTGGATGGGGCACAGTTGTGTTGTAACGTGTTTTTCGAGGGTATTTTACGCCACTGACATAAGTCAGTAGGAAGCCATTCAACGTATATTTACGCGGCAAATTGTTCTGCCAAGACAAGTTTCATGTAACTTATTATTATTAAGGTATTTTTGGAGCGTTTTTTATAAGATTATAAGTATACATATAGGATTTCGATGTTATAGAAAACACTATCAAGCGAATTATTACGTACAACATTATCGCGGAAAATTATATGATTATGGAATTTTACGGATTTTTGTCAGTTAGAGTTTACTGAGAGAGAGATGATTTATTGGGAATTCAGCTACAGGTATATTCTTGTCGAGAAGCGTGACGCAAGCCGTGGGGCACTTCCAGCTGGCTGCATCAAGAAAAGGCGAAATGGCCTGGACCGGTAATCGACATCGTCGCGCCGAGTATATTGACCCTTGTACCGGGAGTATCGTGTGGTGTCTCAGCCAATCATTGGAGACCGGGCGAGTGGAAGACCGGCCCGGAGAGGGTGTTCGGCGAGTGCATATATTGTTTGCGCGCCGAGGAGGGAGGACGATTATCATTGTAAAACTTGACCGAGGTGGTTGCTCGTTTGGTTGGTTCCGGGGTGATCGGACCATAACTTTACACTTCTACAACAATCTCCACAACTGACGAAGAAGATGGCGACATCCAGAAGGCTGTGGGAAGCTCTCTTCAGCATCAAGTACGAGGGAAATGCCACGGCAATTTCCAATAGTAAGCGCGAATGACTCAGAACTACATAATCTCTCGTTTCATTCTTTCATATTCAGTATTTCAGTAACTTCTGAGCTTGGGAATAATAGTAAAATCAGTAATTCATCCGACTCCGTTTTCACGTAATTCTCTAGTGGTAAATTCAAATCGTTACGCTCCAATTTAAATTTGTTATTATTATTATTATTATTATTATTATTAAAATTGCCACTACTTGTTTTTTTATAATAAATTCATTTCTTATACTATGCAATCTTTGCATTCAGTAGGTAGCATTAGATATAGACCAAATTCCTTCTCCTGATACAATTGTTAGTTGGGTTAATGATCAAATCATACCACGATCTGAGTGTGAAGATTCTTAAAGGTGTTCTGCCTGAGCTAGGTGTCGTTAAATATAAATTTAGATTTCAACATAGCGTTGAGGTCTTGGCGCCCATTAATACAACGTATCTTAGTCAGAGTAAACATTACATTTGACACCTCAAACGAGGGACGTGTTGTGGTTTTTCCACACTCTCAAAAGAAACCGTTACACTTGTCATCCCAACGTAGAAAACCGTTACACTTATCGCTACCAACGTGAGGCCGAAAACCTAATAACATTTGTGGAAGGAGAAGGGTATATATTTCTGTGCCTGTATTTTTTTTCATTTATCGGTGTGTATCAGCATGGGTAATGTCGAGGAAGAGATGAAGTTGCGTAGTGGTCACCAGTTGGATAGTGAAGATACGAGCAGTATGGCTAGTCTTGAAAATGAAAGCAGTACAGGGATGTCGGAGGTAAATCCCGATACTGAGGGGGGTAATCAAAACAGTCAAGCAGAGTTAGAGAGTTTGCTTCTTCAGTTTATGCAACAAAATAAAATTAGCACAGATGCTTTAAACGCTAGACTTGATCAAAATAGTAGGGAAAATAAAGAGAGTAATAGGGAATTGAGCGATAGTTTAAATGCTAAACTTGAACAAAATAGTAGGGAAAATAAAGAGAGTACTGAAACTTTAAATGCTAAACTTGAACAAAACAGTAGGGAAATTAGTGATAAATTTGAGCTGATTAGAGGTGAGATCAGAGGGGTGATGGAAGAGAAGGCTAAAGAGATTATTGCAGATGTAGACAGAAAATTAGGAAAAGTACAGGAGGAGTTAGAAATTAGAATCAGTACACAGGCTGAAAATTTAAAAGAACTAGTGCAACTTGAAACACAGCAGGTCAAAAAGCAATTGGGGGGAGAAATTGACAAAATTCAGGTAGCAACTAAAGAGGTTAAAGAAGAGCTGGGGGGAAGAATTGATAAAGTTCATGCAGAAATAATCACTGAAGTTAATGATTTAAGGGAGAGGAATAAGGAAAGCATTAATGAGATTAATGAGAAACAAGCTAAGTTAAGTGGTAAAGTTGAAGCATCGGAAGGGAGCATTAGGTTAACTGTAACTAATATTGAAATAAAATCTGAGGAGAAAATTGCTGAATTAGAACAGAAGTTGAAAGCTAGAATTAGGCAGGAAAATAGTCAGAATAGGCCAGTTTATGTGAATAGCACACACAGGGAAATAGAACTAGGTAAATTCAGTAATCGGCAGGGTTGTCCAATGGAGTTCATGAATGCAATAGAAAATACATTCAGGGAGAGGTTGGAAGATGGTAGTATTGAGTGGTGCCAGGTAGTTGAGATTTTAGAGCAAGCGTTTGTAGGGGAGACAAGAAACTGGTTTGCTGTCTACAGAGACAATTTCGAGAATATTTCAGATTTTAAAGTTAAATTTTGTGAGAAATTTTTGAATGAGCTAATTCAGTCTCAGCATCGTGAGGGAATTGTGTGTGGGAAATATAACCCGAGAGGAAATTACACTATGACCGAGTACTTTTTAGGACAGGTATTGACGTGTAAGTATCTGGATGGTTTGAGGGAGGAAAGTGATGTAGTCAGGCTATTACTAAGACATTTTCCTTATAGAATCAAAGAAGCTGCCTGTATCCAAAATGTTAAATCTATTTCACAAGTGGAAAATTTATTAAGTACATTCGATGCTCTGGGAAGAGGTGGTTACGAGGAGAATTTAGGTAGGAACCAGGGTAACCATAATAACAGGCCTAATGAGAATAGGAATCAGGAAGTTCAAGGGAACAGTGGCGAAGGGGCCAAGGTCCAAAATAGGGGGAACCAGAATAATAATAATAATAATAATAATAATAATAATAATAATAATCAGCAAAATCAGTACAGAGGAAACGGGTATGGTACGTAGTACCAAGGTAGAAATAATGATTTCAGGGGAAATCAAGGCCGAAATAATGATTTTAGGGGTAACGAAGGGAGGAATAATAACAATAATAATTATAACCAGAACAGGGGTCAAGGAGGTAATAACGGACAGAGAAATAGCGTTAACACAGCCCCGAACAACCAGACCAGTGCAGTAGTGAGTAGTACTACACCAAGCGGTAGCGGTACTTTAAACACGAACCAGGCTGCGATGTAAGGTCAGAATCTCAGTCTGTAACATGCCCTGTCCATACACTTATACAGGAACCCTATGGCCTAAATGTAAGAAATGAATTATTACGTGAACTAAATGATGAAGGTATTATTCAGGAGGTGGCTAGTAAGAGCCCCATAGGTAAATTTAACGTGTCCGAGGCGTACACAGATGTTTTAATTGATAATGGTTGTATGAAGAGTTGCATAAGTAGTGCATTTTATGATAAAATGAAAGGAACTGGAGTAAATTTTGAGGAGATGCCAATTAAAAGCACTTTTGTTATCACAGCTGTTGGGAAGAGGTCTAAAGTAATTTCTAAGCAAGTTTTAGTAGACATTATAATTAATAATCATGTAGAAAAGCAGATTTGTCTTGTAATTCCAAATTTAGTATTCAGTGTTATCTTGGGTTCAGAGTGGCTAAGTAGAGTGTCTGGTAACTTATGTTATGATGTAGGGAGTTTGAAATTTAAATGGGGTGATTCTGAAGTAGAAGTAGCGTTCAGTGACCATATTCAGAGAAGTAGTGTTGTAGGTGTGATTTGTACTTTAAATGAGATATCGCCAGCCGTAGAGCGGGATTCTCCATGTTTTGTGGGCAGTGTGATTACGAACGGTAGTCTAGAGGACTCGTTACGTGATGCTGCATTTCAGGGAAATATAGAGGAAGAACAGTGTGTTCGGCTCTATGATGTGTTATTGTGTAATAGGAGAGTTTTTGAGGATCGCATTGGTATGGCCAATTGCTATACACATTCATTGAACGTTATTGATAGGTCAGTATTCACAGGACATAGATATCCTGTACCTTTCGCTTATCAGAGTGCAGTTGAGGCACAAATTAACCAGATGCTTGATGATGGGATTATTGAGCACTCTAACAGCCCATATGTTAATTCTTTAATCACCGTGTCCAAGGCCGACGGCACAGTTCGTATTTGTTTAGACGCTCGTTTGGTTAACAGTAGAATTAGTTCAGATCAGCTGAAATCCATGTCAATAGAGGAATTAATGCAAACATTTGAGGGGAAG
Organism: Meconema thalassinum; assembly: GCA_946902985.2. Classification (NCBI taxonomy): domain Eukaryota; kingdom Metazoa; phylum Arthropoda; class Insecta; order Orthoptera; family Tettigoniidae; genus Meconema; species Meconema thalassinum. The sequence continues at coordinate 152,453,423 of OX336389.2, forward strand.
AAGTATTTCACTTGTATAGATTTGAGTTCCAGTTTCTGGCAAGTGCCAATTATGTACGAAGATAGACCATTTACAGCTTTTAGTCATAAATATAACCTTTATCAATTTTGTAGAACACCTTATGGGTTAAAGAGTCGTTCAGCAGCTTTAATTAGGGCTTCAAACATCGCATTGGGTTTGCAGGAGAGTTTGTAACCATTTACATTGATGATATGGTAATTAGTTCACGCAGTTTTGAGGAGCATCTACGTCATTTAGATATAGTTTTTCAGAAGTTAGATCAGGCAGGGTTCACTTTGAAGCTGTCTAAGTCGTCATTCTGTCAGTCAGAAGTGACATTTTTAGGTCATAGAGTGTCGAGTAGAGGTGTAACGCCAGAAGAAAGTAGGGTTGATAAGATACTTAACGCAGAGGTGCTACAGAATGTTAAACAGTTAAAAACATACATGGGAATTTGCAACTTTTTCAGGAGGTTCGTTCTTAAATACTCAGGGTTGGTAGAACCATTCAGGGAATTGCTTAAAAGCAGGACTCAGTGGACATGGGAGTCCAAGCATGATCAGGCTTTTAGAGCGCTGAAGGAAGGTTTTGAGAAAGCTGTAGTGTTGAAATATCCTCTGAAAGATAAGGAATATGTGGTTATGACAGTTGCTTCGCACATAGGCATTGCTCGAGTATTGTGCCAGAAGGATGATTAGGGTAATCTGTGCATTGTATATTTAGCCTCGCGAGGACTGACAGCAGCAGAGAAAAGATACACGATTACTGAGTTAGAGCTTTTAGGTATTGTTTTCAGTTTGGGGAAATTTTGAATGTATTTAGTAGGGGGGAAATTTGAGATCCATACAGATCACCATGCATTACTCTATATGAGGACTTGTAAACTCAGTTCCAACAGAGTTAGTAGGTGGATTCTTGCTCTGCAGGAATACGAATTCACAGTAAAATATATTAAAGGTAAAGATAACATTCTTGCAGACATGCTATCAAGGGACACAAATTTATGTAGGGATTATCCTGTGGTTAAAGCAGAGGACGGTATTTTATTATGTGCATGTGTGGACAGTAGCAACAGGGCATCGTTACAGACACTGAGAAATATGCTAGTGGAGCAACGTGATGACGTTAAGTTAAGGGAGCCACTGGCTAGGTTGGAAATAAGTGAAGAAGAGTATGTGAAAGTAGGACGGTTCACGTACAAGATGCAGGATGGGCTTCTTGCACGGAAATGTAGGAATAATCGGTGGGCAATATGTGTTCCTGCCACTTTGCGGGAGGAGCTAATTTGGTTCATTCATAGGGAATTAGGACACTTTGGTGCTGCCAAGGTCTTCTATGAAATTGGTCGTGACTTTATTTGGAGTAAAATGGGAAGGGATGTTAGGAGGATTTTAGCTAAGTGTGACACCTGTCAAAGGAGCAAGTATCCAGTTAAATATTTAGTGGGGGAGAGATCTGCAGTTCTCACCAGTAGTCCCGGTGAACTACTGTGTGTGGATTTATTTGGCCCGATTGTTAAAGGACAGTACGGCTGCGAGTACATTTTTATAGTTATTGACGCTTTTAGTAAGTATGTCAAGCTATATCCGCTAAGGAAAGCCACGGGACTAGCGTGTAGCCGTCTGATCATTAATAAGTATGTACCTGAGTTTGGCCTTCCTCTCAGGATACTATCTGACAGTGGACCACAGTTTACTGCAAAGAAATGGAGAACCAGTATGCAGGAAGCTGGTATTTCACACGTTCATTCCTCTGTAAGGTACCCTCAGGGTAATTCTGCGGAGCGTCCATTAAGGGAAGTGGCTCTTCTTTTTCTGACTCTAGTGCATGACAAGCATACGGCCTGGGTTGGACATCTTCCCAAAGTCGAGACTTGGCTGAATTCTGTCCAGCATGAGAGCACGAAATTGACGCCATACGAAGTTCACTTCGGAAAGAGACCACAAAATGAACTAGCGAGGGTGTTGGGTTTAAATTAGGGAAAACAACCGGGGATGGATTACATTGTCCAGTTGGCGAAACAGAATTTATCTAAGTCAGCACAAACGAGAATTCGCCAACAAATAGAAACTAAATTTGACCTCTTCGAGCCGGGAGACAGAGTCTTACTTAGAGTGCCGAAAGAGTCAAATAAGCTAGAGAAAGTCATGTCCAAGTTCTTTTTTTATCTCTACGAGGGCCCATTTATGGTTTCCAAACGTATTGGCAATACAGCTTATGTGCTGGAGGATAGCTAGGGAAACAGATTATACGGGACGTATAATATACATAGTCTACGAAAGTATGTGTCATAAAGTAAGTGTGTTTAGCTGACGAGCCAGCCTATCAAATGAGTGAATGTGGTATTTGGTGCGGGGGAGATCTGGTCTTCCAGGCAGGCGTATCAGAAGTCACAAAGGGGGGTAGTATGTAAGTAATTGAGAGTTTTTAAGGTACAGGGAAATATGACGGGATTGTCGGATGCTCTTGAGCACTAAACTGTCTCGATACACCAAGGCCAGAATTTGGTAGCGCTGGTGAATTCCCATTTGTCTCCTAGAGATGGGTGAGCGCTTGTACAGGGTATTTTAGCTTAATGCGTCCACGAGACAAAAGATGGCCACCAGAAGGCGAGACAGTCCTTCATGAAACTCATACATAACAGCACACGTGATTTCTGTTTACGGCCTCGCCATGTAAGAGCTGTAGGTGTTATTTAAGGTAATTAGTACAAAGGTATTATTTGAGTGAGGTGAACTGGTCTGAGTTGCGAACTAGTATTAAGTAGAATTTGGTCTACGGGAACTTAAGAAGACAGGGTGATTACGGCACAGAAATATTTGGTGTTATAAGTAATGCGTACTTACTGTTTTTTTTTTCAGAAATCAATATTAATTTTATCTAATACACAGAGAGATTAAGTATTATGGTCACGATGCGCAGCCACAATAGTATGATCGTGTGCTCAGTGAGATCAGTGAGATTAAGTTTCACCAGAAGGAAGCGACCTCCAGTGATATTAGGAAGTTCTGTGGTGATATATATATATCAGAACACCTTTGATGCGTGTGATGTGACATCATATATACACAGTGCTCACACATTATTTATGTATATCTTTCCCTACACAGAGATATTTGAGAGGCGGAAATATCCGCGGAACATTAATCAAAATGAAAAACATTGGACTGATTGCATAGGGCAATCCAATATAAGAACAGACTTTGACGCAAAGTGCGTGAAGAAAATTATGAGTGTATATATATATGTAATTTAGGGTGATTTAATTTGTGTAATATGTATTTTGGATGGGGATTTTATTAACGTGTCTGGGATAATCGCATGATGTACCGTCGTCACGGTAAATCATCCCATGATCCGAGGCGAATATGTAACGTGTTTTTCGAGGGTATTTTACGCCACTGACATAAGTCAGTAGGAAGCCATTCAATGTTTATTTACGCGGCAAATTGTTCTGCCAAGACAAGTTTCATGTAACTTATTATTATTATTAAGGTATTTTTTGGAGCGTTTTTTATAAGATTATAAGTATACTGATAGGTTTTCGATGTTATAGAAAACACTATCAAGCGAATTATTACGTACAACATTACCGCGGAAAATTATATGATTACGGAATTTTACGGATTTTTGTCAGTTAGAGTTTATTGAGAGAGAGATGATTTATTGGGAATTCAGCTACAGGTATATTCTTGTCGAGAAGCGTGACGCAAGCCGTGGGGCACTTCCAGCTGGCAGCATCAAGAAAAGGCGAAATGGCCTGGACCGGTAATCGACATCGTCGCGCCGAGTATATTGACCCTTGTACCGGGAGTATCGTGTGGTGTCTCAGTCAATCATTGGAGACCGGGCGAGTGGAAGACGGGTCCGGAGAGGGGGTTCGGCGAGTGCATATATTGTTTGCGCGCCGAGGAGGGAGGACGATTATCATTGTAAAACTTGACCGAGGTGGTTGCTCGTTTGGTTGGTTCCGGGGTGATCGGACCATAACTTTACACTTCTACAACAATCTCCACAACTGACGAAGAAGATGGCGACGTCCAGAAGGCTGTGGGAAGTTCTCTTCAGCATCAAGTACGAGGGAAATGCCACGGCAATACCAATGGTAAGCGCGAATGACTCAGAACTACATAATCTCTCGTTTCATTGATTCATATTCAGTATTTCAGTAACTTCTTAGCTTGGGAATAATAGTAAAATCAGTAATTCATCCGACTCCGTTTTCACGTAATTCTCTAGTGGTAAATACAAATTTAAATTTAAATTTATTATTATTATTATTATTATTATTATTAAAATTGCCACTACTTGTTTTTTATATAATAAATTCATTTCTTATACTATGCAATCTTTGCTTTCAGTAGGTAGCATTAGATATAGACCAAATTCCTTCTCCTGATACAATTGTTAGTTGGGTTAATGATCAAATCATACCACGATCTGAGTGTGAAGATTCTTAAAGGTGTTCTGCCTGAGCTAGGTGTTGTTAAATATAAATTTAGATTTCAACATAGTGTTGAGGTCTTGGCACCTTTTAATACAACGTATCTTAGTCAGAGTAAACATTACATTATTAACACCTCAAACGAGGGACGTGTTGTGGTTTTTCCACACTCTCAAAAGAAACCGTTACACTTGTCATCCCAACGTAGAGAACCGTTACAGTGTTAACTGACTAAATAGCAATTCTGTGATTAGATTACAAAGACAACATTGAACATTATTATACTGTAGAACTAGGCAACACAGAAAAATGGCTTCTAATATTGCGAAACAAGTTACGGAAGTCCTGCTCCTTCATCAAATCATGCAAACATTTCAGTCAATAATAATAGTAATAATGATAAATATTATAATGTATGTATGTCTACCCCTTATTATTCCCGTTTTCCAACGGGGTCGGGGATGAGATGCGATGGAAGTCTTTGTGGCGATGGTTTTTACGGCCGGATGCCCTTCCTGACGCCAACCTCTTGAGAGGAGTTAAATGATAAATATTATAATATTTATTATAATAATTCATCATCACTGTTGATTTTTTTGGTTGTTATTATCCATTACTGACTGGGTAGCTGATGGCTTGGCTGGCGGTAATGATCAAATTCAAAAGTTGTGTATCATCGCGCTCAGCTACCGAGTTAATAACATATATTATTAAAACGACAACAACAAAAAACACAACAGTAATAACGAATTATTATTATTATTATTATTATTATTATTATTATTATTATTGTTATTATTATTATTATTATTGACGGTATTCTACCACAATTCAGATACGATTTGTGTCACTGAGCTTACTGGGTCGTTGCGCATGTCCTGTACTGTGGATCTTGCGTTATGTAATGCGGGGCTGGGGAGATATTAGAGGTCCAGACACAGTTAAGAGGTCTCCACCCTCACCGTCTCTGCTCTGGCAAAATCCCACAGAGCATTTTGTCTATGCGGTGGCAAACATTACACAGGAGGGGAACGGGTTAGTTTATAATATCACTGTTTTTAATATTATAAACTGTGCAGTAAATATTTACGAAGCTCCAAAACAATCCACCGTTATGAACGCCAGGCTTCCTTACGGAGGGCTTGGGCATCGTGGTTTAAACCCCATGTACTGGCCGTCCGTGGGAAAGTGTTAATTCTTAGCAGGGTTTAGGATTGAAAGGAAAGCAGCCTATGCACATCGTTGGGAAGCTTTTCGGAAATTAGGCTACCTTGAAGATAAATGGAAAATCATTGAAAATCGCTTTTAGTAAGGCTGCTCCGGGAAATGAACCCACATTTTCTGATATTTGCCTCACAAGGCTGATTGCACGGCGATACAACTCTATAACCTGAATTATATTTCTAGACAGTGCAAAAATGGAACCCGAATCTCAGGGCTAGGAGTCAATAATGCTAGGGACTACATCATAGGGTAGTCTCTTATACGATTTCTTGTAACGTAGACATACATGATTTTCCAAAGCAATGCTGCATTTAGCTCACTTTCATACCTGTGGTCGCTGATCAGTCGTCCTTTTTATTGTAATTGTTACACTTAGACTAACCACTGTCCCTTCTCGCGTAAATGTAAAAAATAATTAAATTATTTATTTATTTATGTATTTATTTTTATATTTATTCTTTTATTTATATGTTTATTCATTTATTTATTTATTTGTCTATCTATTTGCAATCATCTCCAACCTATGTCAGGAGAAAAAATATATGACATAAATTAAGAGTGTTTCATCAAGTGGCCTAGACAACAACAACAATATCAAAGGCCTGCATTATCACCTGTTTTATGCTGTTTTATTATATTGGCCAATTGCTATGCAGGTTCTAACAGGCTCGGCATATGATGGTGGTATCGATGTACCAGTTAAGTTTAAATTGATGAAACACGTGTTGTTGAGAAAGTAGGAAATGATGAAGAAAGCTGACTAAAATTCCACATTAAATCCACTAGAGATGAGAAATAGAATAACCAATCTTAAACTAAATGTCCCGTTTTTTAGTTTGTAATTCTGACACCACGTAGCAGCACCAAAGTGAGACAATTTCTTTTTTCAGTTTTCTCTTGAACGAAAGCTCGTATTTGCGATCTGGAAACCACTGTGTATACTAGACTGCAATTGAATTGATATTAATTCGATGCATTTTCCAAAAAGTGAAAAACAAAAGAGTTACTAACAGTTTTTTATATTTCTGCTTAAAATATGAAAAAATTACAGTCTGTAAGACTAGACGTTATATCATTTCAAATGACGCATGCTACAAATGCTAAACATGTTAGAAAGGCTCAGGAGGGCATCTCGCTTCGCTCGAACCCCCAGGACTCTTTCAACAGACTCCATTACCCATTAAATTACGCTTCCCGCGAGGGCACCTCGTTAAGTGTCACCCTGTAATTTGCTCTGACATCCTGCACACCTCTTTAGGAGGCACCTTGTATTCTTATCTGGCATCTTGTATCTCTTTAGAAGTCACCCATTATTCTTGTGTGACATCTTATACATCTCTTTAGGAGTCACCCTGTATTCTTGTCTGACATCTTATGCACCTCTTTAGGAGTCACCCTGTATTCTTATTTGCCATCTTGTACACCTGTTTAAGAGTCACCTTGTATTCTTATCTGGCATCTTGTATATCTCTTTAGGAGTCACCCTGTATTCTTGTGTGACATCTTGTACACCTCTTTAGGAGTCACCCTGTAATCTTGTCTGACATCTTGTGCACCTCTTTAGGGGTCACCATGTATTCTTCTCTGCCATCTTGTACACCTCTTTAAGAGTCACATTGTATTCTTATCTGGCATCTTGTATATCTCTTTATGAGTCACCCTGTATTCTTATCTGGCATCTTGCACTGTATTTTGCTCTGACATTCTGCACACCTCTTTTGGAGGCACCCTGTATTCTTGTCTGGCATCTTGTGCACGTCTTTAGGAGTCACCCTGTATTCTTCTCTGCCATTTTGTACACCTCTTTAAGAGTCACCTTGTATCCTTATCTGGCATCTTGTATATCTCTTTAGGAGTCACCCTGTATTGTTATCTGGCATCTTGTACTGTATTTTGCTCTGACATCCTGCACACCTCTTTAGGAGGCACCCTGTATTCTTATATGGCATCTTGTATATCTCTTTAGAAGTCACCCTGTATTCTTGTGTTCACTTCGCTCAAAGCCCCAGGTCGCTCGACACCGCAGGACTCTTTCAACAGACTCCAATAGCCATTAGCTTCTGCTTCCCGTGTGGCTGCATGACGTCACGCACTCAGTTCCCGCGCGGCTGTATGACGTCACTTCCCGCGCGGCTGCATGACGTCACTTCCGTCTCCGTCTCCGTAACGCATAACGTTGGACCCAAGCATAACGACGAAGTCGACAAGATCATTTGAAATGATAAAAAAACTGGTAATAAGAAAACGGAGATTTATTTCCTGATTCCAATGCATTTTTAGCCTACTTTTCACATTTTGCACAAATGAGGAAACAGTAGACTTATGAGATCGATCCGGGAAAATGTATGTCTGTCAGTCTGTCTGTCTGTCTGTCTGTGTGTGTGTGTGTGTGTGTGTGTGTCCCTATCAACTCCCAAATGACTGCAGCAATCGAAACGAAGTTTGGTATGAGTAAAGATCTGTACCGGGACATCTCACTGTCACGATTGAAAATGATGTTAGTGCTACCAACTGCTGAAAGATCGCAATTGAAACTTGAGGTCCATGTTGGATATCTTGGAATGTATCCATGGGAACGATTCGAAAATTGGCACACATATAGATAATAATACTTCAGTTTAATTTTCAGGAGGCCATACATGGGAGTGTTGCCAAAATGATTCTAAGCCGACTGATAGGTCCCATTTCTAAATGCATATAACTTCTAAACTATCAATTGGATTTCAACCAAATTTTGTATGTAATATGCGTACATAAACAGATATGACTGAGCGTATTCTTAAGAGCCATCATGGCTGGCAACTGTCAATAAATGTTCTCTATATTCTTTTATCCAAATACCAATATATCTGAAAGTATGCAAGCCGACAGCTTTAAACTATGCACACGTATAGTACCTGACATTCTACATTAATTTGGAGTAACTTATGTACGTCAGTGCATTAGTTTGGGATTTATTGTTTAGAAAAGGGTGGGAGGGGTAGGGGTAGGGGTAGCGGCGTGGCTTCACAAGATCTCTTGCGCAAGGAAAATGATGAACACGCTGACAGGGCCGAGTGAGAATTGGACGATTTGACGACAGGCAGGACTTGTCTTCCTCTTGTCATACATCTTATATTCTATCTTATATTCTATGCCTGCTGATAGGACCAAATTTAAATACATGTAACTTCTATACTATCGATTGGATTTCGACCAAATTTCGTATGTGCTATGTGTACCATAACAGATATGACTATGCTTATTCCTAAGAGCAACCAGGGCTGCCAATTGTTAATAATGGCTGTCTCTATTTTTTTTTACCCAAATAGTAATATATCAGAAAATATGTAAGCCAACTGCTTTAAAATTGCACACGTATAGTACCTAACATTCTAGATTAATTAGGAGAAACTAATATACGTCAGTGCTGCCAACATGACTGTAAGCCTACTTCTTCTTCTTCTTCCTAGCGTTTTCCCGCTGCTGCAGGGTCCGCTGTTTTGGTCTTGGCTCGCCATTTTGCACGATCTTGGGCATCATGAGGTCTTAGATTGAGAGCCTTCATATCCGCATTTGCTGTATCATGCCAGCGCTGTTTTGGGCGCCCACGTGGACGGTGCCCATTAACTTCAAAGGAGAGAGCGGAATTGGCAACAGTTCCAGGTGCAGCACGCAAGACGTGGCCATACCATCGAAGCCGTTTTTCCCGTGCCTTCTCAGTGATGGGTGCAACTCCTATTTGCTGGCGAACAGAGTCATTCTTTATATGATCTAGGAGTGTGATGCCCATCGACCAACGGAGCATACGCATTTCCATCCTATGTAATTGGCGCTCCGTAGCTTTGTCAGCTGGTCGACATTCAGCACTGTACAAAGCAACAGGACGTACTATCATGCGGTATATTTTGGACTTAAGGTATAGTGGCATCCTTCTGTCGCAGAGTACGCCTGTAACTTCCCTCCATCTCATCCATGCAGCCTTTATCCTACTTCGCACTTCATCACCTATCTCACCATCAGCTTGTAGGCGAGATCCTAGATACCTGAAGCTTAAGGTCTTCGTCAATGTCTCTCCATCAACTTGGATGGATCCTTTGGTTGGGACAGTTTCAAGGTATTCGGTCTTCTTTTTGTTCAGTCGAAGACCGTATTGTGAGAGACGGCTGTTCCAATTTTCAACTTGACGCTGCAATCCTATCCTGGTGGTATCAGCAAGTGCGACATCATCAGCATATAAGAGTGTCCAAGGGACATTCCTTTGCAGATCCCGTGTGACTGTGTCCATGACTAGGACAAAGAGCAATGGGGACAGTGCAGATCCTTGGTGTACACCGACTTTCACTGGGAAGCTCTCCGAGGTGCCAACAGGACAACGTACACAACTTGTGGTGTTTGTGTATAGCATCTTGATCCAGCTGATAAGCATTTCTGGTACACCATGGTTACGAAGTGCATACCAGATCACACGATGTGGAACACGGTCGAAAGCCTTTTCAAGATCAAGAAAGGCGATATGCAGTGGCTGTTGTTTCTCGCGATGCTTTTCGATGAGCATTCTGGCAGCGAAGATTGCATCAGTTGTTCCCGCACCCTTGACGAAGCCGCACTGGTTGGTACTAATACTGACGATGTCCCGCAGTCGTCGATCAAGGATCCTCTCAAAAATCTTCATTGTGTGCGACAGGAGGCGAATTGGACGATAATTTGTACATTCTGCTGGATCACCTTTTTGTTTAAAGATAGGTACAGTGATGCTTGTAGCCCAATCACTGGGAACATTTTTAGAGTCAACTATGGCATTGAAAAAGTTGGTCAGCCAGTTGATCGCGGGTTCTTTTAATTCCTGCAACTTCCAGAAGTCTGCCGGCAGGTCATCTGGTCCTGGTGCTTTTTGATTCTTCATACTCCTAATGGCACTGGTGACTTCCTCAGATGTGATGTGTGAGATAGGACCTGCTGTTGGAGTACCTTCTGGAATAGAGGGATGTGGGAACTCAATGTTGGAAATCTCTTCAAAGTGTTGTTGCCAACGTTTGAGGATATCCTGTTTGTCTTGTAAACGTTGACCATCTTTGCCTTTTATGCACACATAGTGCTCAATATCCTGTACTGACTTTGTTCTAGCTTTGGTCAGCCTGAAGATAGTTTTCTCTCCTTCCTTTGAGTCCAGTGTTGTATACAGGTCATCATAGTGACTGCACCTAGCTTCAGCAACAGCTTTCTTAGCCTCACGTTTGGCTATGGCATACCTTTCCCTGTTCTCTAGAGTCTTTTGTGAGACCCAGTTTCTGTATGCCTTCCTTTTTTCATGCACCTTTTCTTGCACATGGGGTGTCCATAGCCACGTTTGTTTATCAATTCGGTGGGAGCTAGGTTTTGTTGTACCCAAAGTTGCTGTGGCGGTTTCAGTGACAGATTTACAGAATGTAGTCCAGGTGTTGTCTATCGCATTCAGGTCGATGGGAGGAAAATTTATACTGCCTGCTAAAGTCTCCTTTTGGTCTTTAAGCTTCCACCACTTGATCTTCTCAAGGACATTTATCCCTCTGCCTCTACGATGTTTAGAGATCCTTAAGTCTGCCGTTAGCAACTTATGTTGAGGGGCTACACAGTCATATGGTATGACCTTCACATCTGATACTAGTCGGAGATCACGGTGTCGAACAAGGATGAAGTCAATTTGGCTGCTGTAGTCACCACTGGTGTAGGTGATGAGGTGGTTTATGCGCTTTTTGAAAAACGTATTACCAATAACCAAGTCATTCGCCTCGGCGAAATCCAAAATTTGTGTTCCATCATCATTCCGGGTACCATAGCCATTACCACCGTGGCAGCTATAACCGTCCTTGGTATGACCAACATGACCATTAAGATCACCACAGAGAAGTGGAAACTCATCTTGAGGACATGCTGAAACATGATCTTGTAGCTCTTGCCAAAACTGTTCCTTTTCTAGCTTATCACAGCCAGTTTGTGGTGCATATGCTGAGAAGACACGAAGCCGAGAAGATGCAATGTCGATTGTAATTGACATAAGGCGGTCTGAATAGCGCTGAACCTCAGCAACTCGGTCTCTCAGGTTGGCACAAACGATGACAGCAACACCATTTCTGTTGGACGTACCATGGTAGATCAGTTTATAGCCATCTCCGATGTCACGAGATTTTTGCCCCTTCCAGCGTGTTTCTTGTACACATGCAATGTCCACTTTCCGCTCTTTCAGCATCGCTGCTAGTTCACGGCTGCGTCCAGTAAGAGTCCCAATGTTGAGCGTGGCGATGCGTAAATTTTGTCTGCTTTGGACTTGCTTCTTTAACTGGTTCCGCCCTTGAACCAGTAGCCCTTGTCCATTTGTCGCGGCGGTCAGGCGAGGCCGACGCGCGTCGCTTCTGGGGGACGCCCTAGCATTATCCGACAAAATTGACGTAGACATGATCTACTGATAGGTGCAATTTTAAAATACATGTAACTTCTATACTAACAAATGGATTTCATCCAAAATTGGCACAACATGAGATCATAATATTTCAGATTATTTCTGACCAACGCATGCATGACATTGTTCCCAACATGATTTTAGGTGCGCTGATAGATCCAATGTCTAACTGCATGTAACGTCCATGCTATCCATTGGACTTCAACCAAATATTGTATTCTGTACCTTAAGAGATGGCACTAACAATATATTCAGTCACCAGGGCTGCCAACTGTAGTGCTCTATTAGGCTACAGGTACATTTCGAAATAATTAGAAATTTCGATATTATCAACTTAATTTCGCTATTTTTCTAAATAGGTCTATATAGATTGGCATGAATCTTAAATTTTAAGAAAAGTAGGCTCTTTAGTTCGTCACGGAACTTCTTGTTCAGAATTAAAATGGGGTGAATCGAATCGACCGCATTAGTTTGGGATTTATTGTTTAGAAAAGGGTGGGAGGGGTAGCGGCGTGGCTTCACAAGATCTCTTGCGCAAGGAAAATGATGAACACGCTGACAGGGCCGAGTGAGAATTGGACGATTTGACGACAGGCAGGAGTTGTCTTCCTCTTGTCATACATATTATATTTCGGCAAGTTACATGTACAAAAGCCTAGGCGTGGAACAATTTCTGAGCATTAAAATTATACTGTAGTAGTCTCACGCTTAACGTTGACACAATGTGTTTGTACAGATACATTTCTTACTTCCCCAAACATTCTTGTTGTCGTTCTTGTTGATAATAATACATTGTAGGGGCTTGGGACATCTTGGTCATCAGTACCTATGGTTGGCTTCGTGGCTCAGCGGTAACTTTATCGCTTGCTATGCCCAAGGTTGCAGGATCGAATCCTGGTGCAGCCAGTTGGCATTTGAGGGTGCGCGAATCCGAGGGAGACATGTCATTAGATTTACTGGCACGTTAAAGATCCCCTTTGGGGCAAAATTCCGGCACCCCGGCGTCTCTAAAAGCCGCAGTAGTTAAAAGGGGCGTAAAACCTATAACGTTATTATTATTATTATCTTTATATACCGTACTCAACTTACAGTTGGTAACATGACTCATATCGGTACATTACGTACAGGAAAATGAGTAAAGTCACACTTTGAAAAGCCTACAGCATACATTTTCAAAGTATAAACTGTAACATAGACGTCTCCTTTTCACAAGAGGGTCCTAGAAAATCCTACTGTGTATTCAAAAATCCTCTAACGATGCTGCAGGTCTTCAGAATTGCATCCTTTTGTGCAATAGTGTGGGAGAATATGGGGAGATTTAGTGTGGCTAGATTTACTGAAAAGAAGTTAGGTGTCAGGCCAGTGGGAGAAAGGAGGAAAGGAAGGATCGTCACATTCTTTTGTCTCCAGATTCTAGCCACCTCCATAGCTAGGGGAGTATATTTATCAATCTTCTCTCTGTATTTTCCAGCACACTTTCTGGAGTGTATTTGTAATAAGGCGTCCTGTCGTGTATGAGAGATCGGGTTAGGGCGAGTTCTTGATGAATGACTTTGGCAACATCGTTATGCCTCTCAGTGTAAGATGTTGGCGCTAGAATTCTGCAGCTGCTGGTAATATGCTCTATGGTTTCTGGGCCGGTATTGCACTTCCTGCATTCGTCATCTATAACATTCTGATCTATTATTATTATTATTATTATTATTATTATTATTATTATCGAAGCCTCCGTGGCTTAGGCGGCAGCACGCCGGCCTCTCACCGCTGGGTCCGTGGTTCAAATCCCGGTCACTCCATGTGAGATCTGTGCTGGACAAAACGGAGGCAGACAGGTTTTTCTCCGGGTACTCCGGTTTTCCCTGTCGACGTTTCATTCCAGCAACACTCTCCACTATCATTTCATTTCATCTGTCATTCATTTAATCATTGCCCCAGAGGAGTGCGTCAGGCCTCGGCAGCCGGCACAGTTCATATCCTCGCCGCTAGATAGGGGCTTCATTCATTCCATTCCTGACCCGGTCGGAGACTGGAAGCAGACTGTGGATTTTCATTTCATTATTATTATCAACATCAGTCATGTATAGTTGATTATGTGTGTAACTGTATTAGAGTCAGGGATGGGGCACGTGGCCTGAGACTTCACGTACTGTACTATCTCGTCATTCACCAGGAGGGAGTGTGGAATAACCGGTGAAAACACACTCAGGATAGATGCTGACAGCGCTGGATTCCCATTTAGGTAACTGTTTTAGAGTTATTTGAGGATAAACTCCCGAACAAAAATCGTATTGTTCCGACATTAGTAATGCTTTGTATGTCATAATTCTTACCGCCCAGAGCAGCGACTGGTTTCACTCGATGCAAAATTGAATAATGTATAGAATGACATGACTGGTTTGTAGTTAGCATCGTTCTTGATATTGTTACGTGCCACCCCCCTAGTGGCACTTTTGTTAACTGGATTACGGTGGGTTGAAGCACAACACAGATTGTTCCTTTTAAATGAATTAACTTTATTGCGGCCAGAACATACACCACTCATCAGCAAATACAAGCAATTATTACCTTACTCCAGTTTCCTCAAGTCTCTTCCTTATGGAGAGCTCTTGACCCCTTTCACGCGGTCTTGCAGTTAATCCTCTCGCTAATGAGTCCGGTCCCGTACGCTGGCTGGAAATAGCTGCACTAAGTCTGTCACTCACTGTTTTGCAACTCACCACAATGACCTCTGTCGCAATAGGTAAGCACACTCGCTCAAAACACAGGCAGTCCCCTGTATGCTTCTCACTCCCTTCGCTGTCAAGAGAATCGGCTTCACTAGGGGTTTCGCAAGTCACCACACTTCTGTCGCTCAGGATAAACGCTCGCACTAGCTCCAAAAACACACACAACACACACTGCTTGACAGGTCGCTCTTATATAGCAGGCCGGTGACTCAATAAATGCTTCTAGACCCATCCAGGGTTCACGGCTTCTCGAGGTTTCCTTCACTGGCTGAGTCACGAATATTCTGGACCATCCCTTTGTCCTAGTAGTCCTGTTGCATAAGGCGCACGCAATACACTGAGGCAGGGCACAGCCCAGCTCCTGGGGGCAGTTGTGACTCATGCGGCGAGCGACGACACAAATTCACAGCCGTAAAACCGCCCCCTTCCTAAAAGGCTGATCGTCCCGATCAATCATTGGTCCGTCTGTGTCCCTCCGTAGGCTGCCAGGCGATCTCGATGCACGATCTTCATCTTCGCCCTCGGGCTCCGCTGGATCCTGTAGACGACATCGTTGATCCGTTTCACGACTCGGTACGGGCCCTCCCAGGACTTCTGCAGTTTGGGTGGCAGGCCTTTCTTCCGTAATGGGTTGAAGAGCCAGACCAGGTCGTCCTCGTGGAATCCGCCGGCATCCGTCTGCTGGTCGTATCGGGTATTCATTCGGTCGGTCTCGATCCGCAGTTTCCTCCTCGCGAACGCGTGCACGTCCTCCAGTTGGTCGACCAGTTCTTGACAATACTGGCTTACCGGGACCGCACCGTTCCCAGGTCAGCCGAAGGCAAGATCGACTGGTAGACGGAGTTCCCTCCCAAACATTGCCCGGGCTGGTGTGCACCCGGTGGCTTCATGCACGGCGGCGCGGTAGGCCAGGAGAAATAGAGGAAGATGTCTGTCCCCATCCCTCTGGTGCTCGCTGACGACTATTCGGAGATGGTTCTCGATGGTGCGATTGAATCGCTCTACCATCCCGTCGGACTGAGGGTGTAGCGGCGTCGTCCTTGTCTTCCGGATTCCCAGCAGCTGGCATAGGTTCTGGAACACCTGCGACTCGAAGTTCCTCCCTTGGTCGGAGTGCAGCTCCAGGGGTACTCTGTACCGGCTGACGAATTCCTTCACCAGGGTCTCCGCAATCGTCGCGGCTTATTGGTTAGGGATCGCATACGCCTCCGGCCATTTGGTAAAGTAGTCGCTGAAGTCCAATATGTAGCGGTTCCCTGCCTCGCTTAACGTGAATGGCCCAGCAACATCGATGGCCACTCTCTCCATGGGGCCGCCCACGTTGTAGGTCTTCAGTGGACCCCGTCGTATTCGTCCTGGGCCCTTGCTGGCTGCGCAATCGTGGCACCTCGCGCAGTGGTTCTCCACGTCACTTCGGCATCCGATCCAGTAGAACCGCTCTCTCAGCTTCTCCAGGGTCTTCTTTATCCCTAGGTGTCCACCAGATGATCCTCCATGGACTTCCTTCAGGACTTCCTCCGTAATAGCCTTTGGAACGACGACTTGTTCCCGAGATGTCTTCCCGTCGGTGCTCTCCCAGGCGCGGCAGATGAGGCCATCCTTTACAAACAGCAAGTCCCACTGCGCCCAGTAGGACTTAAACTTTGGGCTGCAGTCACTCACAAAGTTCCACCCGGGTCTGGGGACACAGGCTCTCTTCCATTCGGCTATCAGTCCCAGATCATCATCTTCTGCTTGTGCCCGCGTGAAAGATTCGCGGCTCCAGTTCCCTTGAAGTTCCACGGTAGTCCTTTGGCACTGTATCCCGGTGTTCTACTCCCTTCGGGCACAGAAGGTGCCGTCTTCGGGGCACGGTGTTCGTGACAGGGCGTCGGCGTTAGAATGCAGTTGGCCTTTCCTGTGCTGAATCTCAAAGTTGTACTGTTGAAGCCTCTCTAACCACCGCGCGAGTTGACCCTCGGGCTGCTTGAAGTTCAGGAGCCACCGCAGGGATGCATGGTCGGTCCTGATGAGAAATTCTTTCCCGTACAGGTACATGTGGAAGTGTTCAATGGTCTTCACGATGGCGAGCAGCTCCTTCCTGGTGACGCAGTAGTTCCTTTCTGGCTTTGACAAGGCCTTGCTGAAGTAGGCCACTACTCTCTCCTCGCCGTCTGGTGTATTCTTTGAATACACGGTACCTGAGATATAATGTTTACTGCTCCTTGCATGTTCATTTCTTCCTTCCTCTTTGCCAAACACCAACAGTGATCTTCTGTTTTCTCCTTGTTGGGCAAATCTCTTACGTCTGCATAAGTATGTTTCAGATATATAACTTCTGTGACCCACCTAGCGTCATCTAGTAGCGAACCTCTGAAGCTACTCAATCCCTCATCGTGCAAGAGGACTTACATATCCATCTGGCCACCAGATCTTTACTATCGCCAGCTATTTTCTCCTTGAGCAAGAGGACTACATCTACTGTTTCACCCACCATGCTGCGCTAATATCGCCTACTATAAATTCTTAGAAGATCATCCATCAAGAAGAAAATTTATTTATGATAAGTTGGTTATGCTGATATGTATACCTTTTGTTTCCTACCCCCACTCTCTCCCCTTCCTAGGACCTTCCGTGCTTCATTGAGCAAGTCTCACTTCTTAGTCGGCAGTTGAAGCAATCAGTTAAGGCTCAACCAGAGCTAGCCTCCTGACCTAACGAGGCATTTTTTAAATTCCACGCCATGTTGGAACTCTAAGCATCAGTGAGGAACTTCACTTCGACATGCAACAAAGATAAGTACCTTCTTCAAGTTTTAACCTCATCTTCATGGTTTTAACTTCCACGTGTTTTTAATGATACCTTTATAGACAGTGTGAAAGTATTTATTCTGGGGCAATAATCATTCTTCGTGGGATTTGCCATGTTGAGCTTTCGCTTGTATAAGCCGACTTTACCATAAAGAGCTTTTATTAAGCTATTCTAATGAGAAATCCTCTCACTACGTGGGATATTATCTAATTACCCGCTGTCTATAATCCAACAAACTAATTCCTCCGCTGGATTTACATTAGCCCCATTTTACTGCTAATATTGTTCTGGAACCTTCTAGACTCCGTACTTAATCTACAAGTCATGCCGTCATGTATTTCTCACGTACCTGTGAGAATTCTGTTTAAAATTGAATTATCTTACTTCTAAATTACTACATAGTGAAGTTTCGTCCACCGCGGGAATTTTCTATAGCGCATTTAATTGTAATTTACAACTTTCTCAAGAAATAGACTCTCACTTATCTAGTGAAACCAGTTATTTTCATCATTGCAATAACTTTCTTTTCCATAAACTTTGTGTCTACACAGTGAACTTTTCATATATTTCGATGAACTATAGTGAAAACCAGTGCTTGCTCAACTTTTCTACCGCGTCGCGATCGTCCGCTTATATTCAAATAAGGCCATGAACATTTTCCTTAATTCCCATTTCTCTTTCCTAAACCTCTTACTAACAATTTGCAATAAACTTTTAATCTAGTTCTGTTCCAATGAGGTGTCATTCTAAGAAGTGCCCTTCCAATTTTGTTGGTTTATCATTAAGTATCTCTGTATAATTACGTGTCTAGCACACGTTTTAAACTTACATTGTTCCTCCCTTTAAAAGCAGGGAAAAACAATTCTCTCAACTCTTGAGTGAGTTATTTTTTTTTTGGTCTCGCTAAATGAAAACTGCCTCATTTAACTTGCGAGTCTTATTTAAAGTATAGGAGGTCTAGAACTTTCCTTCTGATTAACTTTTCAGGTTCACAGTAAGTGACCTGCTCTCTTTGTATAATTCTCATAAAGTAATTCTGTTTAAATATAAGAAGTTGTAGGAACTTCCTTTTTATTCTTTAAGTTTTCTATTTTGTTATCTTCGAAGTTGTTATTCTCGTTAGAATGTTCTTTCAGAGGTTTCTTATAGTACACTGCTTGTACTCCTGTAAATGTTAAAACTTTAATTATTCCATTTTGCCTATTTTATTAAATCTTACCCAGATTTTAATACAAGGTTAAAAAACCTCAAAAATTGTCATTTGCCTGGAGCAATTTCTGAACGTTGTTGGAGGTCTGCGACCCCAAATTGTTAACTACATAGAACATATTTATTTGTTAAAGTTACGCTTCTTTGAATTGTTAAATAAATTAAATATTTGTTTTTGGATTCTCACTTTTCCCATACAACGGTTAAGCAAGGTCCTGTACTCCTTGGCTCTCCCTACTCGATGCCCTTAAATCTATTGATAGGGATTTCACCACTCGTTGCATTTGAGCAAAAACTCTGGTAATCTTGTCAAAGCTTCTCTTAGCTTTAATAGCTAATTCTAATTGGCCAGTAAGGCAAGTAAAGCTCGCTACGCCAGCTACCTGCTTGTGGAGATCCTCTCCGAAAACTTATGGTCAATTTCCCAAAAGATAAGTGTTTCTTTTTTGTCTAAGCTTTTAGCCGGCCTCTCGCTGAGTAAGGGCTTAGCCATTTCCAAATGCAACCATTGGGTCACTTACCAAAATTACTTTCCAAGTTACAATTTTTTCGTCACTCCCCTTCCTTGAAGCACTTGGTCGCTCTTTTCAGGAATTCTATAACTTCAGAAAATTGAAAATACCAAGCTTGATTAACTATTGGCATTCTTCGAATCGTTTCGAAAAAACTAATTTCTTTGAGAAGACATACAATAAATCGTTTGCTCTCTGTCTGGCCAGACCATCACCCTTCCCTATAGTACTTTTATTCGTGCTTGGGAGGAAAGACACTAAAGCCTCTCTCTTGCAAATCGCCCAAGTCTTAGCTGCGGTTCCCGTTGGCCTCGACCAAGCTCGTACCTATTTTAGATATCAGAAGGTTAAGTTTCTGTGGCAATCGCCTTTAAGTGTGTTTAAAGTGAAGCTTATTAATTTTGTGGGGCTCTCCTCCTATTATTCTATCCTTTTTCTTCAGTCCGAAACCCATTTCCTTTTCTTAATCATCTTCCCTTGGTGGGTGGGTTATTCCCTAGCCTATAATCTACCCAAAGATTGGTACCAGAAACCCGGGAGAGTCCTTTTTTTCAGTTTTTCTATTTGGCAATATTCTGCAAATTATTAATATTTACTTTGAATTTTTCAGCTATAATTACATCGTGCAAAGCCTGTGAAAGGGAACGAGACCACTCCTGTCTTGTTTGGTGGGTCCCGTGCTTTCTACCCATTCGCTGCTGCCAGCTTGACAGCATTTCCAAGGTTCCACAGTATCGTGAGTTACATTTCAATCTATTTTTTATAACATGGCTCCTACTGAGAAGGATAAAGATGAAAAACTTACTTCTAAACGAGCATCCTACAAAGGACAAATTACCCGTTTCAGAAAGTACATAAAAGAGCTAGATCCCTCAGAAGCTCAATTAGACTTGTTAAAACACCGCGTACGAGATTATGAACGGTCTTACGAAAATTATTGTAACATCCAAACTGAAATAGAAACTTGCATGCTCAATCAAACCGAAGATCGAGTTGAAGTAGAAAACCAATATTACGAAGGCATAGGTTCTGCTTTCAAAATAATACGCCAACTCGAAGAGGAGCAGAAAAAGGACGCTTCTGTTCTTGGTTCCCTTCACGAACCACAAACTTCTTTCCGTGAGGGTACTCACAAGCCCAAACCAATTTTACCGAAAATTGATTTGCCCCATTTTTCTGGAGATGAATCCGCTTGGGATTCTTTTTATGAATTATTTTGCTCCCTTGTTCACGACAATGAAGACATTCAAGTCATTTACAAGTTTCAGTATTTAAGATCTATCCTCCGAGGTCAAGCTTTGCAGTTGGTCGAAGCACTTCCTCTTCGTGCCGAAAATTATTCCATTGCCTTTAACTTATTAAAGGATAGATATGGAAATTTACGGTTACGCATTTAACGACACATAAGGGCTCTATTCAATCTACCTGCGTCACAGCATAATGACGTCACTAGTCTGCGCACTCTAGTTGACACTACACAGCTTCACGTAAAGGCTTTGTCCCAATTAGATCAACCTACTAATTATTGAGATACTTTCCTAATACATTTAGTGGTTTCTAAAGTTGATGTTGCTACCCTCAAAGCTTGGGAAATCGAACTTTCTAAAGAAGACGACTATACTTACGAGCATTTAGTCACCTTCATAAACGCTAGATGCCAACTTTTAACCGCGCTAGCTAATCAGAGCGAACCTTCATCTCCTAGTTCCAAATTTGAATTAATGTCCATCAAACCCAAAAGCGAACGCTCAGCGTCTAATACCCAAAAATCAGGGTTCAGCTCATCCAAATTCAAATCAAACACTACTGGTTACCCAACAAGGTCTAGTGAACGTCGTGTTGCTAGCTCTATTGTTTTAAATACGCAAAGCGAACCTCGCAAAAGTTTAAACGAACCTGTAAAGTGCATACTTTGTAAAGATCCCCATGCCCTATACTTATGTAAATCCTTTAAAGAAATGTTAGTCGACGACAGACGAAAACTAGTTGCTCAAAATAAACATTGTTTCAACTGTCTAGCGCCCACGCATTCTGCCTCTAATTGTAAGTCCACAAGACTTTGTTACCATTGTGAAAAGGCTCATCATACTTTGCTACATCGTCATGATCAGGCAAGGTCATCAACAGCATCCACTTCTCCTAAAAATGATAGTGTTAACAGTTCTAATGCTTCATCATACATTCAAAATGCTAAGTCCATTCGCAGTGCTCAAGTATTGTTGTCTACTGTTCAAATTGAAGTTCAGGATAACTTTGGCAACTGGGTCCGTGCACGCGGCCTTCTAGATTCAGCTGCAACTCATAATTTTGTGTCTAATTCCTTGATTAGAAAACTAGGCCTACCCGTAAACCCCACTTCTATCAATGTGTCGGGCATCAACAGCTCAAAATCGCAAGCTTTACAATTTTCAAAACTAACCATAAGAGATATTTGTCATAGAAACAACTTTTTTAAACTTAATTGTCTAATTCTCAATAGCATTGGAGAAGACACTCCTAGTCACTCGGTTGATATTTCAGGGTTAAACATTCCCTCGCATTTAAGGTTAGCCGATCCTTCGTTTAACATACAAAATCCCATTGACATACTCTTTAGTGCCAATGTCTTTTGGAACTGCCTTCGGAAACAGGTTCGCAAGCTATCCTCAAACGTGGTCGCTAGAGACACTAATTTTGGATGGATTGTCACAGGGCAACTTCCCCATTATTCACCCCAACCTGCATCGCAATGTTACTTCTCCAATACTGATCTGGAACAGTTTTGGAGGCTTGAAAATGTTGATTCTCCTAATATAACTTCTACAGAAAACGAATTCTGTGAGCAACATTTTTTGAACACGACCACTCGTTCTTCTGATGGCCGGTTCATTGTTCAAATGCCAAGATTACACAATCCCCCCAAACTTATTAACTCTCAGCCTAAAGCTCGAAAAGCTCTCTTTGCTATCGAGAGCAAATTCAAAAAGGAACCCCTTGTCAAAAAGCAGTACACTGAGTTCATGGATGAGTATGAAAGCTTAGATCATATGGAGGTTGTTAACAAATCCGATGATGAATTGCACCCCCCAATTGAAACGGTTTATTTAAATCATCATCCTGTGTGGAAAAACCCTCTTGTAAAAGATAAAATCCGAGTTGTTTTCAATGGTTCATCACCCGACGTTAATGGCAACAGCCTTAATGACACTCTTTATTCTGGTCCTGCTATTCAATCAGATTTATCTGCCATACTTTTAAACTTTCGATTATTTCCCATAGCTGTCATAGCCGATATAAAACAGATGTACCGTCAAGTGTTAATTCAACCAGAACAACGAGATCTTCAAAGAATCTTGTGGCGTGATGAAATCAATAAGCCCATTAAGGTATTTCGCTTGAAAACGGTTACTTATGGCTTAAAACCCTCTGCTTTCCTTGCTATCCGATCCCTACACTTGCTAGCCTCACAAGATGGTCATTTATTTAACCCCAAAGCCTCTGAAGCACTAACTACGTCATTCTATGTTGACGATTACTTGCAGTCCTTCTCTACTTTGGAGGAAGCTTCTTTTGTGTCTTTAGAACATCAAGCATTACTAAGGAATGGAGGTTTCCCACTTCATAAGTGGAACTCCAACTCCCCTGAGTTTCTCGCCCAATTTCCCATCGAAGACGTAGATCCCTCTTCTGTCGAAATTTGTGGAAACTCCGAATCTATAAAAACTTTAGGAGTTCATTGGTGCACTAGCACTGACACTCTTATCTATAAAGTTACGCTCGCAGAAGAGCTTCCTAATACAAAAAGACAAATCCTCTCTGAAATTGCAAAAATTTTTGATCCGCTTCAATTTCTTGCCCCAGTTATCGTTATAGCCAAACTCTTCATGCAAGAGCTGTGGTCGCTTAAATGTGAATGGGATGACACTGTCCCTCTATCTTTTCTGAATCGTTGGCTCTCGTTTCGCAGCAATTTGCTGGATCTTTCCCTTATTGAAATTCCCAGGAATTTAATCAGCTCTCATTCTAATGCATTCTTTTTCCTCCATGTGTTCGCGGACAGTTCCGAAAAAGCTTACGGTTGCTGTGCATATTTAGTTTACCATGATTCATTCTCTGGATCTCTAGTTTCCAACCTTGTTTGCGCCAAATCGAAGGTCGCTCCTCTTAAAACTATCACTTTGCCTAGGCTCGAACTGTGCGCTGCACTCATGGCTGCAGAACTTGTCAAGAAATTACGGGAAGTATTGAAAGTCGAATTCTCGTAAATCTATCTCTGGAGCGATTCCATGATCACCCTTTCTTGGATCGCTAAAAACCCCTCTCACTGGCAAACTTTTGTCGCAAACAGGGTTTCCAAAATTCAAACTCTTTCTTCTGAATGTCAATGGAGGCATGTTCCCAGTGCGGATAATCCAGCCGACATTATCTCTCGTGGTTGTTTACCCTCTCAATTGGCAGCTTCCCAATTGTACTGGCATGGGCCCTCGTGGTTAATCAAAGACTCTTCTTCATGGCCTGCTAAACCTCCAACTACAAACTCCAACTTGCCTGACGCTAAAGTACCTCTTTCTATTGCCTCGTGTCTGGTTTCTAATGCTTCTTATCCTTTGTTGTCACGCTATTCTTCTTTTCATAAATTAATACGAATTATCGCCTATCTCCTTAGATGGAAATATTTTGTGGTTGATCAACCTCTTCTCCCCAAGCCACACCTTACCAATCATGAATTGAATCTCGCCACCATTAAAGTTTTACAACTGACACAGCAAGAAGCCTTTTCTTCTGAGTTGTCTTTGCTTTCTTCTAAAAGAGATCTTCCCAAATCCAGCCGTCTTCGTGCTTTAGCCCCGTTCCTTGATGACCATGGGTTACTCAGGGTAGGTGGAAGGCTCTCGCAATCTTTACTCTCTGAGGACAAAAAGCATCCCGTTATTTTGCCTTCCAAACATCACGTTACTTCTTTAATTATACGTGACTTTCATTATCGTAATCTGCATGTTGGTACACGCACTCGGCTTTGCCTTTTAAGGGAAAAGTACTGGATTATAAATGGAATTCATGAAGTTTCTTCTGTAATTCATAAGTGCATTCCTTGCTTTAAAGCGAAACCTAAAAACAATACTCAATTAATGAGCGATCTGCCCTCTTTTCGCTCTTCTCCTATACGCCCATTTGCTTTAACTGGTGTGGACTATATGGGTCCGTTTCAATATCAACGAAATTCTCCTGAAGCTAAACGCAAATTGTTTGGTAAGCTTTATGTTTCTCTCTTTGTTTGCATGGTTACAGGCGCAATCCACTTGGAACTAGTAACGAATGCTTCTACTTCTTATTTTCTATCAGCTGTCTCTCGCTTCACTGCTAAGCGTGGTGTGCCTTCAGAGATGTTCTCTGATAACGCTTCCACTTTTCAGGGCGCAGCTTCCCTGTGGAAGAAAGCTCTTACTTCCTCTCCTGCCATGGAACAAATTTCTAATTTTTCCTACTCAAAGGGTTTCAAATGGCGTTTTTATACCCCCTTACGCTCCTCATCACGGTGGTAGGTGGGAATCTTGCGTAAAGCTCACTAAACGTCATTTAAGAAAAGTCTTAGGTAATCGAATTCTGACTTACGAAGAATTCAATTCACTGTCTGTTCTGATTGAAGGTGTTGTTAATTCTCGACCTTTAACTCCGCTGTCCAATGACCCTGATGACCTGCTTCCACTTACACCTGGTCACTTCCTTATAGGCACTTCTCTTTCTGCTCCTCCTCCTCTTCCCAATTCTTACAGGGATTCTAATCTACCTATCGCTTGGCGGAAACTTGAAGCCCTCCGTAATTCCTTTTGGAAAAGGTGGAACTTGGAATATTTAACTTCCTTACAACTGAGACAGAAGTGGTTTCTTTCCAGTCCCGACATTAAGGTGGGGGACTTGGTCTTGGTTAGGGATGTCTCACCCCCCCCTAGTATGGATTTCTGGTAGGGTGACCGAATGTTACCCTGGGAGAGATGGGGGAGTCAGGGTGGCCAGAATCTTGACCACAAATGGACCGATCACAAGACCACTGTCTTTGATCGCTCCGCTGCCATCAAATGTGTAACTGCTCATTTGCTCTCTGTTGGTGTTTTTCCCCCCAGTATGGTGTATTCTTTGAATACACGGTACCTGAGATATAATGTTTACTGCTCCTTGCATGTTCATTTCTTCCTTCCTCTTTGCCAAACACCAACAGTGATCTTCTGTTTTCTCCTTGTTGGGCAAATCTCTTACGTCTGCATAAGTATGTTTCAGATATATAACTTCTGTGACCCACCTAGCGTCATCTAGTAGCGAACCTCTGAAGCTACTCAATCCCTCATCGTGTAAGAGGACTTACATATCCATCTGGCCACCAGATCTTTACTATCGCCAGCTATTTTCTCCTTGAGCAAGAGGACTACATCTACTGTTTCACCCACCATGCTGCGCTAATATCGCCTACTATCAATTCTTAGAAGATCATCCATCAAGAAGAAAATTTATTTATGATAAGTTGGTTATGCTGATATGTATACCTTTTGTTTCCTACCCCCACTCTCTCCCCTTCCTAGGACCTTCCGTGCTTCATTGAGCAAGTCTCACTTCTTAGTCGGCAGTTGAAGCAATCAGTTAAGGCTCAACCAGAGCTAGCCTCCTGACCTAACGAGGCATTTTTTAAATTCCACGCCATGTTGGAACTCTAAGCATCAGTGAGGAACTTCACTTCGACATGCAACAAAGATAAGTACCTTCTTCAAGTTTTAACCTCATCTTCATGGTTTTAACTTCCACGTGTTTTTAATGATACCTTTATAGACAGTGTGAAAGTATTTATTCTGGGGCAATAATCATTCTTCGTGGGATTTGCCATTATTATTATTATTATTATTTATTTACCATAAATCGTACACGAAGTATGGAAGGCCTAGTGAAAAAGGGCAAGCCCCACATACATATTTCATGCTTCACAGGCACAGCTTACATCTACATTTGTTTTAACAATATTTACAAGTTTTACAAAGATATTTGCAGTATTTACATATTTAGAATATTGACATAGTACATTTTCCTGTTCACTCACTCTCTCACGCACGCACTTTCATAACCTCGATCACGCGATACATACATTCATTCCATTCAGATACTCATTCATTCAGCGAGACAATCAATCACTCATACATACGTTTATTTATACAATGTACTTTTTTACGTACGGCTTGAATTTCCTAAGAGGCAAGATCTTGGCATCCCCTGGCAGCGCGTTCCATAACCGCGCTGAGCGGCCGTAGAAACCTGTCAGGTAAGCATTGCTACGTGCGAAGGGCGGAACGAGGGTTACACCTCGTCCTCTCCGAACTGAGCGATATGCCAATGACAGTCGGCAAAAAGGGTCAATATTAATGGAACCTGTAAGGGATTTTTTAAGAAAAATTAGATCAATTTGTTTGGCTGTTGCCTCTATAGATGGAAATTTTGACAAAGGGGAAGGGGAATAACGAGCTATTAGCCTTTCTGCGCGGCGCTGTACACGCTGGAGCTTGTTCATGTTTTCCGCTGTAGTGGGATGCCAGGCAGGTAAGCCGTACGTTAATATTGGACGGACCATGCATGTGTAAGCCATCCTGAAGGCTCTAGGTTTACAACCTCTCATGTTTCTGTACAAGAAACCCAGAACTTTGGTGGCCTTACATCTTGCCACTTCACTTTGAATGTTCCAATTCAGGGTGTCGGAGATTGTTACCCCTAATAGCTTTAAGTTTGTGCACTGTGGGATGACACTGTTCATAATTTTGTATTCATTCTCAATGGGATTTTGTGACCTGGTTATTCTTATGTATTTACATTTTTGTACATTTATATTTAAATTATTCACAGAACACCACAGCGCCTGACGTGGAGCTGTGCTGCTCGGTATACATTACGTCACCTCGCCTCGTATTGACTGCAGCGAGCGGCTGCGGGGCAAGACGGAGAACGCATGTACAGGCATAGGCCTACGACCCAGCACGAATCATGCATACAAATGCGACAACTGCACGTCTCTCGCAGGCGTGTGGCTGGGCGGAGCGCATTAGTTCCGATTTCCGCCACCGGTAACAATTCGCTGGTAGGGTAGTACGTGCGTAGCTTTAATGGTTTGTCCTTACATGGTCTATATAGGCTGTTTAGCAACATATTTGATATGACAGGGATAAGTCGAATGAACAGATTAAGTCTAAATCGCGAGCCTGGTGTTGTTAAGGGATTACCTAGCAACTTTGAAGAAATAATGATGTCAAATGTTCACATGCATTTTGCCAAAATGTTTCTTGTTTAGTGCATTCAATGACTTCTCAGACATTCCTCTGATTCCTGATCAACTGTCTTATATAATGCAGTTGTTGCAGTTCCCTCGCGTGTAGAATTTAGAATGCATTGATATACTGCATATTGAAACTTAAGAAGCCAATTACGGGTTTCAGGGTTGCCTTTCTAATATTTTTACAGATAGCCTGTGTTGACAACTGAAAAGCCTTTCTGCTTATTTATTTATTTATTTATTTATTTATTTATGGCCTAAACAACAACAAGGCCCTGCATTGCCACCTATATTATTGTGTTTGTTATACTGGCCAGTTGCTATGTAGTTCCTAAATGGCTCGACATATGATGGTGGTATCGATGTACCAGCCAAGTTTAAATTGCTGAAACACGTGCTGTTGAGAAAGTAGGAAAGGATGAAGAAAGCTGATTAAAATTCCACATTAAATCCACTAGAAATGTGAACCAGAATAACTAAGCTTAAAACATCAATCAATAAGTGTCGCTTACACGACATGAGCAGTAGGCCTATACCTCTTTGCACCGTCTGCTGTCCTAGTTAGTGTTGCCGCGCGTGGTCCTAGGTCAGGGATGGCACTGAGAAAATTACTTTTCAGTCGGTCAGCACACGTGTGCCTAATTAAGTTGGGCGGGGAGAAACATTACTGCTCTTGATATTGTTGTTGCCTTTGTTCTCAATAATACGCTTTCGTCACTGGGTAGCTGAGTGTGATGGCACACAGAATCACTTGACCAGGCTATCGTCAGTACGGCCGGTGGTCATGTTCAAACTCAATCGCACTCAGTGAAGGATATTAATAACAGCAGCAGTGATAATGAATTATTATTATTATTATTATTATTAGTAGTAGTAGTAGTAGTAGTAGTAGTAGTATTATTGTATTTATTAGTATGATTATTAGTATTATTATAATAATAATAATAACAATTATTATTATTATTATTATTATTTGCGATATTTTCTCACAATTCGGGGATAGGATCTGTGTCTCTGCTCTTTGCGCATGTCTTGTGTTGTGGATCTCACATTGCGTCATGCGAGGCTGGGGAGATATATTGAGGTCCAGACAAAGTCAGGAGGTATCCACTCACATCGTCTCGACACTGGCAAAATTCGACAAAAAAAAGTATCTACGGGGCGGCAAACATTGCACAGGAGGGGAGCGGTTTAGTTTATAACAACACTGATTTTATATTATAAACTGTTCAGTAAGTTTTCACCGAGCTCCAAAATAATCCACCGTTATGAACGCCAGGCTTTCTTATGAACTTCTAAAATAATCCGTTTACTAACTTTCGTTTCTATTATAGTTGTCGTTGTTTAATATAAAGGCTTGGAAATCTGCCCCCAGTGAACTACACATGTTTGTATCCAGCATGGACCTGTTCATGGCTGCTGATGTCACTACTGGGTTAGGCCATTGTTTTGAAGGGAACCTTATAGGTTACTACAATTACTGCTTACAGTATACTGCAAGGTAGGGGTCTGAAGGGTTTCTGGGCTAAGCCTGTAGTGGAATACAAGGTGATATAGGGCAATATTCAATATTATAGGAGGTGAATGAATGCATGACAATAAGAATAAAATTTCAATAATCCTGGGGCCTACAGCATCTACTGTCTGAGATCTGAATACTTGTTTATAGGAGGCGCGGACCACCAGATACTCATATTAGCCACACATGGCTTGGAATACTGATGCACCACAAGGAATTACGAAAACAAAAGTCTAGTTGTGAATATGAGGAGAGTCGCTGTACAGGCGCTCCGTTATAGAGGGCCAGTTGTGTAGCTACAGTCATGCTAGTTGTTTGTTACTTACTGTGGATACGGACCGTGGTGTCTTACATAGTTTGGAGAGCAGAGATATGCATTGCAATTTAATGGACGTCATACTGACCACCTATGAACAAGTGTTCACATCTCAGAAATAAAGTGCATACGATGGTCTGAAATGGTCGTCTGTTTAAAAGGCATAGTTAAAAAAAGAACAACTGTCGAATTCATGAAAAAGTGGCAAATAGGGGGATTCAAGATTTCATGATATTAAAAAGCGCCATAGATGCCTAAAAACTGATAAGGAAGCAGATGGATTTATTTAAACTCGGAGGTACGTGCTTGTTTATACCGTAAACACAAAACATGAGATTTATTATATTCCTCTAAATTTCAGTAATGTGTGTTTGAGTCTTCAGTCTTTTGACTGGTTTGACGCAGCACTCCATGCCTCCTTGTCCTTGAGCTAATCGTTTCATCTCTACATCCAAGACAATCTGTGTAACATATTCGAACCTCTGCCTCTGCCTACCCCTACAGTTCTTGTCCTCGACCCTTCCTTCCATTACTAAATTAGCTATTCCTGTGTGCCTTAGTGACTGTCCTACCAACCTATCAGATTGATTCGTGTTATCTTTCCACCAAAGAAGTGTAGCAGTGAACAGTTACAGATCATTAAACTCAAACCTGTATGGCTGTTTTTTTTAAGTTTATTGATACATACTAATCGTTATTGTAATATACAGGGGAGGGGTTTTACTAGTCAGTATAATAGAATGGGCAAGGATTAGCGAGAAAGGAATGGATTGGTTCCATTACTTAAACACGTCATGCAGAGTAATCGGTTTTGCACTGTGTTGTGCGTGGGGCGAATCCGCATTCGGCAAGTGCTTCTCCCATTATCCTTGTTAATGTAGTCACTTTGTGGAAGACCGTTCCCTGCAATCAGTTTGGCAACTATGCTTGGAGTGTCGCGTATCAATGGGTGGAAATGAATCTCCTAATGACCATCCTTCTCATGGCCTACCTGCGTGACCTCCATCCGGATACCATCTGGCTACACGTCTGTAACATGTTACCTTCTTTACGTCTCTTAGATTTGATTATGTTTACATACAAAACCAGTTTGTCAAGTTTCGTCTCTTTTCAAGTGATGTTGCCAACACATTTTCCACAATGCAGCTATAAATCGGGTGATAATTGTGGTCTTTAAGAGGGTTCAAAAGAGTTTTTATCTGGACAATTTACACTAGCACTGAAAGTTTGTATAACGTGAGAAAATTGTTCCTATTGCAGTTTGTGGAGATGCACTGAGTTACAATTTTGCGAAAATCCCAACACTGCCATAAAAACATGGAATAAATACAGTACAGTTACCTGTGCTTTGAACAGTGAATAATTCTGATACTCCTAATTTACTCCGTGGGATTTCTTCTTCCCTATTCTACTGCCATGGCCCTTGATTAGGATCAGAATAATGATATGTCTAGATTTCGTTCGATGGGGGCATGATGTCGTTGAAATATTTAGGGGCTTTGCGACATCGTGATCATTTATCCCTTTGCATTCTGGTGCGTGTGCAATTTCTCTAATAACCTGTCTTATTGTGATGGCTGTGTAAGTGTGTGCATTTGTAGGTCTGGTGAGGATTGGGAAAGATACAGCCATGGACTTCAGTTAAGTACTGTGCAGACACTTGCATTGAATAGAAGTAGGAAATCACGAGAGACCATTTTCAATATGGCTGTGGTGGGAGACAAACCCACCTTTTCTGTTCCAGCAATCAGACGAGAATTAAAATTTTGGGTAGAGCCAGGAATCAAACCCAGACCTCCAGGGCGACAAGAGAATTTGCCTGGAGTAGAAGTGGGATGCTATGGAAAACCACTTCCAGGATGGCTGAGGTGGGAACCGAACCAACCATTTTTCAGTTATGCCGTACGAGGGCGTGGTGTCTAGCTCACAGACCGTAATTAAATTTCTCGGCAGTGACAGGTATCAAACCCGAACCTCTGGGGCGACAGCTAAGAATACTAGCTGCTTCATCCATAGAAGACGTACCTTTGATACACTTTAAGTGACCTATTTCCATTATATGGATCTTATCATTGTGAGATCGGCGTTATCCATATACAAAGGTTGCTTTTTTTAGTTTTGGCAACTATGTTTTAAATTAATAAATAACGCACCTACATGGTTCCAAGTTTCATAGGCCCTTGGTGTAGTCTCCAGCACTGCGTACAACGTGTTCCCAGCGACGCGGAAGCCATTGAATTCCGTTGGCACTGCCCAATCTATCGATGGTGCGAAGAGAGCGCTCGGCAGCCTGCACAACATCTCCAATTTTAGGGTAGCGGTTCCCGCGAAGTGGCTCCTTCATCTTCGAGATGAGCTCAAAGTCGCTGGGACTTAAGTCGGGAGAGTAGGGGGGGGGGGGGGGATGATAGAGCAACTCCCAGTTCCAGTGATTCAACAATGCAGACACAACTCCTGCTGTGTGTGCCCTAGCATTGTCATGCAGAACAATGGGCGGAGTATCGATGTGGTGTCGCCGTTTCCTTCTCAGAGCGGCTAGGAGATGGTCTTGCAGAAACGAACAATAGTATGCCGCATTAAAGGTTTGTCCTGGGGGAACGGTATGTTTTATGATCACACCATCCCAATCATAGGCAAGAATCAACATCACCTTCACATTGGTGGGGGTTTGTCGAACTGTTTGTTTTCGTGGTGAACCGTGGTGCCGCCACTCATTCGATTGGCGTTTCAACTGTGGCTCATAAGATTTGGCCCACGTCTCGTCAATGGTTATGATACGCCGTAAGAAGTCCTCGCCTTCACGCTCATAACGCTGTAAGTGCGTACGAGAAGCGTCATATCGCAGCCATTTCTGCATGTCGGTTAAGTCATGCGGAACCCATTTTGAAGCAATTTTCCTAATTTTCAGGCAGTCCTTTAGGATGTGGAGGACAGTCGAATTCGCCAGTCCTGTATCTTGTGCTAATTCACGATGCGTTACGTTCCTATCCGCCTCCAATAACGCGGACACCATCTGTACATTTTCATCACTTACTGGTGGGTGTCCACATCGAGGCATGTCCTCCACACGTTCGCGCCCAACTCGAAAGGCTGCAATCCATCTTGCTACCGTTCTGTAAGGTAACGCAGATACACCGCAAGCCTCTTGCAGTCCTTGGTGGCACTCTCGAGCCGTGCGACCCCTAGCACACTGAATATGTATCCACGTTCTCTGCTCCTGCTTCGAAAACATTGCGACCGTCGTGCGCGAGCGCTTACCCACAACTACTCATCTAACAGGCACCACTGCATACGAATGGGGGAGGGACGAGGCCATGTGCTCTAAGGGAGGGTTACAATGGCAGAGTCCAATACCGTTGCAACATAAAGCAGCAGCGTCGTTGCCAAAACTAATGATTGTACGCGTGTGTGTATGTATGTATACCATAAAACCTTTCATAGACTGAACCAATGTTAAAGATTTTTTTATTTAGTTCCAACTCCATACACCTATGTCTGTGCGAAATATTTCATCAATAATGAATATCTCAGAAATTAATACATATAGGCCAATAAGCTTGAGAGGCTGTACTTTGATAGAGGGCTGCGAAACGAATTGAGAAATATTACTCACAAACTCGTGCGAGTGAAGTAACCTACATGGTGGCCACAGAGATTTTCAAGATCAAATTGTCTTTTAACGAAATTTATGGTCTATACAAAATACATGACAAGCTCTAGAACACACGAAATCTGGCATGAACATGAGTACAGCGCGAATATTATAAATGGAATCACAACAACCACTACAAACAATTTGTAATGAAACTTGCCAAGATGAAGAGCAGTGTTCTCTTTATAACTGGTGTTAGATATGTTCCGGAAAGATCCAGCATCGATAAAAATCTTTGTATGTTTATTAATCATAGATCTGGTCGTGAACGGTGGAAAACGACCCATGTCAACTATGGCATCTCGATATTCTTCCATATTTTCAACCCACAGAACGTAAGGCATAATTATATGAAGGGCATTGATCACTTGCTCTTGCCACATCATGGAAATCATATGGCCCCCTGGTGATAACTTTGAACGGTTGATCATGCATGACAGCAGTTAATATATCTGCAACCTCTTCGGGCACCGTTTTTTTTGATGTGTAACATCTTTCCGCTCGGTTGCTGGATAGTTTTGTGGGAGTGATTTTGAAAATTGGGGACGGAAGTGGATCGGAACGATCGAGCTGGCAGTGGTGAATCAAACTGAAGTATGCACTGCCCGCTCGATCGATCAAACGGAAGTGTACTAGCTGGCAGTGGTGGACAACGGAAGTACGCACTGCCCGCTCGATCGATCGAATGAAAGTGTGCCCTAGCTGGCAGTGGTGGATCGAACGGAAGTATAAGACGCACTGCCAACTCGATCGATCGATCCAGCTGGCACTGGTAAGAGAAACAATCAGCGCGTGGTGTCGAAAATTGATACCACGACGCACTCTCAGCCATGTGGAATGTATATGACATACTGAACGGAAAACGCTCATGCGAACTCTGGTGTCAAGTGATTTAAACAAATGACATGGTACATGTTCGAAGTCTTCGTATCAGTATTTAAATGGTAAAATGCCTTAATATCAAACATTGTGAGTAGTCGACATTGCATTGGCATAAGGCATTTTAAACTCGATGTCACTCAGGAACATTATCGAAACAAGCAAAATATAAATGTAACTTAATTCCGTAATTCAGTATTATTGGAACGTGGAAATAAGTCACCATCTTGTGCACATTATTTGCGTAGTCGAAATAGCCGTGGGGTTATTGCGTATGACTGTGAATCATGAGATCTTGGGTTCGAATCCTGGGCGGGGTAGATATTTTCCCTACCAGATTATCATTTTAAACGATATTTATCATATCAATATGACTCATTTTAACGGAATCCATATGA
Organism: Meconema thalassinum; assembly: GCA_946902985.2. NCBI lineage: Eukaryota > Metazoa > Arthropoda > Insecta > Orthoptera > Tettigoniidae > Meconema > Meconema thalassinum. The sequence continues at coordinate 152,487,791 of OX336389.2, forward strand.
AATTACGTGTTGGTCTGTGAATCAAGAGGACCTGTTTATAAGGATTTTAAAGTTATGAGCGGTGTCGCGTCTATTAATCTAGTTGATCCATATCGTATTCTTTATTTAGGCTAGTGCTGGTGGAAGCTACAAATCATCTAATAAAATGAGTTCCGTATTATAAACTACAATATCTGTAAAACATTCCCTTTTACAATAGATTAATATTTGTGCCAATAATACTATATAATACCGGTGTATCAACAATTTCACGTGAGGTTTCTTCTATGTCAGATGTTACACATCATATGCGACTACTGTAAGGCTCGTAATTTTTTATTTACATACCTTCTTCCTTATCTCGATAATGCCAAAGTCTCGCCTCAAAACGTATGTAGGAATCCAGACACTAGAAATCTCAAGACAACTATTTGGAAGTAGTTACGAGCTAATAGCCTCCCAGATACGTGCCAAAAGAACCATTCTGTTGTTGTTTTGTTCCGCACAGCTATTACCATATATTAGAATAGTACTATTTATTTATGAGTAAATACAGGTGATGGGACAACTATAAGCAGACAAGGCGAGGCCTCAAAGCCGGTATGATGTGAACTTACTGGTGCCTCAGGGCCAATAACTGGTTTTAGCATTCGTCGGACATTTTTGTTCTCACTACCGTATCCATGAAAAACTACATATTGAAGATTTTTGTGACTTACATGATTTTCCATGGCAATTCCTCAAGTAGCTTACTGTCATTCCTGTGGTCGCTGATCAGTCAGCTTAGTTAATGCAGTTGTTATTGTTTGGCTAACCGCTGTACCGTCTCGTGTAAGAGTTAACGTTAGGTAATTTATTAATTTATTTATTTACCAGTCTCTTGATCACGGGACTTGAATCATATGCTCTATAATCTCCTCACTATTTACGTCACTGAACGTCACTATTTCATCAGAAAAATATTGTTACGGCTGTGAGTTTGTGTCATCACTCGCCGCATGAGTCACAACTGCCCCAGGGCTGGGCTGTGGCCTGCCTCCTGTATTGCGCGCGCCTTATGCAACAGGGCTACTACAGACAAAGGGATAGTCCAGAATATCGTGACTGGACCAGCGATGGAAACCTCGAGAAGCCGTGGACCCTGGATGGATCTAGAAGCATTTATTGAGTCACCGGCCTGCTATATAAGAGTGACCCGTGAAGCAGTGGTTGTTGTTGTGTTTTACGAGCTAGTGCGAGCGATTATCTTGTGCGACAGAAGTGTGGTGACGAAGTGCTGTGCGAGTTACGAAATCCTGTGACATTGTTTCTCCCAGCTTGCGAACAGCGTACATCAAGTGCTCGTAAGTAACTGTATTTGTTGTACCTGAGGAAGAGGGGCAGGTAGCTTCTGCCAAGGCCACCGGACTCATTAGGACGGATTAACTTCTGTGGTCTGTTGACAAGTGAAAGGGGCAAAGAGCGCATAAGGAAGAGACTTGAGGAAACTGGAGAAGGCTCCTAATTGCTTGTATTTGCTGATTAGTGTAATTTTCTGGCCACAATAAAGTTAATTATTTCTTTAAGCAGTAATTGGTGTTGTGCTTTGTACCCCCATCGTAATCCAGTTAACAAAAGTGCCACTAGGGGGTGGCACGTAACAATATGTTTGAGAGGCGTGGCATAAGCAACAATAAACACGTGCTGCCAAGTGCTTGGTTCAGCTCAAAGTGCGCATGCTTGAGACCTCGATCAATAAGTGTCTCCAATATGACATGAACGGTGTACCTCTTTGTCCTTCTGTTGCCCTATTTAGTCCAGCTGCTTGTTAAACCTAGGTCAGGGATGCTGCAATAGAACTATCAACCAATGAAACCAACCGTATCTCCCTTCAAATTTTGAAAACATTTTGTTCAAAGTTTCTTATTATATCGACTGGGTACATGCTTGCTTTATAGATCAAGCCATATGGTTAGGCTGCCTCCGGATTCTGGAGTCGAATAAGTTCGATCCTCGTAAGATGGGTTCGTGAAGGATGAAGTGAAACAAGATGAATGGAACTGGGCGGCATTAGTAAGGAAATAACCCTGGCCCAAATAGACTGCATTTGGATGGAGTTGAAACTGGAAAACTACAGAAGTACGTACTGTACGCGTATATATGAGCTTGGAAATATTCATGTCTTCAAAGTTTTCTAACTAGCCAATGCTAAATAAAGTCGACACTAGAAACAAGCCACGAAACTGGTTTATACATCTTGCACAGTTAGCCAATTAACCGAGCACATTTATTTGAAAAATCCCTGTTCCTTATTCTGAGTGTAATCGCCAAGTAGCACTGTGTTGTTTTTTAGCCGGGACTTCAGATGCTACAATCCTTTATTTTTCCAGCGTCGGATTTTGTTGGATCATCCAGAAATAAGGGTACAGTACGGAGGATCGCTGACGATGGGGTTCCTACTCTGTGATTTCCCATGTCTACAATAGAGCATGTCCCGAACTACGAACATCTTGGACATTTGATGCGTGCCTTTTATCAATGAATATATGTTTCGTTATGAATTCCCTTATACTCAAATGTAGTGCTACTAATTACCATAGCTTTTGCCATTGCGAAGTCAATGAGCCGCAATCCATTATCGTTACTCTCAATGTGTAAACTCTGTGCTCCTATTCAGGGTCGAAGATCTTCGTCTTGTCCCACTTTTGCATTGAAGGCCCCGACTACTATCTTAATGACATGTCTAGGTGCCTCATCATACTGTTTCTCAAGTTCTTCATAAAAATGATCCTATAATTCATTTTCTTTCTCCTCCCTAGGCGCGTGTACTGTGCCCGTTTGTCCACCTGGGATGGACAGACGATCACATGCGAGGAAACATGAGTACAGTGTGAGCACGAGATCAGGTCTCAGGGCGTCCAGGGTTTGCTAGATTACAACACACTGCCCTCATGCTCCCCGTAAAGGATAAAGGAACAAGAGACAATACAGACACGAAGTGAGAACACAGGCATAAGATAAAATCAATTCACCCAATTTATTATCAAAATACACTTTCTTCCAACAACAAATGAAAAACACGATAATCCTAATAATAACTGCCCTGTGCTTACGGAATCAATGCACAGCGGTGCTAGCAATGGGGCTCGTGATTGTGCACATCAATAACTAACATAGTATGTTCTTGATATAGTTCATTTTGTTGACTATGGTAGACGCTGAACAACAATAATTTTACTCTACACAGGCTAGATTGCTCAATCATATAACGACATGAAAAATATATATCAGCATTGATAGATGCTGCCTATGACTTTCCTATTCTAATATTTACATTATATTTACATTATTAACAAGTTCGAAGTAGTTTCACACACAGTTCGTTGTTATTATTATGACGTAATTATCATTAGTTCGAAGATTCATAATTGATTTTTAGGAATGGCACTAATTGACACAACATATCAAAATTTTCCTGGGCCTGACACTTGACACTACCAGTGCTTAGACGCACACAGGTTTTCGATGAATAGTAAATTGGAGAATAATAATAATAAATTTTATACACTTCCTAATGGCATCCATAACACCTGGCTGTACTTTCTATAACTCAACACTAGATTTAGTGGATAAAGAACTCTAGAACACTCTTCATAAACAGCCATCACAAGAATTGGCAATAATCATTTTGAATGACGTCATTATATTTTCTAGATAAATTTGATGATCATTATAAAATCTATGGATTTGTTTTTTTATGTTATTGGATTGACATATTTAAATATCTGAAGCAATTAATAAAAATCATGGGACAGGATAATTTACTCCCGCATAATTCCCATTTTCTCACTGGACAAACCCTCAAAACATCTCAGCTACACTCAGCAAACAACCATAATGAATAGGGGATTTCATACTTCTCCCAATGCCATCACTTTCCACTTAAAAGTAAAACCATTATGCTTCATTTATAATATCCAATAATAACCTAAGGATCATGAGATCTCTTACACTTACACAATTTGTTTATAACAAATACCATTATTGTTTATGGATGATCATTACCATTTCAACAATGAATCTAGCAAATGATTATGGTTCAATAGAATACCGTGTTCAATCATTATCATCATGTGGAATTATTATTTATTATTTTTATTATTATTATTGAGAAAATATTTTTTATTATTATTATTGCAGGCGTGTTCTAAACAGTGTCAACGTTTTAAGGTGTCAATAATCCTACTGCCTCCTAATAAGTATGGATAACACATCCCAGCCTACTAGATTATATTGAAAGAATAAATTCGAGGATCTACCTCACCTACAAGTATAAATATAAATTGAAATTAGAGCGTTCGCCTGATATGATAGGCGGAATTCAAATAAATTAACAAAGTCAACGATGCGATCGAACTTCAACGGAATGTCAGGAAATCCATGGCTCGAAAATAAGATTCACATAATAAGTCGCAAGGCTTTTACCTTAGATGTTCAGTGGCGGAGAATCATCCCTCGGTGCGGGTCGGAACCTGGCACCACGGACCCGTGATGGCTTCATCCTAGGGAAGGGTAGTATCCCAGCATTCGCCTTAATGCTGTATTCTCGTCCACAGCAGCGTGCACGGAAAATGCAGGTCTCCTGGTCCTCCATCATGGAATCTTGGTCTCGCTCATCCCGCCTGGGGCCTCTCCTTTCCTACCATCACGTTCGAACAGCTGGGTAAGGACGTCAGACTCCTATCAAGTCGTCCTTGGCTGGTCCACATATGCTTATTCAAGTCCGGCATTTTGACGGTATAGTTCACAGTTTTTAATAAGTTATAAATTTGATTGTCTCGGGTATACTGCAATATTTCGTTAATAATTTCAAGTGTTCGTGTGATATTATAAGCCTGGCCTATATTAAGCACAGAATTCCTTACGAGTTGATCGTGACATTTTATAAGTCCTTGGCATCGCATTTGCGCATAACTACGTCACAGTTCGACGTATATTTCCAGTCCACTAGTATAAATTGCTTTGACGAAGTTCATAAACAGTCAAATATACATTCAGTGGTTGTAGAATAAGTCTATGTCCACATACCTTCAGATTTCAATATTCACATAAGATGTAGATTTTCCACAAGCACAAGAGTAGTTTGTGAACCACAACAACATTTTACTTTTCCACGAAAGGGTGTAAGATAATAAATTTGCCACATAATAAGTTTCCGAACAGGCGCGCAGAGTGACGTGGTAATAACGAAAATTATAACAGAGGTCTAGCCTCGCACAACACTTCTGCAAAATGACGAATAGCGTGGCGTCACAAACAAGTCAACATGTATCGCGACAACGACATGTAAACTATACCATGACTAACCTCATGACAATAACATCATGACTAACCTCATGACAATAACGCTATGACTAACCTCATGCCAATAACGTCATGACTAACCTCATGCCAATAGCATCATGACCTCCCGCCAACTTCAAATCATAGTGGGGTGACGTCTTGTAGCGATTCCGGCCTCACCTCAGTGTGCTAGATTCAAACCTCGAGTCACGCCAGCCTCTCCACTCTGTCACATAAGTCACATAAGTGCACAGTACACTTATAGATGAGTAATTGAAGAAACGACCCTAGTTCTCATGATACAAATTCGACCTTGTGCGTCAACGCACTTAGTTTTCTGAACACAAATAATGATAATTCGAAAAATAATAATACCGACGGTATTCTCTTACAGTTTTTCCAAAGTTTAATTGCATTTTCTTGGAAACTAATACAGCTATAAGCCTGAAATATTTTGCAAAGATCGAGTAGTATAAAAGATTTTTACCGACAATATGTTCTTTGAAATTGCTACAATCATGAATACAACATGATGGCTTTCTGAACTTCCTGAATCTTATTGGCTCTTCTCGGAACATATTAAAGATTTGTCTGTAAATTTGTAGCGTATAGAGGACTATCTAAAAACACGCAGTTTCGATTGTCTATACCGTAATAAGAAAATAAGTAAGTTGGTGTCCCCACGTTTTTTAAAAAGGAAAATGCTTTTTTACTTATAACTGCCCTGGAATAGGCTCTGATACAAGATAACGATATACTGTAATTTCACAAGTAAAGTGTGAAAAACGTTGGAAGCAAGAAACTAACATGGCTACCACGTGTATTGTCAATTTAAGCGCCCTCTCTCGGGACCTATGGTAACATTTTCAAGCAGACACCTACGCCTCTGAAGCACTTATGGTGTGTACCTTGAATTCAACATGTTAATATCCATCTGGCAGCAAGTTATTAGCCATGCATAAGCATATAGTTTTGTACTTTTTCATTATTATTATTAATGTGTGCTATTTGATTTTGATTGGAAGCCTCCGTGGCTTAGGCGGCAGCACGCCGGCCTCTCACCGCTGGGTCCGTGGTTCAAATCCCGGTCACTCCATGTGAGATCTGTGCTGGACAAAACGGAGGCAGACAGGTTTTTCTCCGGGTACTCCGGTTTTCCCTGTCACAATTTCATTCCAGCAACACTCTCCACTATCATTTCATTTCATCTGTCATTCATTTAATCATTTCCCCAGAGGAGTGCGTCAGGCCTCGGCAGCCGGCACAGTTCATATCCTCGCCGCTAGATGGGGGCTTCATTCATTCCATTCCTGACCCGGTCGGAGACTGGAAGCAGGCTGTGGATTTTCATTTCATTTCTATTTGATTTTGATTATATTATTATTATTATTATTATTATTATTATATCAACATTGATACTTTATCTAATGACATCAGTCTATCAGCTATCCAATATACAAATATTATGGCAACTCATGGTTTCCTACCACTTATCACTCAATGTACTCGTTATGATCCAAATTTAGACTCGAGAACATGTATTGATCACATATACTATCGTAGCAGACTAGATCAATATACTTCTGCAGTCATACAATCAGACATCTCTGACCACTACATAACATACGCAGGTATTTGGCCAAAAAATGATAAGACACAATTACAAGATAATGAATCGTACATTATGCTAATGAACGATACTATAATACACACAAGCCTTAACAACACAGACTGGACAGATTGCCTTGAATTAAAAAATCCTAATGACATATACAACAATACAACCAAATTTAAGGAAATCTACCAAAAAGCATCTTACATAACTACACGCAAACACAGAAAAAGCAAACAATGTTTCACTTATGACCTAAAAATACAATGTAAGGAAAGAGATAGACTTTACAAAACAATGCTCAGAAACAGGGATAATATTACAATAATGAATACAAAGATTTCATAAACAAATTAAATAAGCTAATCAACAAAACAAAACATCAATAATATAAAAATAAGATAAATAGTTCCAAAAACGATAATAAAGGAATGTGGAAAGTCGTTAATGATATAACAGGTCGGAAAACACAAACTGTCAATGAAGTCATAAACAAACACTTAAGATTACATTATACTAACGAAGTGATAGTTAATAAATTCAACAATACCTTTAGTGAAGAAATAAACAGCCTAGCCCATAACTGTAGTATCAACATATGGCAATCAAATAGAAACACATTAATGAATTCCTTTACATTACTTGAAACTGATGAACATGAAATAGAAAACATAATTAAAGAATTAAAAACAGACAAATCGCCTGGGGCAGACAATATACGCTTGAAAGACATAAAGGCAACATCCAAAAAAACTATACCAATCATAACACATCTCATAAACAAGATATTCGAATCAGGCATAATACCAAAATATCTGAAATACACAATTATTAAACCAATATATAAGAATGGCGATCACTTAGACTTTGGCAACTACAGACCAATATGCATTTTATCAATCCTACACTAAAATAATGGAAAAATGCTTGGATAAGAGATTGAAGAATTTCCTAAATAAATATGATAGTTTAAAGGGACACCTATACGGTTTTAGGAAGGGAAAAAGTACTGTCCTGGCTGAATTTGCCAATGTAATAAATAATGCCTTAAATAAGAACAATCACATAATGGTAATTTTTCTTGACTTTTCTAAAGCATTTGACACAATAAACCACAATAAACTACTTGCTAAATTACACGATATTGGAATAAGAGGCACGACTTACAAACTATTTGAAAGCTATCTGAAAAGCAGGGAAATGTCAGTTATGGTCAATAACACTATCAGTGACGCAGTAGAAGGAACACAGGGTATCCCTCAAGGCAGTATTATTTCACCTATACTATATAACCTGTTCGTAAACGACATGAATGAAACCATTAAACACAGTAAAATATTTATTTATGCTGATGACACCACTATATATACCATACATAAAGACTCTAAAACAGCTTTTGATAGACTTCAAGAAGACTTCAATAACATCACAATATGGTGTCATGACAATAATTTGTATATAAATACAACCACATTTAAAACAATGCACATCAGAGTTGATCACTTCGCACAAGAAAAATGCAAACTAACGCACCACAGCATATCATGCATACACCAAAACATCATGGCAGGTTGCAAACGTAACACCTTCATAAATAGTACTTCGACACGAAAATACCTAGGAATTACCCTTGATGAACACTTTAAAATGAACACACACACAGTAAACATAATAAGAAACCTAAGAGCAAACCTCCACACCTTCTACAATCTCCGATTTTATGTAGATAGGAAAACTTACAAAACAATTTATAGTGCTCTGATTGAAAGCAAATTAAGATATGCTATAGCAGCTTGGGGAAATCAAAACACAACTTTAATTAATAAATCTTCAAGATAGCCAAAAGAGGTTCTTTAAATATTTCACTGATATCCCTTATTTTAATATTAAAGAGTTGTTCCAAATTACTGTACTGAATCTCTACTACCATGATCCAAGGTTCAGGCACAAGGTCTCTCACAACATACAAACAAGAGCCATAACAAGTACTAAATATGTAAAACCCTTATGTATAAATAGCTATGGTTTCAAGAGACTAAATTATATTATACCATCACTACTTAATGAACTACCACCTGGATTGACGAACATTAACAGCAAACAACTAGCTATAAGTCGCATTAAAAATATTACTTAACCAAACATTAACTCATAACATAAATTTATTAATATAACTACCATAGTGTAACTTTTTGTGTCTTTAATTATTTACATTAATACTTCATCATTATCATTACAAAAAAATAAAAATTGCATGCACTCTTGTATTGAAATATGATCTATATATATATGTTGTAAATAATAATTAATATGTCTCACAGATAATCTGTACTGTCATCAGATTCGTGAGACATATCACAATAGGCTAATATAACATAAATAGTATTTAATAAATAAATTAAATTAAATTAAAATTAAATTATTTCAATTGCTTTTATTATTATCTAACACCTATCTATTTTACCACAGCATCATATAATTGGCTATGGAGCATAATGAGATCTTATTCTATGTTTCGATACAAGTATTATTATTGTGAGATATTGGATATATTTTCCGTCAATATTAATTTCATTTGCGTTAGCTCGGGGAATATGGGAATTGGTTGTGGGGTTCATTTCGGAAGTTAGAACTGAGAGAGCTGAAGCCGAGGAGATTACGAGAGGGACAATTCTCAGCAGGTGGGGTCCTAACTATAGCCCAAAACGAGGTAAGTTGCATACATTCGAAGAATCACGTCTAGAAGGCAGACAATGACCTAGATCAACTGCAGCACATCATAAGAAAAGAAAGGGGATCGTGACGTAGCACGCGTTTCGCTCTTTGCTTCAAGTTCTATGACGTCATGACCACGTAAAAGTTGGGGACTATGTCACATGGGTCGGCAGGTCCAATTAATGAAGAGAAGATGTGACGTATCATATGTGATTTGGGGTTGCCATGACGACTGACCAGTGATTGGCTGTAAGTCAGTGGGAATTTGAAGATGATGAACTACCTGGAGGGAGGTGTTGAAGAGTTTATAAAACCGGAAGCTGAGCTGATAAAGTCCCCGTTATATTACTGAAACTTTGATATACAAGTCTACGTTACGGTGCTTCTCCATCAGCCCGCCAGTAATGCATTAAATTCGTCAAGGGTGTTAAAAATTTCACGTCTTAATCCCCACATGGTGATAGTTGTGTCTGAACTATCACTATAAGGGTGATTTTAGGAATTATATTCAATCACTTCAAATTAAGCAGTGGACATATCACTTCTCTGTTAATTAATTTCACATTAAATTCTACTCATCACGACAACGAGCAGAAGATGATCGTCAACGAAGCCACACCACATCACATCACTACGGCAGACCCCAAGGACGAGATGAAACCTTCACCGGTAGCCGAATGACGAATAATTACGTAAAGTCTCTCTTTCCTTTGGAGTGTAACGGCAAGTAAGCATTGGCAATAACGTAACTTTAAATTCACCACCTCTTTCAATCTACGCCAAGCTAATAATTAAAATCACTATTATTATCTATATTAATCAATTTCTTGTTTTTTATTATCAAATTCACTCAGTCTAATTCATGCAGGCCTCATTTTTCCTTATAGATAGAAATAGTTATAAGCCATGCTTTTTCCCCGGAACAAATGTTATCGTGGTTAGAGACGGAGTCACACCACGATCAGATAAAAGTAGTACTCAATGTGTTCTACCTAAGGTTAATATTCAATTCATTTATTTGATCTTCGATGTGGAGTCGCGGCCATGGCGCCCAACACAATTAATCACATATTGCAGCAATTTGGTAGGTGCTGAGGTAGAGATGGCCGAGTGCAATCAGGCAGGTTCGTATCAGGTCACCAAAGGTAGGACTTGATGCTTCAAGTTAGGTATCACATCAGTGTGCTAAGGAGGTAGACATTACACTATTAGCCTTTTAGGCTCTAAATGTTGTACCATGATAGGGGGCTATGAACCATGTTTGGAGACATGAATTTACAAACCGAGGTAAGGAAGCAGGAAAATACATCGCAGCTGCGCAAATTTTAAGACTTAAAGTAAACGCTATTTCTCGGGATCTAGTTCAGCTATAAGCCTGAAATATTTTCCCAAGGGATATCAACAGATATGACTTGAGAAAATGTAAATGTAGAGAAAACAACATGGCGACTCTGCGAATTTTCAAAGTATAAGTGCATGCTCTTGGAAACTCTGAGTGCCAATAGTCAGGTGTTTTTTTTACTACAATAGAAGATTATAAGAATATTTGACAGGTATGGCTTTCGAAATCGTAACAAAACAGAAACCAACATGTATGGAATACATCACTATTTCTTACACGTATCGTAATTAAGTTAATATTGTAAATAGGTCCAATTTGGGGAACCAGGATGAAATATAAATTTTATGGTACGTAGGCTATTGAGTCCGTTAGGGAACTACTTGTTAATCTATAGACTAGTGGTCCACCAGTCCCCATGCAACCCATCGTGTGTTATTGACCAGTTCAAATATCGGACTCTCATCTTAAGCTGATGAGTTGGGCTTGAACTCTAGAAGACAGAAGAAATCGTTAGCGCTAATGGTAATGAAATATTTGAAAACTGAAGGGACTATAAAATCGTTCGAAAAAGCTAAAAACACTTTTGTCAATACGATGGATACATAGAAATTATTAACAAATGACATACGGTATGTGCTGAGAGCTAACGTCTTTCTGCCACGCTTCAGCTCATTTGGAAGCAGGACCCCCCCCCCCCCCCCAATAATTAACCTGTTGAAGGAGTGAAAGCAACCAGGTTCGATTCTGAAGGTATACTCTTCATCATCGAAACCCAACCACTGATACAATGTGCTAAGACATAAGACAAGAGGTAAATTTGATCATACGGCGTAAAAGATAAAATGGCCCTGCATTGTCACCTATTTTATTGTGTTTTATTATATTGGTCAGTTGCCATGTAATTATTCAAGCGGCTCGGCATATGGTGGTGGCATCGTTTTAGCAGCTATATCTAAATTGCTGAATCATGTTTTGCTGAGAATGTAGGAGGACACGAAGAAAGTTCTCAGACTAAAATTCCACATTAAATCCATTAGAAATAAGAACTACAAAAGGCAAGCTTGAAGCACCGATCAATAAGTGTCTTCTATACGACATGAGTAGTGTATCTCTTTGCCCCATCTGCTGTCCTAGTTTGTGTAGCAACGCGTGGACCTAGGTCAGGGATGCCACTAAGAAATCATCAGCCGGTGAATAAAGCAGGAGGAATTGCTTTCCAGTAGGTCAACATAAGTGTGCACAATTAGATTGGGTGGGGAGGAACAGTTCTTTTTTATCATCCTAATACTGAAAGAAATGTTACTTAAATTTTTCATACACTACTCTAACAAACCGGGAAGAGGGCTCCTGAGTTGACCGACTAAAAGGAAGTCTGTTAATATATTACAAAGACAACACTGAAAAGTCTTCGAATATTTCGTAACAATCTAGGGAATTCTTTGTGCTCTCCCACCAAATCATGCAAGTATTTCAGTAAAGAATAATACATTGAGTTAAAATCCTAATAATAATAATCTAACACTACTGTGACTGGTTAGTATTTTGGTATCCTTGCAAACTCTCTTCCATAGTCCCGAGACTAAGTTGACATTCAGCCAAACAGTTTAATTCACAGTCAAGTACTGTACCGTAACACTCAAACCTCATATTAAAGATTAATTACAAGAAATTTAGTTGCAACACCATTAGCCAATGTTTCTGCAATCTACAATCTTAGACACATTTTAGAATTTCAATAAATATCACCAAACACTGATTAACATCTGTAGTGAAATACACGCAGTTAATGCCTCTCCTAAAATAAAAGTATTTTGTAGCTTAGGTCAATTCACCTGTACCCCATTGATGATCATTTCATTCGACAGTGACTATTTTGCTGTGCATGTCTAGCTTTTCTGGACCCGACCTGACGCACGCTGTTGCCAAGCGTGATGCTAAGAATATGCTAGGGTTCCAGACACAGCGAGGAGCAGATAACAGTCAGACGATCTAATCACGCGAGAGCAGTGATGCTAAGAACAGCGAATCCTTATTCAGAGCTTAGTATAAAGACATCTCATGTTCAATTATTTTCGAACATTCAAGATGTCAACAGTTCAAAATCTTTAAACCTCCTTTTTTATTTTACGTGTCCTATTCAAATGAATAAATAGAAGATTCGTATGATAGGTTATTATAATAATCACAATCTAATGGCACTAAATTAAGTAGCTTCCTTTTTGAAAATCAGAGACTTTACTTAAATTAAACTCCCGTAACGCGTTACAGAAGGATGCCATCTCGCGAGAGTATTCTTATTCACCGATAGTTAAAGTTATATATTTTGGCTCATACTTTTTCAATGCAATGGTGTTGGAGGTGACATAGCTTGTGTATCAAAAGCAATTTAGTACGGTATACATCACATGGAAAATCATTTTAAAAACCAGGGCAGTTTTAAATTAAAAAAACAGTAGTATATATGAAAATAGGCTATTTAGTTCTTCATAGAATTAATTGTTTGCATATACAGAGTGGTCCACCAGCCCCTTATTATTCAGTTTCATGTAACCCAACTAACATTGCATTTCTCCCGATGGTCGATATTGCTCTGCGCTCTGACTGTGTGACAGCAATGTAATTGGGTCATGGGTCTAGCAGAGAAAAACCGACCGTAAACTTTTCCCCGCCATATTCTAAGGTCTATTCTACTAACATATGACTTATTGCTCCTTGAAATAACACACATACACGTAATACGATCGAATTAATAGCTTATGCCACGTGATCTGTAATAGTAGAAAGTTAAATCAACACCTTAAACCATGATTTAAGACTTTGACATGGACTTAAACGTTTGAGGTGGGACGGCCACAGTAACTACTGCACGATTAGCGCGCGGTATCTACCATGTGTTGGTGGCTGAGTTGGTTAACGCCTGACCGTACGTGGTGGGTGCGAACCGGTAGAATGGTGTTTCGAATCCAGGGCATACTTTTTTGAACGAAAGCCCACGCTCCATTTTAGTGGGATGTAACTACATTGCCACATGTATTCCCCTACGATGTATATGTGTAAGGAGTACGTTGAATTGTGCTGATTTATAAAGATAATACGATAGAATTGGTACGTTATGCCACGTGACCTGTAAAGGCAGAACATTTAAAACACTGGCATGGTTAATAACCGTTCCGGAGGTCCGGTTTCGATTCCCAGCTCTGCCAAGAAATTTAATACTTGTCCGAAGGCTGAAATTGGGTACACATAGCCTCGTGAAGCAAATATGAGAATAGCTGGGTTCAATTCCCACCTCAGCCACCCTGCAGGTGGTTTAACGTGGTTTCCCTCTTCTACTCCGGCCAAATTCCGGGACGGTTTCTGTCTGAAGGCCACGGTCGCCTTCTTCCCAATCCTTAATTGCAAATACACACATCATTACAAGCCCGACACAACTTAGGTTATCAGAAAAATTCTATACACACACCCAAGTACACGGGGATAAATGACCGCGATGTTTTAGCCCCTCAAATGAAACAAAACAACAACATATCGAAGGGTATTCTGATCGCCAGTGCGTGCATCGAAGTATACGTATTCCTTAGAATTTTCCTTGGTATTGTTTTGTTATGTCGCCTCTGTAGCGTAACAGTCAGCATGGTCAGCTGCCGCCCCGGAGGTCCTGGGTTCGATTCCCGGCGCTGCCACGAAATTTGAAAAGTGGTATGAGAACTGGAACGGGGTCTACTCAGCCTCGGGTGGCCCAAATGAGTGGAGGGGGTTCAATTACCACCTCAGCCATCCTCGAAGTGGTTTTCCGTTGTTTCCCACTTCGTCTTCGGGCAAATGTCGGGATGGTATTGTACCCGTAATTACCTACCAATACCTAGTGAAATCTCTCGATGACAGCTGGATCGTAAAGCCTGAAAATCTCCTGCTAGGAAAACCCCCAAGTCCTACCACCAAGTACAGGAGTAATAGGGTAATCAGTTATTCTAACAGGTTGTATTAAGAATGACCATAGCTTCAGAAAAATGACTAGCTCTAGATTACAATACTCTTCAAAAAGAGAACTATCTCGAAGGGTGGCATACCCTGAAAATAGCTAGCGATCGCCTTCTTAATACGACCTCCCATCACCTCGATAAAATATCACGCAATAAGGTTTAAAATGAGAAAACAAAATTTATTCATGAAAGGAACATGCCATAAAAATGAAAAGACACTGCCGTCAATACGACCAACATTTCAATCATGAAATTTTATGAAAAGAAATTCCATGAATGAATCAAAAATATCACCTCTAAAGTAGGGTGATCATAATTGGAAATACGTTCCAATATAACAACAATAATTATTTTATAAGAATAAGAATATCTTATTTAAATATTGGACTGAATATCTAACAAACATGTGGTTACTCACATAAGAACTCGAAATATAAGGTCAGTAAGATTCTAAATATCGTTCTTGACCATAATTAAATGCTGTGGCATTTCTCAAATGTTTTATACAATATTATACACAATTTATACATGATTATATTTTTGGACAATTCAAGTTGGTCCAAATACTGACTTGGATCATAGCATTCGCATTTGTAAAATTCATAAATTCGTGGTAAATATATCTTAATTCTGGATTGATTCTACCAAGCGATCAAGCTAAGTAAAATTACTGGTCAAAATTCATGTTTAATAAAAATAACATGATATTAATAAAATTGTGAAGGCTTCATTATACAGCTGTGGTAACATAATTCGAAATTCCACACAACTTATCCAATCATTGCTCCGAATCTGTTAATATACAACACGTAGGTCTGATTCAGCAATAATTAACAGCTGACTATGTCTATACGGACATCTAATACAAAACCACCAATGATTTATAATACACCAAACACCAGGTGTTAGACTATACAAAGTCTAATAATGATTGGCACTCACTGGCTCAAAGGCATTCACTGGCTCAATCTTCCATACAAAAATGCTTCACCAAGCATTATACAAAAAACAGCATTATTTAAAAATATGCCTGTTATACACAACTGAGCGCCTTTATATAGATTATAGCAACCTTCAAATTCTTGTTAATAAACTAAGTTGCTATCACAAAAATCCTACATTCGTGCTTGAAAATATACTACTAGACTGTAGCACGTTGTCCATCAATATGGAATCAAAATATTCCATTAGCCTACAAATCTTGCCTTACAATAAGTTTACATCACGTGTTACGCTTAATATAGTGCCTCATAGTCATTCCTCCCTGGGAATAATTTATTCAAAAACTTGGTATTCATAAATATGCTGCGATAATTCCACATACTATTGCAATAAAAGCAATCATTTATTTTACGTTAGTTAAATATTCATAATAATAATAATATAATAATATCGTATGGCCTCGGGTGCCTGGTGCAAGCTTAGTTAATTGACACCCAGAAGGTAGATTGCATGTCGAATTTCGTCGTTCCTTTGAACGCTATGAAAGTCAAGGAGGTTAGATATCTAAATTCCTTGACACTACAGCGCTTTCAAGTAGAGAGTGGAGGAACTTTGTGTTGGCGGAAAATCCCGAGATTAATTTTGCCATTGAACACGGCCTACTGAATTCAAATGGGTTCTTTAACATGCCAACAACGTATGACATGAGTATCGTGATTTTTGTCGCCTTCAAAAATCACTTACCATGGCCAGGGGCGAACCTGCAATCTTGGGGTTGGTAGTCCGACACTATAACCACTCACCCACCGTGGCAAGCTAAATATTCATGTCCCAGCATGATATCAAAATATTAAATTCCACTCGAAATAATGCCAAAATGAAAGTTAAGATTGATCCTTCCCAAAACTGGGATTGCCTCCAACTTCAGTGAGCTAGGAAATATTAATAGACAACACCTACAACATGAGCGCAGGTCAACGTCGAAGGCTGATCCACTGACTATCCATTAGGAAAATCTGCCAATAAATCCTTACGCTCAAAATAATTGAGAAAAGTGAATCAAAAACTGTCAAGGCAATAAGCTTCGAAAACTTCCTAATATCAAGTTGATGTGTGGAAAAACTAAGTTCCTCATCCAAAATACGCTGCAAAAATATCGAAAGTGCACATAGAAGTATGTACTTGCTACAAGAAAAAGTCTATCAGTGTCCTAAACACTGTTAAATGAAATCGCAATCAATAATATTCTTATATAAATGTGTGGAGTTCTTCCCCTAAATGGTCTTCTCGACAATGAAAATATGCATATCTATTTAAATTACTACTGTGAATTTACCAAAAGTTAATCATCAAATCTAAAAATACACAATACCAGAATCTCGGAAATACAGCAGGTCAGTTTCAAAAGAAACATCGAAGCTGGACCCGTGTATGTCCATTTACACTACTAAAAGAAACTATGGCAAATGTAATTGCGTACAAATGCTTCACTAAGCTATAGTAAAAGAGACGTCTTTCCAGTACCATGCGTTGAATCTTGGAGCGACGTAAAAAGGATATATATTTGTCATGTTAGCCTCCATGCTAGAACAAGACGAAGTATTCTTCTTCATCGGAGCCTCAACTCGAACCCAGGAACTCACCACGCACGATCAGCTGTCGGGCTGGCTTCATGTTCCCTATCGGCCTAGCGAGTACTGTCCGCGCGCACTCGTGAAAACACTCTGTTCCAGACAAAGTTTTTCATAATGTAATAGCTTGTAAGAGCACTCGTGAACAACAACTAACGAATTCCATACTGAGGAATCGTTTCCTGACCGGATGATACAGGCAGTGGGTTGTGCGATGCATCTTGCTAACGCTTCAAAAGTAGTAGACCCATTCGAATTAGCCTGCCATACTAGCAGCTATTAATTCCATGTAAAAGTTCCCCGCTGACGTCTCATTCAGAAATACGCAGTTTAAAAGTGGCATGATCCACTGGGGATATAGTCTTAACACTGGCAATTTTTCAACCAAAGAATACACAGGACCGTATCTTGTGAAAGTTACCAACATATTTCACACAATGGTCGCGTGAACATCTGACACCACTGGATATGAAGAAATCAATCCGCGTGCCGTTCACAGACTGTTCTTTCTGTCCCAAATATAAAAGCAGCACATGGGCTTATCATAACGTTGAAACTCCATTGTTTTGCTTTTCGTTGCTTTATAACTCATGTATAAATTATCACACGTTATACGCGTTCACTCGCGACTTTTGCGATTGTCGGACCAGCGTAATATAGTTTGCCTCGTGTCCACCATGTTACCGTGGCTTGCCGGAACTATGAGTCTAGAAAATGAGTGTAGAAGCTGACTGACAAATTTCCCTGCATGCACTCCGCCGTGCAGAGACATCATCCCCTCTCTTCTCTGTCATAGATCGATATCCACTGCTGCTTGGGTTAAAATACATGTTAGTACTGTACCCGTATAAATCAAGAAGCCACTTGCTGGAAATCAGTAGATCAGCAGGATCACAGAATCTTGGAAGTCCCCGGCTAGAAGAACCCCCGAAATTCTACCAACAAGCACGTCATGATCATACACAGTATCGTGTTATGGATAAATATAAAAATATATAGGTGGTAGAGTGAGAAACTTACCAAAATTCTCGGGTCGAAAAGGGTGAAAGACGCCTTACCTTGTCCGGATTCCACAACACACTCTCCTCTATAATTAAAATTAGTCACGCAACACCAGACATAGTAAATGAATCAAATAAATGTATTAACAAAGACACTATAATATAAATTTAAAAAAATTCTAAGGAATAAAAATAATGGCTCGTTTTCCTCTTCCAATGACAAAAATGGAGTCCCACACGACTTCTCTACAAGCATAATTATTACATTCACACTCATATCAGCTGTTTACTGATAATTCACCATGAAATAACAAAAATTATTAAAAATGACATTCTTCAGACTTTAAAACTCTATATACGTATCTCGACCGCAGCTAGACACCGTGTTTACATTCTGTCAAGGTTCCATTCATTCACCCCTGAAGCATATACACCTCTGCAGTCCTTGTTATATAATCGCCCCGTTGTGTCATAACAGGCTTTTTCTCGCTACCCACAGCTGGTCAAACCTTCTATTCATTTAACACGAAAAGTTGTTAAACTCCTTTAATACTGACAATATCGTTTCAATTCCTTTAAGGACATAGTACCATTCACATGCGTGTAGTATTGCCAAAAATACATTTGAAAAAACAAATCACTTCATTTAAGATATTTACGCCGTTCACATCTGACGTAGATCTGCACATTCTCATTCTATTACACAAAATCGCTCACTCATAACGAACCATGCGTTCTCAAATAAACTAAACATATTCAAGGCACGCGAAAATTATTATTATTATTATTAATAATAAACACCAACATAATTAAATATTATTAAATATGCATATGCAATATTTACAACGGTCTATCATTTCAAGTTTAATTGTATAAATCCGCTTCTAGCTCACTAATATTAATATTAAGCAATATTAATATAATAACAGATTTTATTTAAGATAACTAAGCCAACAAGTGTCGTTTAGGTCTACATTCGTTTGTGTCATGCTAATATGACCGATCAGTTAAGATAAGTTCTTGACTATTACTCAATTCAGGTTTAATAAGTAGTTAAGAATAAATAGTATTCAAAGGTTAATTTCATTTCCTAAATACGTTTCCACCAACACCCTGACTGTCTAACCTTCAATCTCATTGCCATACTTACACTGCCGAGTCATCATTAACTAAACTTCAAAACAACAATGCTTAAAATTCCATACAACAGTATTATAATGCATAAACGTCTCAATACCGAAACTCCCCTCGTATTTATCAATTATATAACATCGCAGACTTCTATACTTCTATACAACCACGTATACGGCATTAGCAATTCCTCGTATACACAGAAACAAACTCCTATCAACTTTCACGTAATATTTGCATTATTTCATTGTTACATTCACATATCTGTTGTCTATACAACTGCTTACATTGTTATCATAAAATATATGTTGTTACTTCGTAGCTTTTCATTACCATAACGACAATTGAAGTTAAAATTGGAAGACCTTACGAAGGTTTACCCCGTATAGTTACTCTGTCGTTAACTCTTTATTACTAACATGTAATAAGAACATAATAATACGTCTCACTATACTGATCTCTCTTCGAAGTACACGCTAACAATATTACGTAATATTGCAAATTGTTTACAATAACAATGTTATTTAAGTGTTCAATAGATATCAATTACGACTGGATTAGGATGTTCCTAATATTCCTACTGTCGAATAAAAGTATCTTCCAAGAAGATGTGTCTAATTATAAATTTCATTAACGAAATATCAATTCTTTCTATCAAATAAATAGAATGGCAAACCATGAATATACTTCCATTCAAGAATGTCGTTGCATACATAAATGCGTAGCATAGTCATAACGAATATTACTTGCCAGATCGTCGAATGTTAATCGAATATCATTAATGATATTTAACAATATATCACAAGTAGTTTTCTTCCCCTATTAAAATATCTTCTTACAATATGATGCCCAAAATGAATTTAGAAATAGACATCCATAACGAAGCTGTCTGAAATTCAGTTTAATAAAAATCTACGACGTCAAAATCCATTTAAGAAAATCTTATATGCGGAAAATGAAATTCCATAAATTTTCTCATGTCAATTCAGAAATTGTAAAGTTGAAATTTATGTTCAGATGACGAATGACAGTCATCTAACATGACATCGAAGCATAAAAATTTATAGATGTCGTAGTGGAAATATATCATAAAACATGGAGAAATAGTTGCTCAAATGTCATCAAATACTCTAACTACTGTAATGAAAACTGATCGTTCTACCTTGATGTTGACTCTTGAAGTTCATAATAGGTATTAGGAAAATACCCCGATGTACCACATTCCATGAAAGATGATCTCGAATCCAGGTCGGCACCATCCATGAAGCTGCTACCTCGGGTAAGGAAATCGCTCCTCCCCGGTAAACTCCTGCATCCTTCGGGCATACCGTCCCCTCGATCCCTGGGTACCAGACTTCCAGTATTTGACGGGAAACCCTGTCATCTTCGTTCTTCCAGTGATGAATCTTCTTTGTCGTCTCCGTTTGAAATTCCAGATCATACTTGAACAATATTATCGATCGATTTCCATTGTTGCAAATAAATTTGAATGTTGTCGATCGAATCACAATTATAGTTGGAAATGTTCATGCAGATGTTCGATGAAATGTAATAGTTGCTCGTGGTTAGATAGTAGTTGTACATGATTATAAATTAATGTACACGATGGTGTAGAACATATTGTTTTAAGTGTACTTGACATTGTAGACGAACATGAAGTTATACATAGATTCTGTAGTAAACATTGCTCCATGTCGTCAACACAAAACTCTGTTAAACTGTCCCAGTCGCACCTTAATTTTCTCCATAACGACTGCCATCTCAAAATGTGTAATTCAACATTTCTTCTAGATTCATATATGCCATCCTAGTGTAACTCAAGTAATAGTAGACTTTAATGTTCATAAGAATCACTATAATGTTCTCTTACTCACGTTTCCTTGTAATATGTGACTCCACTATGAAATGTTTATCTGCTCGTAAAAACGATTCTTCTCCACTGCAGAAAATAAAATATCTATAACTCGGCTAATCTTCAGAATCTGTTTCTTAAAAGTCGAATAATTGTTCGTAGATGCTCAAAGATCTATTCTGTATTACGTTTCACTGTATTAAACTCGTGGCAATGATCACGAAAGACTAAAATGCGTATCGGCTCAGGTTGTAATAACTTTCACCGTACATGATTAGTGCCCGCGATGGCTGGCCTTCAGATGTACCCACAACTCCTCACTCGGGTAACAGGTCGCCAGGAATCCAATTCTCCCGGACCTCGACGGTTCCTCACGAACTCTGAAGACATAAGACTCCTTCTTTCTGCTCACAGTCTCCCAGCAAAAACTCCTGCTGGCACCATTTTGACTCCGCGGGAAATTTACGCGCGTACATGTATAAACTGAAATTACAGTGTACTGCGTACTTCCAGCAACTTTCAAAGTACTTATGATTTCATCATAGAATATTGTGCCGTATTCCAAAAAATAAAATGTCTTTCTAAGGGCCTAAATGCAATATTCTAATTATATTAATGAGGCTTTGACAATCCCTCCTTCCATTAGACCTCTTCTCATTGGCTATCTTCTTATATCCAATAGCATAATTTATAACAATACGGTATGCGGCTTCAATCAGCGGCAAACTTACTGTTACCAGACGATTACGACCTTGGCACAGCGTCCAGCATCACAAATCACGTTACTTAGTCCTCGACTCGGCTAGAACTCGCCAACAAAACCTGTTCCTGTCACCAATCCAGCGACAGTTTTTCAATGTTAAATTTTAACATGGGCTTGAAAAATATCATAATTTTTACCAGAAATAATTCAATTTCGGGTTCAGTACCTACTTCAAGGCCACGACCGCCTCCTTCCCGCATCCTTACCTATCCATCCTAAGCTTCCCCTCCCTTCCCATCCCTCATGAGGCCCCTGTTTGCTTTGCAGGTGAGGCTGCCTGGGCGAGGTGCTGATCACACCCCCTCAGTTGTATCCACTCCAACCAGATGTTCCCAGCTCTAGCACACTCCCTGTATAAATCAAGAAGCCACTTGCTGGGAATCCGAAGATTGGCTGGATCGCAAAATCTTGAAAGTTCCCGGCTAGAAAATACTCAAAAATCCTACCAACAAGCACTTCATGATCGTACACAGAATCTACGACCGGGTTATGGATAAAATATAATGTAAAGGTGGTAGAGTGAGACACTTACCAAAATATCGGGTCGTAAAAGATTAAAGGGCACCTTACCTCTTCAGGATTCCACAACACAATCTCCACTAATTGTATTATTATAATTATTACAAAATAAAAACACCGTAATTAAATAATTATTAAATAATTATATACAATATTTACAACGGTCTATCACTTCATGTTTAATTGTTAATAGCCATATCTATCTTATTATTATTAATTTTCAAAAATATTAATGTTACTCCTATCTTTCTTTAAGTATACTATGCCTTCTAGTCTGTATTAGGGTTTAAATGTCCTTATCAGACTAATATGACCGATCAATTAAGCTAAGTGCATATGATTATTACTCCACTCAGGTTTAATAAATTGTTAATAATGATTAGTAGTCAAAGGTTAACTTCATTTCCCAAATACATTTCCGCCATCATCCTGACTGTCAACTCCCCAATCTTGTTGTCATACTTATACATCTGTGTTATCATTAACTCAACTTCAGAAATAACAATGTTTCAAACTTCCATACAACAATACTATAATGCATCAATTTCTCAATACGGAAAACACCCTTTTATTTCATCAAATATATATCCTCGCAGACTCCTGTACTTCCGTATACGGCATTGACATTCCTCGTATACCCATAAACAAATTCTTATAACTTCATTACATTCGTTTCCAACAACGTTCACAGAGTACTTGTATTATTCATTATTACCTTTATATATCCGTTGTTTACACAACTGCTTACATTGTTACCAGAACATATATGTTGTTATTACGTAGCTTTCATTCTCATAACGACATTTGAATTAGCTTATGGAAGACCTTACGAAGGTTTATTCCATATAGTTACTCTGTCATTAAACCTTTGTTACTAACATGAAATAAAAATACATTAATATGCCTCACCATACTGATCTATCTTCTAATTACACTGTTGCAAGATTACTTTGACAATATAACGTAACATTACAAATTGTGTATAAATAACAACAATGTTATGTAAGTGTCCAATAAATATCAATCACGACTGGAATAGGATATCTCTAACTTCCCTATTGTCGGATAAAAATATCTTCCTAGAAGATGTGTCCTAATAAAAGTTTCATTTACAGAAAGTTCAATGCTTTCTCTCAAATAAATGGTTTGTCAAATCATGAATGTACTTCAATTCAAGAATGTCCTTGTGTACATAAATTCGTAGCATAATCATGAAGAATATTACTTGCCAGATCAACGAATGTTAATAAAATGTATGATATTTAACAGTATATTACACGTAGATTTCTTCCCCTACTAAAAATTCTTCTGACAATAAGATGCCCAATAAGTTTAGAACAAACATCCAAGACAAAACTGTCCGAAATTCAGTTGAATAAAATCGAAAACGTCGAATACTAATTTAAGAAAATTTTAAATGAGGAAAGAAAATTCCCAAATAATTAAATCATATCAGTTCAGAAACTGTAAAATTGAAATTTCATGTTGAGGTGAAGAAAGACGATCATCTCACATGATATCGAAGCATAAAATTAATACAAGTCGAAGTGACAATACATCAAAAATATGGAGAAATAGTTGCTCAAATGTCATCAAAATACTCTAACTACTATAATAAAATATGGTCGTTTCTACCTTGCTGTAGACTCTTGAAGTTCATAATAGGTATTAGGAAAATACCCTGATGGTTCACGTTCCAAAGAAGATGATCTTGAATCCAAGTCTACCCCAATCCTGAAGCTGCTACCTCGGGTAAGGAAGTGGTTCCTCCCAGGTAAACTACAACATACTTCGGGCATCGAACTGCACCTTCCTCTCGTTCCCGGATACCAAGTTTCAAACATTTGATGGGAATAGCCCTATCATCTTCTGTCGTCAAGTGATGAAACTCCTTTCATCGACTCCATTCGAAATTCCAGATCATATTTGAGCAATATTGTCGATCTATCTCCATTCTTGCAAATAAAATTTGTAGGTTGTAGATCGAATCACAATTGTAGTTGGAAAAGTTCATGTAGGTGTTCGATGAATTGTAATAATTGCTCGTAGTCAGATAGACTTGTACATCATTATACATTAATGGACATGATGGTGTAGTACATAATGTTTCATGTGTACTTGACATTGTTGACGTACATGATGTTATACATAGTTCTGTAGTTAACGTTGTTGTCAACTCATAGCTCTGTTAGGCGTATCCCAGTCGCATAATTATTCTACTCCTTAACGACTGTCATCTCTAATGTATAATTCAATAATCCTTCAATCATCATAGTTGCAGTCATATTGTAGTTCTAGTTATTATAGATCTCAATGTTCACAAGAATTGCTATAATGTTTAATAACTCACGTTCCTTTGTAGGATATCTCAGCCTTCAATGCTCTCTTGTAATGTTCGTCTGCTAGAAAAGCGTTCCTTTCTCAACTGCAGGAATACGTTGTCTAAAACACGTCCCAATTTCACAATCTGCGACTTTACTGTATTAACTTTCACCGTAATACACTCGTGGAAATGTTCACGAAATACTAAAATGTGTATCGGCTCAGAATGCAGTAACTTTAACTAGAATGAGCAAACCTCGGCCGTACATAGTTTTAGCCAGTATCGGCGATGCTTCAGATAGCCCACTATATTCGCACTCGGCTAAGGCCGCCAGGATTCAACTCTCCCGGACCAACGTCTGTCCTCCTCGAGTTCCGAGTACATAGAAACCCCTTCTTTCTGCTGGCAGTCTCCATGCATAACTTTTGGTAGCGCCATCTTCGACCCCGCGGGAAATTTACGTGCGTACATGTATTAATACATATAACAGTGTACTGCGTACTTCCACCTACTTTCAAAGTACTGATAATATATTCTTATAATTTTTTGCAGTATTCCAAACAATAAAATCTCTTTCTAAAGGCCTAAATGCAATAGTTTAATTATATTAATGAGGCTTTGACAATCCCTCCTTCCATAAACTCTATTCTCATTGGCTATCTTCTTATATCCAATAGCATAATTTATAACAATGCATAGATTCAATCCGCGGTAAACTCCTTGTTACTATGGGGTTATGACCTTGTGACGCGTCTCCAAGCATCACAAATCACGTGATCAAGCCTCGACTCGGCTAGAGCTTGCTGACAAAACCCGTTTCTGTTGACTTCCAGTGACACTTTCTCAATGTTAAATGTTATCATGGGCATGGAAAAATATCATCATTTTTGTCAGAAATAATTCAAAATTCGGGTGCAGTACCATCCCAGAATTTCCCCGAAGACGAAGTGGGAAACCACGGAAAACCTCTTCGAGGATAGCTGAGGTGGGAATCGAACGCCCTCTACTCATATGGACCACCCGAGGCTGAGTAGACCCCGTTCGAGTCCTCATACCACTTTTCATATTTCGTGGCAGAGCCGGGAATCGAACACAGGACCTCCGGGGTGGCAGCTAATCACGCTGACCACTACGCAACGGAGGCGACTCTATTCGTGATTTCTAGAATTTTAATAGTTCAATATTTATCCTAGAATAATAATAATAATAATAATAATAATAATAATAAGACACGTACTGTATTTACCGCCTTGCTGCGTAGCTCAGCGGTAACGTTTTCGCTTGCTGGTCCCAAGGTTGCAGGTTCGTATCCTGGTGCAGTCAGCTGGCATTTGAGGGTGCGCAAATGCGATGGAGCCGTGTCAGTAGATTTACTGGATCGTTAAAGATCCCTTCGGAGCAAAATTCCGGCACCCCGGCGTCTCTAAAAGCCAGAGTAGTTAAAAGGGACGTAAAACCAATAACGTTATAATTATCTGTATTTACTTTATGTTTGGGGCAGATGGCCTCGTAGTTACGCCCCTTAAAACCTCACTAACTAACTATTACTGTATGTGTATAGCAAGCGATTTCGCACAGACGCCGTTGAAAGAAATTATAGTTTCGGTCTGATGTATTTATTCGTGAGCCTACCCACATAACAAATCTATTTGTTATGTGGGTCGTCTGAGTGAGTCTGAGTTTTCCGTTAAATCAAGGTTGTCAAAATTTCGAACACTTGCTACCATAAATATACAGGATACCTTGCTTTCGTTCTATAGATCATTATGTCTTCGTCCAATCTGGCGACGTACTATCGGATAAGTTCGGCCCTTTTAAGGACCAAATAGAAAATCACTCGTTGGAACAGATATACATGTGTCCATAATACATCCACAATAAATGATATCAAGCAAAATAAAAATGTACAAGTTCAAGGTTCGAACCTACTACAATGCGACTTCGTTGACGCTACTCTAGCAATTCTTGATTTAGCCACCATAGCTACGGTGTATTGCTGGCACGTATTGAATCTATTCGTAGACACTTCCTGTCCAAACATAAGGAGGTGTTATTCGGAGCTCTGATCGTCTTAATCATTCATTATATTTGAGGTAATTTAAATAACACTGCCACTATTGATTTCTAATATATTCGCGAGGATGTACTCATCGGTAAAGTTGTACTAAGGTCGTAAAGGAGCAGGTACTAATGTTTTTAGGATGACAATGATTATACGCGTTAGTTGTGTTGCCTTCCTCCAAAGAAAAAAATAAGGGGCTGGTGGGCCACTCTGTATATGAATTTATTCGATTTCTTTTGACTTACATGCTGTCCATTACCATTTGACTATCCACTGTACTTTCTCGAGTAAATTTAAAATTCATTCATGGTATTTATTTCATTTATTCACTTATTTATTAATTTGAATTCGCACTCATCTCCTTCCTGTGTCCACAAAAAAAAAGACCTTAAATTCCTGTTTAATGTGCCACTGATACAATATGACATGACATAAGATATGAGGTAAGTTTCATCATGCGGCCTAACATTAACAAGGCCCTGCATTTGTCACCGATTTTATTGTGTTTTATGATGAGTTGCCATGTATTTCCAAAGAGGCTCGGCATATGGTTGATGGTATCATTGTAGCAGGTAAGTCTAAATTGCTGAATCAAGTTTTGCTGAGAAAGTAGGAGGAGATGAAGAAAGCTTTCTGACTAAAATCCCACAAGAAATCGATTAGAATCAAAAACCAATATAAACAAGCTTGAAGCATCGATCAATAAGTATCTTCTATACGACATGAACAGTGTACCTCTTTGCCCCGTCTGCTGTCCTAGTTAGTGCGGCCACGCGTGGACCTAGGTCAGGGATGTAACTAAGAATTCATCAGCCGTTGAACACAAGTAGGAGGAATTGCTTTTCAGTCGGTCAACTCAAGTGTGCTCAATTAGATTGGGTGGGGGAGGAACAGTTATTCTACCATCCTACTACTGAAAGAAATGTTACTTGAATTATGCATACACTTCTCTAAAAGCAAGGGGAGGGGGGAGGAGGTTCATGAGTTGACCAACTAAAAAGCAAGTCTGTTAATATATTACAAAGATAACACAGAAAACGTCTTCTAATATTTCGTAACAAGCTAGGCAATTCCTTGTGCTCTCCCACCAAATCATGCAAACATTTCAGTCAATAATAATTCATTGATTTAAAATGTTAATAATAATAATAATCTAACACTTCTGTGACTGGTCTGTATGTAAGTATCCTTGCTTACACTCTTCCTTAATCCCCAGACTATTTTGAGATTCAGGCAAATAGTTTAATTCCCAGTCAAGTAGCGTAAACCTCAAATGTCATATTAAAGAGTAATTTTAAGAAATTTAGTTGCAACTCCATTAGCCTATATTCCTGTAATCTATAATGTTAGACACTTTTTAGAATTTCAATAAA
The DNA here is from genome assembly GCA_946902985.2 of Meconema thalassinum. Taxonomy (NCBI): domain Eukaryota; kingdom Metazoa; phylum Arthropoda; class Insecta; order Orthoptera; family Tettigoniidae; genus Meconema; species Meconema thalassinum. The sequence goes on from OX336389.2 coordinate 152,516,341, forward strand.
TAACACTACAGACTGTTCAACGTCTGTAGTGAAATGCATACAGTGCGTTAAATTAAAGTGTTTTGTGGCTCACGCCAATTATATTTACCTGTACCACATTGAAGACCATTTCACTCGACAGTGACTGTTTTGGTTTCCATGCCTAGCTTTTCTGGACCCGACCCGACGTACGCTGTTGCCAAGCATGACGCTAAGAAGATGCTAGGGTTCCAGACAGGGTGAGGAGGTGATAACAGTCAGACCGTCTCTGCTCCTACTCCCTTCATTAAGGTGATCAAATCCCCAGACTATGTTGAGGTAGGCCTACAGTCAAACAGTATTATTCACTGTTCAAAACATAGGTAACTGTACTGTATTTATGAAACCGATGTGAGGGCTATACAGAGTTATTTTTTTTTATACTCACTTTTGTTGCCCCCATCGAACAGAGTCTAGACATATCAATATTCTGATATTGTTAATTGATTTAGCGGCCTTGCGACATGGTGAACATTTAGCCCCGTGCATTTGGGTGCGTGTGTAATTTGTCGGATAACCGGTCTTATTGTGATGGATGTGTAAGTGTGTGTTTTTGTAGATCTGGTGAGGATTGGGAAGGAGACAGCTGTGGATTTCAGTTAGGAATTATGCAGCCATTTGCATTGAATAGAAGTAGGAATCCACAAGAAACCATTTTCAATATGGCTGTCGTGAGACCCAAACCCACCTTTTCTGTTGCCTCACACGCTGAATGCATCCCGTTCCAGCAATCAGACGAGATTTAAACTTTTGGGTAGAGCCAGGAAACGAACCCAGACCTCCATGGCGAGAACAGAATTCACCTGGAGTAGAAGTGGGATGCTATGGAAATCCACTTCCAGGATGGCTGAGCTGGGAACCGAACCAACCATTTTTTTTATTTGTGCCGTACGAGGGTGTGGTGTCTAGCCCACAGACCATAATTAAATTTCTCGGCTGAGACTGGTATCGAACCCGAACATCCGGGGCGACACCCAAGAATACTAGCTGCTTTATCGGGAGGTGGAAGTACCTTTCATATAATCTAAGTGGCCTGTTTCCATCATAAGAAATATATCATTGTGTGATCGGCGTTATCCATATAAATGTGTGTAGGCGTGTGTGGGTGTGTGACATGGTGATCATTTATCCCCGTGCATTTGGGTGCGTGTGTAATTTGTCGGATATCCTGTCTTATTGTGTTAGATGTGTAAGTGTGTGTATTTGTCGATCTGGTGAGGATTGGGAAGGATACAGCTGTGGATTTCAGTTAGAAATTATGCAGTCATTTGCATTGAATAGAAGTAGGAAACCACGAGAAACCATTTTCAATATAGCAAAGCTTTTGACTCCGTGGAACAGAAATATGTTCTAGAGGCCCTAGGGTACCAAAATATAAAAAAAAGTATATCAGACTACTATCAAAAATCTACGAGGGTAGCCAGGAAAAAATGCAGACAGAAATGTTAATGAAGTTTGTTATTTAGTTCCACCTCCATACTCCTCTGTCTGTGCGAAATATTTCTTCAGTAATGAATATCTCAGAAATAAGCTTGAAAGGCCGTACTTTGATAGAGGGCTGCGAAACAAATTGAGAGATATTACGCAGCAATAAAAGAAACAAAAAATGGAAGATGCCCAGGTGACGATGGTATATTTAACGAATACCTAAAATGGGGAGGTGAGGAACTTGTAGCAATCATCACACGACTCTTCAACACAAAATACTCGAATCTGAAGATATACCAGCGGAGTGGAAACTAAGCACTATAATCCTGCTCCATAAAAAAGGAGCTAAAGACGACATCAGCAAGTCTGCTGCCAAGTCTATACAAACTGTTCACAAAAATATTAACTAAGAAAATGTCAAAATCACCAGAGGAAAATTAACCTATAGAACAAGCGGGTTTCAGATCAGGATTCAGCACGGTGGACCACCTCCAAACAGTAAACCAACTTGTTGAGAAACTGCAAGAATTCAACCTTAAAACTTATATTGAATTTATAGACTATAACAAAGCTTTTGACTCCGTGGAACACAAATATGTTCCAGAGGCTCTAGAGAACCAAAACATACAGTACAGAAAAAGTATATCAGATTTCTATCAAAAAACTACGAGGGTAGCCAGGCAAAAAAAAAAAACATACAGAAATGGAGGGAAAACACTTGGAGATAGAGAGATGAGTGGAACAAGGAGACCCCCTCTCACCAAAACTATTTACATGCCTGCTAGAAAACCAATTCCGGAAAATGAAATGGAAATCAAGACACGGCATCAACATAGATGGTCAAAACCTGACACACCTACGGTTTGCAGACGACATCATACTGATGGCAAAATCAGCATCAGTCTTAGAACAAATGGTAACAGAATTAAACAAGGTCAGCAAAGAAGCTGGCCTAACCATTAACCCGAGGAAAACAAAACTAATGACAAATGCGACAGAAAAACCAGTAAACATTGAGTGAAACATTAGAGTATGTCCCGGACTAAACATACCTAGGCCAAAACATATCATTCCACAACAATACGGAGAAAGAAATCAAAAGAAGAATTGGGCAAGCATGGAAAAAATTCTGGTCATTGAAATTCATTTTAGGAGATAAATCTCAGAAACTAAGTCTGAAAACACAAGTTCTAGAGAAATGTGTAGTCCCAGTAATTGTGTATGGATGCCAAACATAGTCACTAACTTCACAGGAAAGAAAAACGCTCCAGATAGTCCAACGCAGGATGGAACGAAAAATCCTAAATATCACGCTGAAAGACAGAATAAGGAACGAGGAGATACGTAGAAGAACCAGTATTAAAGACGTCATCAACACAGCGGACAGACTAAAATGGAAATGGGGAGGCTACGTAGCGAGGATGGAACATAGAAGGTGGACGCACAGACTAACGATGTGGGACCCCAGAACCGGCAGGGGATACGTAGGAAGACAGAGGACACGCTGGGCTGACACATTCAAGGAATTTGCCGGACCACAATGGACAAGAAGAGCAAGAGACAGACATGAGTGGAAGACCCTAGAAAATCTCCCTTTCAAAACGTAGTATATGTGAGGAAAGGAAAGGAGCAACTCAGTGCAACATAGTGAACCCTTAAATACAATAGCGATAATGTATTGAGGATAGTTAAAACTCTACTAAAAATAAAGTGAACGTGCTAGAAACATTAACAATTTTACAAATATTAGATATAAGAACAAGAATACATAACATAGAGAATACTGTAACTAGGTTAGGAATAGATATATCAATAGCTATAAGAACAATTCAAGAACAGAGACTAATATACCAGAAAGTGTACCACTAGGTGCCTCACTACTCTTTAGGACTGCTCACCTACTGAGTGTAATGGAGCGAAACCCCTGCCTAGGCAGGAGGCCTATGCCCTTAGGGGATTAAAGGGCTGTATTTATTATATTATTATTATTATTATTATTATTATTATTATTATTATTATACTCACAAACTCGAGTGGGTGAAGTTACCTACACGGTGGCCACAGAGATTTTCAAGATAAAATTGTCTTTAAACGAAACTTTATGGCCTAAACAAAATACAGTACATGTCAAGCTCTAGAACACACGTAATCTGGCTTGGGCATGGGTATCGCGCGAATATTATAAATGGAATAAGACCAAATACTACAATCAATTTTTAATTATTCTTGAAAAGATCAAGAGCAATGTTTTATTTAAAACTGGTGTTATATATGTTCCGAAATAATCAAGCATCGATAAAAATGTTTCTATGATTATTAATCATTGATCTCGTCTTGAACGGTGGAAAACGACCCATGTGAACTATGGCGTCAAAGGATGGCCTCTATTGGGTGATCTTGATCTTCTTCCATATTTCTAACTCACTGAACGTAAGGCATAATTGTATGAAGGGCATTGATCACTTGCTCTTGCTATATCACGGAAATATTTCTGGCCCCCTGGCGATAACTTTGGATGGTTGACATGCCTGATAGCAGTTAATATATCTGCAACCTCTTCGCGCACCGTGTTTTTTACATACCTTCTTCCTTATCTCGATAATGCCAAAGTCTTCGCCTCAAAACGTATGTGAGAGTCCAGACACTAGAAATCGCAAGACATCTACAGTATTTGGAAGTAGCTACGAGCTAATAGCCTCCCAGATACATGCCAAAGGAACCATTCGGTTATTGATTTGTTCCGCACAGCTCTTACCATATAGGCTATTAGCATAGTACTATTTACAGGTGATGGGACAATTATAAGTAGACAAGGAAAGGCCTCAAGGCCGGTATGATATGAACTTACTGCCGTCTCAGTGCCAAAAAGTGGCTTTAGCATTGGACTGACATTTGTTCTCAGTACCGTATCCATGTAAAAATGAATATTCAATTTGTTCTGACTTAAAGTACATGATTTTCCATGGCAATGCCTCAAATAGCTCACTATCATACCTGTGGTCGCTGATCAGTCAGCTTTGTTAATGTAGTTGTTATTGTTTGGCTAACCGCTGCATCGTCTCATGTAAGAGTTAACATTAGCTTATTTATTTATTTACCAGTCTCTTGATCAAGGGGCATGAATCATATGCTCTATAATATCGCCACTTGTTACGTCACTGAACGTCCCTAAATCAGAAAAATACGTTTGAGTGGCGTGGCATAAGGAACAATAAACACTTGTGTTGCCATGCGCTTTATTCCGTTTTGATCCAGGCCATATGCCATTACGCTCCAGACAGGATTTCCTATTTTTGTGCCATGAAAGTTAAAATTACGTTAACATGTTTTGCTAGAAATGTATGAAGGGAAAAAGGAATGTATTGCTTGAAAAGCCCCATTTCATAATGTTGGAAATTAAAATCAAAGTGCGCATGCTTGAGACCACGATCAATAAGTGTCTCCAATATGACAAGAACGGTGTACCTCCTTGTCCTTCTGCTGTCCCAGTTGATCCAGTCACTCGTTAAACCTAGGTCAGGGATGCCACGATAGAACTATCAACCAATAAAACCAACCGCCTCAAGTTTTGAAAACATTTTGCTCAAACGTTATTTAATGGTTATTATCATATCGACCGGGTACATGATTGTATTATTGCATCAAGCCATGTGGTTAGGCTGTCTCCAGATTCTGGAGACAAATAAGTTTGGTCCTCGTATGTGGGGTTAGTGAAGGATGAAGTGAAACAAGATGAATGAAACTAGGCGGGATTAGTAAGGACATAACAGTAGGGGGATGGTGGTGCTTCTGCTTAGTGTCATGGCCGCCGCGTGAGTCCAAGCCGATATCTCCCAAACCCATGGTCGGAGTTTCACGAATGAGGTGTCATAGGACTCGGGCTGACGTCTTTTTTGCTATGGACCACTCGTTATATTTTTGATTTTTTTTTTGTTTTGTTTTCGAAAATAGGCGATAGTTTGAAAACCAAACATGGTAGAACGTTGTGCCATGGCTCAAACGAATGGTCTTTATGACCTTTATTTTTTGTAATAAAACTTTTTTATTTTTAATGTTTTTTTGAAAACACTCGAATTTTGAAAATCCTATATTTTGGAAACTAGGAAGTTTACAAAACAGTTTGTTTGACATAAATGAAATGTCCCTATGCCCTCTAGCCCCACAATAAATTTCAAGTCTCTAGAGAAAAAAATTGTGTTTTGTAAGTAGTGGGGTAGTGAGAGAGCTGCTTATAAAAGCAAGTGGTGAGCCCCTGCGACCTTGGAATGGAAGGAGTCATGCTAGGAAGGCGTGCTTGGATTCGTTTTTTTTCGTTTCGTTGCGCTCTTTACGGAAATGTACATGTCGAAAAGGTGAAATGCTGGAAACACGGTTTTTTGGGGGGGGAAAACCATGATTTTGAACTTTTTGCTATATCTCGCGAACCAATCATGCTAGAGGTGTGTTCGACAGGTCCAAGTACTCGGGGTGATGTCCTCTTTGCTATGGACCACTCATTGTAATTTTAAAAAATTTGGGAAACGCGATTTTGGGGTAAACACGTGTTTTTTGTGATTTTTGCCGATATCTCACAAACCAATAACGCTAGAGACGAGTACGAGGTGTCCTAGGACTCGGGCTAACGCCCCCTTTCAAATGTGGTAGATTTTTTTTTCAAAAAAATAATTCACAAAGGGCCTAACGCCATACATGTTGAGAAAACCCTGTTTTTTTTCTTTACCTGTTTATAATGTTTATGAAGCGTGGTGGTTGAGAGAGACGATACGGCTGGGTGTGTGTGTGTTTCAACAAACCTGTCGCTGACCATGGTGGGTGTGTTCAATAGATTAATCGCTATTTCGGCGGGTCGGTGTATGAAAGAGCGAGCGTGCGTTTTCTGATATTTTACCTTTAACGTGTAAATGGTGATGAGAACTTGGTTCTATGTTGGTCGAAGCGAGTAGAGAAAACAGACTTGCCGAGGAGCAGGAGGTGAAGGTCATTTGAGCTTATTGGAAGGCGTTGATCTGATTTGACAATAGATGACGCTTGAAGGTGAAATAATCCGACCATCGTGGTGGCAGGGAAGAGCGAAAGGCATGTGAACACATGTGTGAAACCACAGGCACGCTAAACCAGTGACATCCTGTCTTGCTTCGTACGTGACAAAATGCAAGTTCAGGTGAAATTTGATCTACCGCAGGTGTTCACCTTGGACGTTATCTGCCCACGTGCGCGATAACTGTTAACAAGTGACATCCTGTCTTGCTTCGTACGTGACAAAATGCAAGTTGACGTGAAATTTGATCTGCCACAGGTGTTCACCTTGGACGTTAGCTGTCCACGTGCACGATAACAGAATGTTCAAAGCGTGGGAATCGCTGAATCAGTAAAAAGTATGATGCAACTTGTGGGAATGATGTCACAACCAATAGATAGGCAAGAGCAGCGAACAGCAGTGGTGGGAGGTGGAGGGGGGAGAGGGGGAGGGGTAATGTAAGAGAGAACACAGGTGGAAAGGGAAAGACAAACATGTATGAACATGCACGAAGCGCGGAGCGCTGTACACACAGAGCTATAGGAGGTGTACAACATGTGTGAATAAATAAAAAGTGCGTTAATATCTCGCTAACTAATAATCAGAGAGTGTCAAGTGAGGTGTCAAAGGACTCAGGATGGTCAACCCTTTTCCATGACCAACGAATTTACCCACAAGATTCAAAACAGCAAGGGCATTGACCTAATATTTTATAAACTAATAATCGAATATCAACATGTGAGGTGTCATAGGACTTAGAATGGTCAACCCTTTCCCATGGCCAATGAATTTACCCAAAATACCTAATACATCAGGGTCATCGACCTGAGATTTTATAAACTAATAATCGGATACGAACACGTGAGATGTTTACCATGTGTGATGAAACATAGCTAGGTAGAGAAAGATTTAGTGTAGGCTACATGTATGGTGACTGACAAGTCATTGAAACTTTTTTTTCAGATCAAACTGCAGTATAGAGAGAGTATATGTTGCAGGTATGGGTTAATAATTGACGAACGGTGTACACAAACTTTGATTTATCTATTCAAGAAGTAAGAGTAGACTATCTTTAATTGATTGGTTAAAGAGGATAGCTAAAAACACAAAAAGAATACTCAGTGGTTACCGGGACAAGATGGTCGCTACACACAACAAGCTTTAAATACTTGAAGCTAATAATCTATACACACACACTCGCTTGTTCTAAACTAAACTGTGTTGCTGTCAGTGCTCAGACAGTAGGCTGATGACAAAATGCATTGCTAACAGAAATATAATCATTTTCGGTTGTATAATGTTACCAGCTATCCATTTTGTGTTGCAGTGTTAAGCACTTTTAGCTCTTGTACTGGCGGTCTTAACTCGATTTCCAGGTCTGAGGCCTAGAACGAGCAAACTAAGAAACAAGGGCATGGTGGTGTAGTGGTTAAGCTGTTAGCCTTTTCACCAGAGTTCGATTTCAGGTTAATATGCATGTCATAAACATATTAAACAAAACAAAACAGAGATAACGTTTAAAACTGATTACATTTGTGTCTTTTCAAATTATTACTTTGATTACAAAAACAAAGGTGAACTGGGTTTGACATACAGTTAATGCTGTCTATCACACACTAGACTGTAAGAAAGCCAAATAGCAAAAGGCGTAGGTAGAGCAGTGGTAAAATTGCTATATGTAGAGAACTACCTAGCGGTTTTATGAACTGGCAAAGCTATATCGCATAAACAGTGCAGTATACAATCCAGCAATCAAATTTGTATCTTGTGGAACAGAGAAAATGCACTTTTACCTTGATGGATAGCAAATGAGTGCAGACGAATGACCTATGCATTAACCTACCCTGGGGTTATAACCACGAGGTGGAGGTGTGATTTTACTGTTTAATCATTTAGAGACATGGCTTTTTTGTAACCAGTAGATTTAGTATTTTGTAAATATTCATTTTTGTAATTGTAAATAGTGGAAACATTTTTTGTAATAGTAAATGTTAAATGTATAACTAAAAGTTATTTGGGATAAGTGTGCATGTCAAGGATAAATAGCGTGGTTGTATTTGTTTTTCAAAGACAGGTATGGTTGTGTGAATGTATGAATATAGATAGAATGATGGAGAGAGAGAGAGAGAGAGAAAGCTTGTGTGTGTGTGTGTGTGTGTGGGTAGCATTGATTGTTCAACCAAAGCAAACACGGCAAGGTAGGATGGTGGGGTAATTAATGTATATAGCAAATGGTAAATAGTATACTGTAGTTTTTTAACACTTGTGTTTTTCAAATGCAGTGGTAGATAGCCGTTATTTTGTAAAACATTCTTACTTGCAGTAGTAATAAGACTCTATGGTTCCGCTAACACATAGATAGACTGTATTATTGCCATGGTCAAGCACTCACATTAAGATCATTTACAAAATCATAAAATGAAAAATAAAAATTCTTGTATTGGAAATATCGTTTTTCAACATACATAAAATAAATATATAAAAAATTTGTAAACAGCAAAATGGAAAATCCATGGTCAAGCACTCACATTAAGATCATTTACAAAACCATAAAATGAAAAATAAAAAATCTTGTTTTGGAAATATCGATTTTTTTCAACATACACAAAATAAATATATAAAAAATTTGTAAACAGCAAAATGGAAAATCCATGTTTCCATATAGACAAAATTTTAAAACCTTAAACGGACATTTAAGAAAATATATGCAAATGGGAAATTGACAAATGTGTAAATATGAAAATGGAAAAATCCATGTTTCCATATCATGAAATTGAAAAACATCAAACTGTCATTTAAAAAAATGCAAATGGAAAATTGACAAATTGCAATGTGTGAAATGTGAAATTGAACAAATGGCTATCATTATTTAAAAAAAAAGAACATTGCGCTCTATGGTTGAGGTGTGAACCAAACCCTCACTACTTATTTGGACCACCGAGACTGAGTAGACTAGTTTTAGTTGTCATACCACTTTTAAAAGTTTGTGTTAAATCTAGGAATTGAACCCAAGAGCTTGTAGGGGAGATCCAAGGTTATAATATGTTAAACAGATAGCCTTGATAGTAGAGTGTGGTAGCTATATAGATATGAGACGTTTCGCTCGGGGCAGGGAGGCATGGAGATCTGCATCAAACCAGTCAAAAGACTGACGACTCAAACAACAACATGTAGAGCTCACCAAAATAATGTTGTGTAACGGTAAATGTTAGTCAACGAACAGTAATGCATTACTAAAACCCATGACACGATACCTAAGAGCTTTTCTAAAATTATTTTAAAATGCCTTTAACCCTATATTAAACACCCAGTTCACAAGACTCATAACTGCAATGTTATGGTCAAACAAAACAAAATCTATATTTCAAAACAAACAAGTGGTTTAGTCAATGTATACTGGAAAAAGTTTTATAAACACTCAAGTCCACAAAAATAATTAAATTAGTAACAGTCAGGTTGACCGAGTGGTTGGTGTTTGACTTAAGTTCAAATTTTCTGTACAAGAAAGCAAGGGTTCGAATCCCTTACCTGATATAACTATTGCCTCAACATGGCTTGACCACACTGTATTATTGTGTACTCGGTACACAAACCATAAATAGAGTGTATTGTTTAAGGTCACTCTCTTTGCGAACATAGTCAGAGACTGTTGATGGTTAACAATTGCATTAATAGTGGGACATAGGGATAGCAATTAAGAAAAACAGACAATACCCATACACTATTTTTATTTATTTAATGTAAGTACTTGTACAATAGTTATATACAAACTACAACTCTCTTTTGTCTATAACTATCTAGTCCTTTTCGATCCACTTGCATATCAAGGGCAGATGACTTTGTAGTTCAGCCCCTTAAAACAACAACAACACTACTTCTTGCATAGTCTGTGATGTTGATGACTCTTGAGACGTGGAAGATGGATACAACATAACTTTTACAACAGGGGTTAAACGTTGCTCAACAAACAATGCACTATTTTGAGTAGCAACAATCTTTCTTTTGTACTAACTTGTTAGCATTCTGATGATTTTTTGTCAACACCATTAGTGTTTTGTCTGGAGCACTACATTGATGATCACTCACACTTAAATCCACACCATTTCTACTTTTCATATTGCCTCGACATTTTGTTGACCTCTGTTTTGAGCATCGCCAGAATATTATTCCTTTTACATTTTGTCGTCTATAGTTATAAGAGTAGCCTTTATAGAGTGCACGTTGTTTACCTCGGTTAGTTGTAGTAAGTTCCATACTAGTAACTAACCTGTTAGTATGATTTGCACACTACACAGGTTATCTCTGTTCTGGTAATAGAATTATTTAGCGTTGGCTTTTATATTTAATATGTACAGTTTAAAGTGATAGAAAAATGGTAGAAACGTGGTAGCAAAGTGGTAGACAATTGGTAACATAGTGGTAGAAAAGTGGTAGCAAAGTGGTAGAAAAGTGGTAGAAAAGTGGTAGAAAAGTAGTAGAAAAGTGGTGGCAAAGTGGTAGAAAAGTGGTAGCAAACTAGAAAAGTGGTAGAAAAGTGGCGGAAAAGTAGTAGAAAAGTGGTAGCAAAGTGGTAGAAAAGTGGTAGCAAACTAGAAAAGTGGTAGCAAAGTGGTAGCAAAGTGGTAGAAAATATTACATGTATTGTTAAGAAATAGTTTAAGCGGTTACATGGATTCATTACACTATAATTTTAGCATCACGAAGCTCATTTTCTATATCCAAAAGTTCTTCCTCATATTTAGTATGACCAGCCTGTTTACAGGTATGCAAGTACTGAAGCCGCTGGATTAGCTTACAGGGATTGTTCCAGTAAACAAATTTAACAAATGATTTTTTTGGGTGTAAACCATTATCATCATCATCATCATCATTATCATCATAATCATCATCATCATCATGGTTATCATCATCAATATAATTATCATCAATATAATCATCATCACTATTACTATCTAATCCTTTTTGTTCATCTTGCAATGCAACAACCTTTGGCATAGTTTGTGTTGTCTTTGATAGTGTTAGAGGTTTCTTAGACGTTAACGACTGTCCTAACATGCTCTTTAACAAACAAAGCACTATCTTGAGCCACACTATTTTTTCTTGGTCTTGCTTTTTTACCTTGGTTAGAGTATTTTGTCCATTTAAATGAGTATTATTTTGAGATTTACAATGATGATCGATTGAAATAAGTATGTTGGAGCCTTTTGTTTTTTGTTACTGTTCAATGTAGACAGAATATATGCATTAAATAATAGAATCAACACAAAATGTTTTGATTGTTGACTTGTGTTATTGATAAATTGGTTTAATGTTAGGGGCAGTGTACACTTTCCATGTCGATAATTTATATAGGCTAGAAGGATGGTGTTGCAAACTTCTGATGTGTATTTCCAAATTTCCTGCATAGTCTATTTCATAGAATTTTCCTGTAACTTAAAAGTTCATGCTGATTTTGTCTTTGTGTGTTTGACATTGTAACTACAATGGTTGATTGGATATTCTTTGTCAACTTTCAAATCATGTAATTCAAATCAGATATGTTGGAATTTTTGTTCATGTGTGAAGCTATCAAGTACCGATACCTAATTGGGTTACACAACTGTTTCATAATGAAAATCTTGATCTCTGATCCATTGGAGAACTGTTTATGCTTGTCTGAACCAAGACTAACTGACCACTCACTGCTAAGTATTAGAAATTACATTTACTCAAATCACATTCTGGTAAAAAAGATCATGACTACTATAAACTGCTACCACTCTTCCACCACTTTGCTAACACTTTTATACCATTTGACTCTCACTTTTGCTCTTACTTTAAACTGCACATACTACAAACAATCATTTTTATTATCGAGTTAACTTTACTAGAGATTAGTTTATGCTTAACAGTTGACATGGAAGTATCAACGACTAGCTATGGTAAGCCATGTGCTTACTATAAAGAATATGCATATGTTGTAAAAAGAACTAATAAAAATGGAACTGTTATTTGGTGCTGTTCGAAACAACGATCTAAAAAGTGTCGAGGAATGATTAAGACAAAAGGCTCCAACATACTTATTTCAATCGATCATCATTGTAAATCTCAAAATAATACTCATTTAAATGGACAAAATACTCTAACCAAGGTAAAAAAGCAAGACCAAGAAAAAAATAGTGTGGCTCAAGATAGTGCTTTGTTTGTTAAAGAGCATTTATTATCTCCTGAAAAAGACATGTTAGGACAGTCGTTAACGTCTAAGAAACCTCTAACACTATCAAAGACAACACAAACTATGCCAAAGGTTGTTGCATTGCAAGATGAACAAAAAGGATTAGATTGTAATAGTGATGATGATTATATTGATGATAATTATATTGATGATGATAACCATGATGATGATGATGATTATGATGATAATGATGATGATGATGATGATAATGGTTTA